>CM026402.1:67301285-67322081 GCA_014843695.1 Archivesica marissinica
GGGAATGTATTACAATATAACATCTATCAAACATCCCTCCGTGGGAATGTATTACAATATAACATCTATCAAACATCCCTCCGTGGGAATGTATTACAATATAACATCTATCAAACATCCCTCCGTGGGAATGTATTACAATATAACATCTATCAAACATCCCTCCATGTGTGTTTTTTTTTTTGGGATGTATTACAATATAACATCTATCAAACATCCCTCCATGGGACTGTATTACAATATAACATCTATCAAACATCCCTCCATGGGAATGTATTACAATATATCTATCAAACATCCCTCCATGGGAATGTATTACAATATAACATCTATCAAACATCCCTCCGTGGGAATGTATTACAATATAACATCTATCAAACACCCTCCATGGGAATGTATTACAATATAACATCTATCAACATCCCTCCGTGGGAATGTATTACAATATATCTATCAAACATCCCTCCGTGGGAATGTATTACAATATATCTATCAACATCCCTCCATGGGAATGTTTACATATAAATCTATCAAACATCCCTCCATGGGATGTATTACAATATACATCTATCAAACATCCTCCATGGGAATGTATTACAATATATCTATCAAACATCCCTCCATGGGAATGTATTACAATATATCTATCAAACATCCCTCCATGGGAATGTATTACAATATAACATCTATCAAACATCCCTCCATGGGAATGTATTACAATATAACATCTATCAAACATCCCTCCGTGGGAATGTATTACAATATATCTATCAAACATCCCTCCGTGGGAATGTATTACAATATAACATCTATCAAACATCCCTCCATGGGAATGTATTACAATATATCTATCAAACATCCCTCCATGGGAATGTATTACAATATAACATCTATCAAACATCCCTCCATGGGAATGTATTACAATATATCTATCAAACATCCCTCCATGGGAATGTATTACAATATAACATCTATCAAACATCCCTCCATGGGAATGTATTACAATATATCTATCAAACATCCCTCCGTGGGAATGTATTACAATATAACATCTATCAAACATCCCTCCATGGGAATGTATTACAATATATCTATCAAACATCCCTCCATGGGAATGTATTACAATATAACATCTATCAAACATCCCTCCATGGGAATGTATTACAATATAACATCTATCAAACATCCCTCCATGGGAATGTATTACAATATATCTATCAAACATCCCTCCGTGGGAATGTATTACAATATAACATCTATCAAACATCCCTCCGTGGGAATGTATTACAATATAACATCTATCAAACATCCCTCCGTGGGAATGTATTACAATATAACATCTATCAAACATCCCTCCATGGGAATGTATTACAATATAACATCTATCAAACATCCCTCCGTGGGAATGTATTACAATATAACATCTATCAAACATCCCTCCATGGGAATGTATTACAATATATCTATCAAACATCCCTCCATGGGAATGTATTACAATATATCTATCAAACATCCCTCCATGGGAATGTATTACAATATAACATCTATCAAAGGTATTTCCAGGAGGAATGGTATTTCCGGGAGAAAAGGTATTTCCAGGAAGAAGGGTATTTCCAGGAGGAAGGGTATGTCCAGGAGGAAGGGTATTTCCAGGAAGAAGGGTATTTCCGGGAGAAAAGGTATTTCCAGGAGGAAGGGTATGTCCAGGAGGAAGGGTATTTCCAGGAAGAAGGGTATTTCCAGGAGGAAGGGTATGTCCAGGAGAAAAGGTATTTCCAGGAAGAAGGGTATTTCCAGGAGGAAGGGTATTTCCAGGAAGAAGGGTATTTCCAGGAGGAAGGGTATGTCCAGGAGAAAAGGTATTTCCAGGAAGAAGGGTATTTCCAGGAAGAAAGGTATTTCCAGGAGGAAAGGTATTTCCAGGAAGAAGGGTATTTCCAGGAAGAAAGGTATTTCCAGGAAGAAGGGTATTTCCAGGAAGAAAGGTATTTCCAGGAGGAAAGGTATTTCCAGGAGAAAGGGTATTTCCAGGAAGAAAGGTATTTCCAGGAAGAACGGTATTTCCAGGAAGAAAGGTATTTCCAGGAAGAAAGGTATTTCCAGGAAGAACGGTATTTCCAGGAGGAAAGGTATTTCCAGGAGGAAAGGTATTTCCAGGAAGAAGGGTATTTCCAGGAAGAAAGGTATTTCCAGGAAGAAGGGTATTTCCAGGAAGAAAGGTATTTCCAGGAGGAAAGGTATTTCCAGGAGGAAGGGTATTTCCAGGAAGAAAGGTATTTCCAGGAAGAACGGTATTTCCAGGAGGAAAGGTATTTCCAGGAGGAAAGGTATTTCCAGGAGGAAGGGTATTTCCAGGAAGAAAGGTATTTCCAGGAAGAACGGTATTTCCAGGAAGAAAGGTATTTCCAGGAAGAACGGTATTTCCAGGAAGAACGGTATTTCCAGGAAGAAGGGTATTTCCTGGAAGAAAGGTATTTCCAGGAGGAAAGGTATTTCCATGAAGAAAGGTATTTCCAGGAGGAAAGGTATTTCCAGGAAGAAAGGTATTTCCAGGAGGAAAGGTATTTCCAGGAAGAAATCATGGGTTTTTTCCTTTCCCTGATAATTTCCATCGGGGAATGAATTACACTGGGAGTGTTTAATATTAGCATGGAGGAGGCTACACTTTAACTAGGGAATGAATTACACTGGGAGTGTTTAATATTAGCATGGAGGAGGCTACACTTTAACTAGGGAATGAATTACACTGGGAGTGTTTAATATTAGCATGGAGGAGGCTACACTTTAACTAGGGAATGAATTACACTGGGAGTGTTTAATATTAGCATGGAGGAGGCTACACTTTAACTAGGGAATGAATTACACTGGGAGTGTTTAATATTAGCATGGAGGAGGCTACACTTTAACTAGGGAATGAATTACACTGGGAGTGTTTAATATTAGCATGGAGGAGGCTACACTTTAACTAGGGAATGAATTACACTGGGAGTGTTTAATATTAGCATGGAGGAGGCTACACTTTAACTAGGGAATGAATTACACTGGGAGTGTTTAATATTAGCATGGAGGAGGCTACACTTTAACTAGGGAATGAATTACACTGGGAGTGTTTAATATTAGCATGGAGGAGGCTACACTTTAACTAGGGAATGAATTACACTGGGAGTGTTTAATATTAGCATGGAGGAGGCTACACTTTAACTAGGGAATGAATTACACTGGGAGTGTTTAATATTAGCATGGAGGCTACACTTTAACTAGGGAATGAATTACACTGGGAGTGTTTAATATTAGCATGGAGGAGGCTACACTTTAACTAGGGAATGAATTACACTGGGAGTGTTTAATATTAGCATGGAGGAGGCTACACTTTAACTAGGGAATCAATTACACTGGGAGTGTTTAATATTAGCATGGAGGAGGCTACACTTTAACTAGGGAATGAATTACACTGGGAGTGTTTAATATTAGCATGGAGGAGGCTACACTTTAACTAGGCAACTTTTTGCCCTTTCCAAGAAACATACCTCGACATGGGCTTCCCGGAAGCTGCCAGAGGAGAAAATGAGACTTCAAACAGCTCATCCATGCCAGCAATATTCTGCACAAAATACTTGAACTTAAGGTGAAATATGTCAATCCCATGATGCAACACTGCCTGGTAATCTGCCTGTCCGTGCGCGATCAGGTTCAACTGTTGTTCCACTGCAGAGCGCATTGTCGGTAAAACTAGATCCGAGTCGATCTGAAACATGCACAGTACGATGGCATTTAACTGATCTCATTGTTTTGTTTAGCAAATTTGATTCTTTTTAACCCATTTCATTCTGTATACCGTTCAAAAAGTATTTGCAAAGAACATAGAGCCAGATCAGCTGCCACGGAACGTGCCGTCTGATCAGGTTCTATGCTGTTTGCTATTCAGATGATCTTGCTAAGACACTTGGCTATGTAGCAAACAACATAGATCCTGATCAGCATGCAGAGTTATGCTGTGGCTGATCTGGATCTATGTTGTTTGCAAAAGCTGCTAAATGTATCCAGAATGAAATGGGTTAACTTTAAGGCCTTTAATTTCAACATTAAGGTTATGTAGAGTTGTTTCAAGTTCTCTAATTAACATGACGAAATCGGGGCCTTTTGCACCTGAGGCAAACGCGCTACAACTGCACTATCACGACTTCCACAAACAGTGTTTTCTGTACAAAGCTTCCTACTGTAGATAGCGGCAAAACTGAATCAGCGCCAAATTGACAAACTGTATGCATTCCATTCACAGCACATATTGCCCCCTATATCAACTGGCTCATTCGTCAATACTGGGGGGTTATAAAACTTGTTTCCAATCTCAGATTCAGTCTCAAGCTTTCTGATTTGTTGAACAAAGAGCCATTCTCACCAATCATATTGAACTTAATATTGAGAAAGGGTTTCTATAACCTCCCACCCTGAACACAAGCCTACCTATCTCCCACCCTGAACTCTACACACAAGCCTACCTAGCTCTCACCCTGAACTCTGCACACAAGCCTACCTATCTCTCACCCTGAACACAAGCCTACCTAGCTCCCACCCTGAACACAAGCCTACCTACCTCCCACCCTGAACACAAGCCTACCTAGCTCCCACCCTGAACACAAGCCTACCTACCTCCCACCCTGAACACAAGCCTACCTAGCTCCCACCCTGAACACAAGCCTACCTAGCTCTCACCCTGAACACAAGCCTACCTAGCTCTCACCCTGAACACAAGCCTACCTAGCTCCCACCCTGAACACAAGCCTACCTAGTTCTCACCCTGAACACAAGCCTACCTAGCTCCCACCCTGAACACAAGCCTACCTAGCTCTCACCCTGAACACAAGCCTACCTAGCTCCCACCCTGAACTCTGCACACAAGCCTACCTAGCTCCCACCCTGAACACAAGCCTACCTAGCTCCCACCCTGAACTCTACACACAAGCCTACCTAGCTCTCACCCTCAACTCTACATGCAAGCCTACATAGCTCTCACCCTCAACTCTGCACACAAGCCTACCTAGCTCTCACCCTGAACACAAGCCTACCTAGCTCCCACCCTGAACTCTGCACACAAGCCTACCTAGCTCCCACCCTGAACACAAGCCTACCTAGCTCCCACCCTGAACTCTACACACAAGCCTACCTAGCTCTCACCCTCAACTCTACATGCAAGCCTACCTATCTCCCACCTTGAACTCTGCACACAAGCCTACCTATCTCCCACCCTGAACTCTGCTCACAAGCCTACCTATCTCTCACCTTGAACTCTGCACACAAGCCTACCTATCTCCCACCCTGAACTCTGCTCAAGCCTACCTATCTCTCCCTGAACTCTGCACACAAACATACCTAGCTTCCACCCTGAACTCTGCACACAAGCATACCTATCTCCCACCCTGAACTCTGCACACAAGCATACCTATCTCCCACCCTGAACTCTGCACACAAACATACCTATATCCCACCCTGAACTCTGCACACAAGCATACCTATCTCCCACCCTGAACTCTGCACACAAACATACCTATCTCCCACCCTGAACTCTGCACACAAGCCTACCTATCTCCCACCCTGAACTCTGCACACAAGCATACCTATATCCCACCCTGAACTCTGCACACAAACATACCTATCTCCCACCCTGAACTCTGCACACAAGCCTACCTATCTCCCACCCTGAACTCTACACACAAGCATACCTATCTCCCACCCTGAACTCTGCACACAAGCATACCTATCTCCCACCCTGAACTCTGCACACAGGCATACCTATATCCCACCCTGACCTCTGCACACAAGCCTACCTATCTCCGACCCTGAACTCTACACAACAGCCTACCTATCTCCCACCCTTTATTCCTTAAAGCGACACTACATCAATGTAATTTCCTATTATATGGTATAATTTCCCCCCAAATATTTGCCTTATTTCAACTAATAAACAAACGTTGTATACGCGGTTTGCTTACATAATAAAATATGTAAATATGGTCAACATGCTTAATACAAAGAGTGTATCCTGAATAATAAGATACATGGTACCGATTTATCGTCATATGAAATCCTACTTTCAATTTTGAAAGTTTGTAGACCACAAAAACACTGTTTATTGATTCAATGTTAGTGTTCGAAAGTATTCGGAAGAATGTGTAGTAGCAATGCATTTATACGTGAAAAATGCATTTTATTTGCTTTTTGCGATGTAATGTCGCTTTAAATATATATTCCCGTTCAAACAGATTGTCGCAATTTCTAACAGTTTTACTAACTTATATGTCACATACAGGGCTTCAAAACCAAATCGGTCCAGGCCGAAATCGACAGTCAGGACCCCCCCCCCCATGTCATTCTAATTTTCACGTTGCCTCTTCTCTCTCTCTCTCTCTCTCTCTCTCTAGTGGCGATGGATTCCATCAAGACTGAGGTCTCAAGAGTAATTGATATAAGTTGTAAGAACTTGTTTCGCAATCGAGCTGAAATAAATTTGTATAAACTAATGTCATTCTAATATATGTGTACGTTATCGGACATTAAGGGCAATTAACAGTATCAGTGAAGCAGGTCGCATATCGATCTTAGACCGGATACAGGTGTGAACAGTATCAGTGAAGCAGGTCGCATATCGATCTTAGACCGGATACAGGTGTGAACATTTATATTTATTTATATTTCGGGTTTTACGCCTGCATCAGCACAATTTCGGGCTATATCGCCGGCGGGCAGTTTACCTAACAACACCTTTCCTGGGCAGGCTCCAGCGGTTAAACAGTACTTGGGTACACCAACCTCAGTAAGAAACTGCCAACTTTTTCATATAAATGAGACACGGCCTGAGCATGTCTCGAACACGTGACCATCAGTGATGATAGGTTACAGTGGTATACAAGTCAGCGACCGTAACCACTCGACCACAGAGGTGGACCGAACATTTATACACCATATTGAGAGATTATTTACTAATTTAAGTTAAGCTAAAAATGTATTTGATGGATTTCTTGGCTATTTCAACAATTTCAAATTCGGTCCTGGACCGGGAGACGGGCGACTTTAGAAGCCCTGTTCCTATATAGAATCTAAAATCAGTCACCATCAAAACTGTCGTTTGGAGAGATTGCAAAGTGAATGGGGAAAACAATGATTTGGGTACTTCCAGTTATTCTTTGAGAATTGTGTGTTTTACGTTTATTTATCGTCGCTACCGGTTGCCCATATGAGCGACGCCTCCTGAAGAGATTAGTCATTTTAGATTTTTGGAGGATAGTGCACTACTACTATATAAGTTTATTTAAAGTCGCCACCGCATAAATGCATTTGGGCGACTAGGGATAGTGCAATGATACAGACAGAGACCCATTCCAGAGTCTCCTCTGGTTCTTTTAAAGCACTGACACGAGACGGTCTAAAAATCTAAAATGACTAATCTCTTGAGGAGGCGTCGCTCATATGGGCAACCGGTAGCGACGATAAATAAACGTAAAACACAAACACAGATATATCCTTGGTTCGTAATAAACCATTTCCGACTCATGAACAAAGCATCGATACAAAACATCACAAAGTGAAACATGTATGTATGGTGACAAGGAATACATTATAAAGTGGAACATGTATGGTGATATGGTGATGGACATGGTGGCTGGGAATACATTATAAAGTGGAACATATATGGTGATGGACCTGGTGGCCAGGAATACATTATAAAGTGGAACATATATGGTGATGGACCTGGTGGCCAGGAATACATTATAAAGTGGAACATGTATGGTGATATGGTGATGGACCTGGTGGCCAGGAATACATTATAAAGTGGAACATGTATGGTGATATGGTGATGGACCTGGTGGCCAGGAATACATTATAAAGTGGAACATGTATGGTGATGGACATGGTGGCCAGGAATACATTATAAAGTGGAACATGTATGGTGATGGACCTGGTGGCCGGGAATACATTATAAAGTGGAACATGTATGGTGATGGACCTGGTGGCCAGGAATACATTATAAAGTGAAACATGTATGGTGATATGGTGATGGACCTGGTGGCCAGGAATACATTATAAACCATGCTGATAAGCCCAACCTTTTGATATCCGTGGACGAGCACGACACCGAGGGTTGTCGGTTTTAACTTCCTCCCCGTCATGATGTTCACATAATTCCTCTCACAGATGTTGTTGATGTGGACTGGTATACTGGCATCGGTCCCGATTCCATGCTTCTCCATCAGAGTGATCAACTCAGCCTCAGTCAAGTAATCTGGTGGACTGGTTTGTCTTTCTGATAATTTTACCTTAAACAACAAAAGTGTCACCAAATCAGGTCAGAGTTCATTCTAGCGGGCGATATGGGTAAAATAGTCGCCCTAGGGACGGTGCCGAATAATCTGGTGGACTGGTTTGCCTTTCTGATAATTTTACCTTAAACAACAAAAGTGTCACCAAATCAGGTCAGTTCATTCTAGCGGGCGATATGGGCAAAATAGTTGCCCTAGGGACGGTGCCGAATAATCTGGTGGACTGGTTTGCCTTTCTGATAATTTTACCTTAAACAACAAAAGTGTCACCAAATCAGGTCAGAGTTCATTCTAGCGGGCGATATGGGCAAAATAGTCGTCCTAGGGACCGTGCCGAATAATCTGGTGGACTGGTTTGCCTTTCTGATAATTTTACCGTAAACAACAAAAGTGTCACCAAATCAGGTCAGAAATAGTCGCCCTAGGGACCGTGACTTGGCCCACATATCCCTAAAAAAAAATTGTTTTTGTTTATTGTTTACAATTTTTATACCAAATTTTGTCTAGTAACACTGGTCCATCATAAAGCACTTCTATTCAAATGTTGCATTTAATGGTGATACTGTGCATTTGAACCATATTTTGTTGAAATTTATTAAATAACACTAATTACCTACCGAAAACGTTGCAAATATTAATACAGTGGAACCTCTCTAAACCGGACATCTTCGGGACTGGATCAAAAGTCCGGTTTTCAGAGGTTTTTTATTGATGTGTTTTCAAAACTGCATATAACCTTTATAAAGTACATATGCCTTTATAAAGTGATGAAATAGTTTTGAAAAACAGTTCTTTAAATATTATTTTGTAAAACAAATGGTCAAAAGTTGCGAAAAATCATAATTATCTTGTGTGACTGGATTATATTGTGCTTTCACAGGTGATCAAACGGTTGCATCAAACAATAAATTACGAGATTCACAAAATCCTTTATTCGTTATCAAACAAGTTTTATAATTACCTATAGGAATCTACATGTGATTATAACATAATCCCCCAGTTAGCCGACAAATTAACTGTACATGAGTGCTAATTGCAGTAGTCATCAATCAGCCTGACATCTTATAATCTTGCGCGATTATCACATGTTCATAGATCAAAGCGCACCGTTAAAAACGAGATTGGAAAGTGTCAGCAGCGTGTCAATTTATGACGGAATACACAAACAAATTCAACACTTTTTAGTTTATTGATGAAGACCTATGTCGCCTAAAAGTTGTTCCGGTTTTGGGAGGTGAAATTACATCAAACTGTACCCAAATTATGCAAATTTTTCGTCCGGTTTCCGGAGTTGAGAGGTTCCGGTTTTCAGAGTGATTTTATGTAAGAAATAAAGAAACAATTCGGGACTTTCAAAAACGTCCGGTTTTGGGAGTATTCCGATTTAGAGAGGGTCCGGTTTTGGGAGGTTCCACTGTAGAGGTTTTCTGAAAACTTGTTTTCCAATCCAATCCAAATTTATGTAATTTGTAACATTTTTTGTGTTATACATGTAAATGTATTGGAATAAATACCGGTATTGTTTAAACTAACACCAATTGAGGATATGCACGTTCACTATGATCGATATGCACGTTCACTATGATCGCACGTTCTCTATGATCGCACGTTCACTATGATCGCACGTTCTCTATGATAGCACGTTCTCTATGATCGCACGTTCTCTATGATCGCACGTTCTCTATGATCGCACGTTCTCTATGATCGCACGTTCTCTATGATCGCACGTTCTCTATGATCGCACGTTCTCTATGATCGCACGTTCACTATGATCGCACGTTCTCTATGATAGCACGTTCTCTATGATCGCACGTTCTCTATGATCGCACGTTCTCTATGATCGCACGTTCTCTATGATCGCACGTTCACTATGATCGCACGTTCTCTATGATAGCACGTTCTCTATGATCGCACGTTCTCTATGATCGCACGTTCTCTATGATCGCACGTTCTCTATGATCGCACGTTCTCTATGATCGCACGTTCTCTATGATCGCACGTTCTCTATGATCGCACGTTCACTATGATCGCACGTTCTCTATGATCGCACGTTCTATATGATCGCACGTTCTCTATGATCGCACGTTCTCTATGATCGCACGTTCTCTATGATCGCACGTTCTCTATGATAGCACGTTCTCTATGATCGCACGTTCTCTATGATCGCACATTCTCTATGATCGCACGTTCTCTATGATTGCACGTTCTCTATGATCACACGTTCTCTCACTTAGACCTAGAATGAGCTACTGGTATCACATTTACTGATATCGAAGAAGGAAATATTTGTCATGGAATTGAACTTTGTCCCCATTGGGCAGATTAAATGTATGTGTAAGCGGCCCAGCTAGCTCATTCAGTAGAGTGATCGCCCTGTAAGCAAAAGGTCCCGGGGTTCGAGTCCCGGGTTGGCTGCACATTTTTCTAACTCTGTGACATATCAACAAATTTTTTTTGTTGATGTGTTAATGATATCCATCATTACCGTATTGTTCCTATTATAGCTCCTGGGAGCGATGCAAAACATAAAAGGGGCGAGTTAATTAGGGGTGTCACGATATCAGCAACCCATATCGCGATATATTGTGATATTTTATCAAATAATCGCGATATATTGCCTATTCATTTGTCATGCATTGTGATTATATTTTTTTCTATTAAGAGTATTTAATAAGATGACAGGGATTACTTTACACACATTTTAAGACACTATCTCATTCAACAGTATTTATTAACTTGCAAACAAACAAAACACTGAATAACAACTTAAATCAACTAGAAATGTTTCAGAGAACGGTGAATATATAAACAATTGAGTTGTGTATACAAGAGGGAGTGCCGAAATCACCAAGAAGAAGAAGATTCGATCCATTATTCACAGATTACTTTCTAAGAAGCATAATCTGTGTTGCTTAATCCCGAGACCCTAGGGCAGTCTGGCTTCAGAGCAAATTAATTTACTGGTGTTACTGGTGTATAATCCTAGTTCCTACTACATATCAACAAATCTTGCAAGTCACATCACATAACGTTTGAATAAAAGTAAACCAAAAGACAATAATAATAATTAATAATACATGTACACGACACGAGATCAAAGGAAATGACTAGAAATTCAACTGCTGTAGATAATCCAGTGCACATGTCCAAGTGTGGAACAGTGTCCAAGTAATGAATTATGGCTTATATAAATCATCAGGAATTGCACTGATGTTGTTGGTGTGGGGGAAAGTTTGGCGATTGACTCATAGTCTTGTCGATGTTTACGTCTACGTTATGGTGTCTTTTTAGATGCTTCATTATGTTTGATGTGGAACGAGATGGTGGATAGCTTACGTCGGTGAAACATCGACAGCATGTGGCCTTGTTTTCCTTCTTGTTAACATCTCGAAATCAAAAATGGCCCACACTAACTTTTAGGATCATTATTTAGTAATGGCAGACGCCATTTTGATAAACAGACCGTTCATAAGTTTTAACGGGCTCATTGATTGGATAAATAGAATAAATTCAGCCAATCAGATTGTTTGTTTTATTTTACTGTTTGTATTCAACTAACTCGGCGTTTATCGTTGAAAAACGTTTAAAAGTCGGCATTCGGAATTGAATCGAAAATGACGGGACTTGGATTGAGCATAGAATCGGCGGCGCGGAATCAGAT
This sequence comes from Archivesica marissinica, assembly GCA_014843695.1. Taxonomy (NCBI): domain Eukaryota; kingdom Metazoa; phylum Mollusca; class Bivalvia; order Venerida; family Vesicomyidae; genus Archivesica; species Archivesica marissinica. The sequence goes on from CM026402.1 coordinate 67,313,262, forward strand.
TTAATCGTTGCAGCCCTAGATGATAAATACCGCTCAATATCGGTATTCAATTTTAATATCGTGATATTTTATCGCGGATCTTAATATTGCGATATACCGGTATATCGCGACACCCCTAGTGTTAATAGAGTAATTAATTCTGTAGTATACATGTGAATGTGAAAAATCTCTGTGTCAATATCAGTAATTGCCAACTAATTGGAAGAAACTGCTCAGTGACCTTGCCTTGTCATAATGCGACGACTACTACGTCATCATTTTGTTGCCTAAATGGATCGATATGTTCTGTACATGCGGTACATGTACTATGTAGGAATGGCGAGTAGCTATAGGTCCCGTGTTTCTGTTGATTGTTCCGAGTTATAATACGGCGTCTATGTAAATAACTATCCTGGTACTTTTGGTTTGAATAGCTCGAGGCATTGTTGATATTGTGTGAATTCTTCTGCGAAAATGAATACTTTTTATAGCGATACACGTTCAACAAGTGATGCACATATGATTCATGCATACTTAGTGCCAGTGATTCATGAGCTTGGAGTTTATATATATATGTGTGAATTATGTTACTCAACAGTACTACCGACAGGTAAGCCAATTTATTCCATTTACGGGCGCCATTTCATGTTGCATTTTTTACGTGGGGGGCGCCAATATTAGAGGTGGCGCTTTAAATAGGAACAATACGGTATGTTTTAAAAAAGAAAGCACTCTGACACCTAAAATTTCTTCTTGCACTGGCCAGTCATGCAATTTCAGGGTTCCCGATGTCGGTCGCCAATTGCGACAAAACCCAAATATTGGCACTAAATTTTGTGAATTGGCGGAAATATTTGGCGCAACTTTATTTTTGGGCACATGTTTTGTCGAATTACATGGCTTCAAATATTTATTTGTGAACTATATGGCTCTTAGTTTTGGCTCCAAGTTTTTTAAATTGGCTCCAGTGTTTTTCAATTGGCGACAGAAGTGGCGCAGACAAACATTCAGAAAGAGGGAACCCTGAATTTATACATGTGTCTTGTGTCATATTTAGCGTAACCTATTTTATTGCAAATCAATAGTTAATGTTATGCACAGAACGATACAATACATAGTAAATGACAGAGTTTCTTTCCACAAAAGATTATACAAAAATAGGATGAAAATAAAACTGAACCAAAGGAGGGAGAGAAAACAAGACAAACATGCACCAACCTGTCTTATAAATGCAAGTACATGACAAAACCAACAGATACAGACGGATATGTAGTCCAGTGGTAACACGCTGGACTGGTAATCCAGGGATCGCAGGTTCGATCCCCTGTCTGACCCTAATAAAATTAACAGTCTTTCAGATGGGACGTTAAGCCGAGGTCTCGTGTCGGTGCTGTACACCGTGCACGTAAAAGAACCAGAGGAGACTCTGAAATGGGTCTCTGTCTGTATCATTGCACTATCCTCCAAAAATCTAAAATGACTAATCTCTTCAGGAGGCGTCGCTCATATGGGCAACCGGTAGCGACGATAAATAAATGTAAAACACACACAACCAACAGATTTCAGGACCAAAGTAAAGGGGTCACCTGATAGGCACGATCCCCTTATAGGCGAGATCCCCTTATAGGCGAGATCCCCTTATGGCGAGATCCCCTTGTAGGCGAGATCCCCTTATAGGTGAGATCCCCTTATAGGCGAGATCCCCTTACAGGCAAGATCCCCTTATGGCGAGGTTCCCTTATAGGCGAGATCCCCTTATAGGTGAGATCCCCTTGTAGGCGAGATCCCCTTATAGGCGAGATCCCCTTATAGGCGAGATCCCCCTATAGACGAGATCCCCTTATAGACGAGATCCCCTTATAGGCGAGATCCCCTTATAGGTGAGCTCCCCCTATAGGCGAGATCCCCTTATAGGCGAGATCCCCTTATAGGTGAGATCGGCGAGATCCCCTTATAGGCGAGATCCCCTTATAGGCAAGATCCCCTTATAGGTGAGATCGGCGAGATCCCCTTATAGGCGAGATCCCCTTATAGGCGAGATCCCCTTATAGACGAGATCCCCTTATAGACGAGATTCCCTTATAGGCGAGATCCCCTTATAGGCGAGATTCCCTTATAGGCGAGATCCCCTTATAGGCGAGATCCCCTTATAGACGAGATCCCCTTATATGTGAGATCCACTTATATGTGAGATCCCCTTATAGACGAGATTCCCTTATAGGCGAGATCCCCTTATAGACGAGATCCCCTTATATGTGAGATCCACTTATAGGCAAGATCCCCTTATAGACGAGATCCCTTTATATGTGAGATCCCCTTATAGACGAGATCCCCTTATAGACGAGATCCCCTTATAGGCGCGATCCCTTATAAGCGAGATCCCCCTCTATGTGAGATCCCCTTATAGACGAGATCACCTTATACGAGAGATCCCCTTATAGGCGAGATCCCCTTATAGGCGAGATCCCCTTATAGGCGAGATCCCTTATATGTGAGATCCCCTTATAGGCGAGATCCCCTTATAGGCGAGATCCCCTTATAGGTGAGATCCCCTTATAGGCGAGATCCCCTTATAGACGAGATCCCCTTATAGGTGGGATCCCCTTATAGGCGAGATCCCCTTTTAGGCAAGATCCCCTTATAGACGAGATTCCCTTATAGACGAGATCTCCTTATAGGCGAGATCCCCTTATAGGCGAGATCCCCTTATAGACGAGATCCCCTTATATGTGAGATCCCCTTATAGGCGAGATCCCCTTTTAGGCAAGATCCCCTTATAGACGAGATTCCCTTATAGACGAGATCTCCTTATAGACGAGATCCCCTTATAGGCGAGATCCCCTTCTATGTGAGATCCCCTTATAGACGAGATCCCCTTATACGAGAGATCCCCTTATAGGCGAGATCCCCTTATAGGCGAGATCCCCTTATATGTGAGATCCCCTTATAGGCGAGATCCCCTTATAGGCGAGATCCCCTTATAGGTGAGATCCCCTAATAGGCGAGATCCCCTAATAGGCGAGATCCCCTTATAGGCGAGATCCCCTTATAGGCGAGATCCCCTTATAGACGAGATTCCCTTATAGGCGAGATCTCCTTATAGGCGAGATCCCCTTATAGGCGAGATCCCCTTATATGTGAGATCCCCTTATAGGCAAGATCCCCTTATAGACGAGATCCCCTTATAGGCAAGATCCCCTTATAGACGAGATCCCTTTATATGTGAGATCCCCTTATAGGCGAGATCCCCTTATAGACGAGATCCCCTTATAGATGAGATCCCCTTATAGGCGAGATCCCCTTATAGGCGAGATCCCCTTATAAGCGAGATCCCCTTATAGGCGAGATCCCCTTATAGACGAGATCCCCTTATATGTGAGATCCACTTATATGTGAGATCCCCTTATAGACGAGATCCCCTTATATGTGAGATCCACTTATAGGCAAGATCCCCTTATAGACAAGATCCCCTTATATGTGAGATCCCCTTATAGGCGAGATCCCCTTATAGGCGAGATCCCCTTATAGGTGAGATCCCCTTATAGGCGAGATCCCCTTATAGGCGAGATCCCCTTATAGGTGAGATCCCCTTATAGGCGAGATCCCCTTTTAGGCAAGATCCCCTTATAGACGAGATTCCCTTATAGGCGAGATCTCCTTATAGGCGAGATCCCCTTATAGGCGAGATCCCCTTATAGACGAGATCCCCTTATATGTGAGATCCACTTATATGTGAGATCCCCTTATAGACGAGATCCCCTTATAGGCGAGATCCCCTTATAGACGAGATCCCCTTATATGTGAGATCCACTTATAGGCAAGATCTCCTTATAGACGAGATCCCTTTATATGTGAGATCCCCTTATAGACGAGATCCCCTTATAGACGAGATCCCCTTATAGGCGAGATCCCTTATAAGCGAGATCCCCTTCTATGTGAGATCCCCTTATAGACGAGATCCCATTATACGAGAGATCCCCTTATAGGCGAGATCCCCTTATAGGCGAGATCCCCTTATAGGCGAGATCCCCTTATATGTGAGATCCCCTTATAGGCGAGATCCCCTTATAGGCGAGATCCCTTTATAGGTGAGATCCCCTTATAGGCGAGATCCCCTTATAGGCGAGATCCCCTTATAGGCGAGATCCCCTTATAGGTGAGATCCCCTTATAGGTGAGATCCCCTTTTAGGCAAGATCCCCTTATAGACGAGATCTCCTTATAGGCGAGATCCCCTTATAGGCGAGATCCCCTTATAGACGAGATCCCCTTATATGTGAGATCCACTTATAGACGAGATCCCCTTATAGGCAAGATCCCCTTATAGACGAGATCCCCTTATAGGCAAGATCCCCTTATAGACGAGATCCCTTTATATGTGAGATCCCCTTATAGGCGAGATCCCCTTATAGACGAGATCCCTTATAAGCGAGATCCCCTTCTATGTGAGATCCCCTTATAGGCGAGATCCCCTTATAGGCGAGATCCCCTTATAGGTGAGTATGGCTGGTTAAACTTCTACAATAAATAAAGTTTTAATTGAATTGAGAATTAAATTTAAAGTTTAAACTTTATTTATTTTACAAAGATTGCGAAGCAAGTTCTAACAACTTATATTAATCACTCTCGTTGGCGCGGATGAAAGCGTAAATGTGGTTATTCGTGTGCAAGGAAACCGGAGTACGCGGAGAAAACTCACCTGTCCGATCTGGTGACCACCGTACCATCTCACATATTTCCCGGTTCGAGGATCGAACCCGGGTTGCATTGGTGAGAAGCGAGCGTGCTAACCTCTGCGATAATCGGACAACCAAGAATAACACTTACATCATTGATCGGGCATTGCTGTTCCCTCTTGAAGTCTGGCACTTTCTCGTCGCTCGTTAGAGCCTGCCACGTCATCATAGTAGTATAACCGGGATCAATCAGCTGCTTGCCCGTGAACGAGAAATGCTCTCCACCAACGTCGAAATAAACCACAGTCTGTAGATATCTGCAGTCAGGACTGATCTATTTATAGAACAATGGTTATGTTATATGTTGGGTTTTACGCCTGCATCAGCACCATTTTGGGCTATATCGTCTGCGGGCAGTTTACCTAACAACACCTTTCCTGGGCAGGCTCCAGCGGTTAACCAGTACTTGGGTGCACCAACCTCCGTAAGAAACTGCCAACTTTTTCATATAAATGAGACACGGTCTGAGCGGGGCTCAAACCCGTGACCATCAGTGATGATAGGGTTATAGAACAATGGATACATTTAGAAATGTTTTGTTTTTTGGGGTCTTAATGCCAACAGCTTCGGATATATTGAGACTTTCCAGCGAGGACAGACCACAGGTGCCCGTCTCAACAGTATTCCATGCACAGACAGGAACCCGGTTAGAACCACTGCCCTAACGCAAGCCAGCTGAACAGTATTCCATGCACAGACAGGAACCCGGTTAGAACCACTGCCCTAACGCAAGCCAGCTGAACAGTATTCCATGCACAGACAGGAACCCGGTTAGAACCACTGCCCTAATGCAAGCCAGCTGAACAGTATTCCATGCACAGACAGGAACCCGGTTAGAACCACTGCCCTAATGCAAGCCAGCTGAACAGTATTCCATGCACAGACAGGAACCCGGTTAGAACCACTGCCCTAACGCAAGCCAGCTGAACAGTATTCCATGCACAGACAGGAACCCGGTTAGAACCACTGCCCTAATGCAAGCCAGCTGAACAGTATTCCATGCACAGACAGGAACCCAGTTAGAACCACTGCCCTAACGCAAGCCAGCTGAACAGTATTCCATGCACAGACAGGAACCCGGTTAGAACCACTGCCCTAATGCAAGCCAGCTGAACAGTATTCCATGCACAGACAGGAACCCGGTTAGAACCACTGCCCTAATGCAAGCCAGCTGAACAGTATTCCATGCACAGACAGGAACCCGGTTAGAACCACTGCCCTAACGCAAGCCAGCTGAACAGTATTCCATGCACAGACAGGAACCCGGTTAGAACCACTGCCCTAACGCAAGCCAGCTGAACAGTATTCCATGCACAGACAGGAACCCGGTTAGAACCACTGCCCTAATGCAAGCCAGCTGAACAGTATTCCATGCACAGACAGGAACCCGGTTAGAACCACTGCCCTAATGCAAGCCAGCTGAACAGTATTCCATGCACAGACAGGAACCCGGTTAGAACCACTGCCCTAATGCAAGCCAGCTGAACAGTATTCCATGCACAGACAGGAACCCGGTTAGAACCACTGCCCTAATGCAAGCCAGCTGAACAGTATTCCATGCACAGACAGGAACCCGGTTAGAACCACTGCCCTAATGCAAGCCAGCTGAACAGTATTCCATGCACAGACAGGAACCCGGTTAGAACCACTGCCCTAATGCAAGCCAGCTGAACAGTATTCCATGCACAGACAGGAACCCGGTTAGAACCACTGCCCTAATGCAAGCCAGCTGAACAGTATTCCATGCACAGACAGGACCCGGTTAGAACCACTGCCCTAATGCAAGCCAGCTGAACAGTATTCCATGCACAGACAGGAACCCGGTTAGAACCACTGCCCTAATGCAAGCCAGCTGAACAGTATTCCATGCACAGACAGGAACCCGGTTAGAACCACTGCCCTAATGCAAGCCAGCTGAACAGTATTCCATGCACAGACAGGAACCCGGTTAGAACCACTGCCCTAATGCAAGCCAGCTGAACAGTATTCCATGCACAGACAGGAACCCGGTTAGAACCACTGCCCTAATGCAAGCCAGCTGAACAGTATTCCATGCACAGACAGGAACCCGGTTAGAACCACTGCCCTAACGCAAGCCAGCTGAACAGTATTCCATGCACAGACAGGAACCCGGTTAGAACCACTGCCCTAATGCAAGCCAGCTGAACAGTATTCCATGCACAGACAGGAACCCGGTTAGAACCACTGCCCTAATGCAAGCCAGCTGAACAGTATTCCATGCACAGACAGGAACCCGGTTAGAACCACTGCCCTAATGCAAGCCAGCTGAACAGTATTCCATGCACAGACAGGAACCCGGTTAGAACCACTGCCCTAACGCAAGCCAGCTGAACAGCTGACTCACTTGAAAGAAATCGTTGGGATTCAAACCTATAGCAGTGAAGGGCATGTCGTTTGAAGTCAGCGACCGTAACCGTAACTCAGCCTCGGAAACCACCATTTGTAAATGAGAGGGCAAACATTTATTTCGACCAAAAATAAATTAATTAGTTTCTGACAACATTTTCAAGGATTTTACGATATGTTGGATAGGATAATGTGTTGATGATTCAGGAAAGAGACTGGTTACAGGCTGGTTATAGACTGGTTACTGTCCAATATGCTTCTCAGTCAATATTTCTGTACATCTTAGAGACACGATTATTTTACAAAATAGTACCTATAATAGTTTTCCCACATAAAAGTACCAAACCGGATAAACCTGGGTGCCAGTCTGTCGATTTTTCACTTTTTTTAACTTCTGGCAAAATGACAGCCTGGAGAAACTTGATTTCCGATCGTAGCGCCATCTACGTACACCCATTTATGAGGGTGTAGATTTAAAGAACTACAACTCTTCTCTACAAGATAATATCACTAAATATAGAAACGGAATTCTATCGGAAATCGCCAAACAGGCACGATTATACACGATCATTTAATATATACAATATATACACGAATGCTCCCGTAGACTCATTTGCATTGCAAACATATACTGTCCCGTCTCTGTGTTATATCGACGAGATGGCGGATTTTAAATATTACGTATAGATGGTAATGGATCGATTCGGCGTAATTGAACTAAGGACGACTTAAATATTGAGTAAATATGTCAAATCAGACGCACATTGTACTTTTTAAAACTATTTATCGTTCCGTTGACCCGTAAACAATGGTGGCCAATTATAAAGTTTTATCAACATTGCAGTGCCTCACTTTTGATTCAAGTACGTCATTAATTAAGTCACATGCTAATAGGCCTATCAATAGGATTAATGCTAGTCAATAATTACACGGACAATCCCCCACTTTTCCCCAGGCGTTGATGTGATCAGAAACTCAATACGGCCCAATTAATAGTCTCGGTGTTAAAATATATTTATTTGACTGTCGAGGCAAAATATTCCGACGCCTGTTCCCATGCTAGGATAACCCTCATGAAACATATACTCAGCCCTGGACCATCTCACAGGACCACATTGTTAGCACTGGTCAGCCAGGGATACAAACACCTGCAGCACATATCCAGCCCTTGTGGGAAACATGGAAACCATCTCACAGGACCACATTGTTAGCACTGGTCAGCCAGGGATATAAACACCTGCAGCACATATCCAGCCCTTGTGACAGACATGGAAACCATCTCACAGGACCACATTGTTAGCACTGGTCAGCCAGGGATACAAACACCTGCAGCACATATCCAGCCCTTGTGACAGACATGGAAACCATCTCACAGGACCACATTGTTAGCGCTGGTCAGCCAGGGAAACAAACACCTGAAACCTGGATACCATCACCCTCGATCCCTTGTGAGCCGGGGATACAACCGACTAGAGCACCTTCCCACTCTGAGGAGCCCGGAATGACTACAAAACCAAATGTGTCTTACAGTAGCAATAAAGTGTCTTGTGATGTAGTCATACAGCCTGAATGCATCGTGGCCGAGCTCTCCCTCCGTCGCTGATTTCATAGGAGTGATGGGCGGATGATCCCCAACATCGGTTCCTTTTCTGTAAATCGGAGACAACACATTAACCAGAGTTCATTCTAGGTCAGAATTTTTGGGAGAAGTGAGAAAACGCGTGATCGCTTCCTTAGAT
>CM026402.1:67323081-67347859 GCA_014843695.1 Archivesica marissinica
GCATAAATAATAACACCGCACAAGTGACGTATTTGAGAGATTCAGGTGCGACAATTAGTTTATTGTCGGCTACTGATCAGACCGCTGATCATTTAGAATACACAGGTGAACGGGTAACAATCCGCGGTGTCAATTATATCCCTGGTAATTATCCGATAGCAAAGATTAGCGTCGATTGTCCAATATACCAAGGAACATTGAAGGTGGCTGTATTAAAACACAGATGCACCGCGGGGGTGGATCTTATAATAGGTAACGACTGTGAAACTGCCCCTGTCACTGATTTGATTACCTGTGGCGTGGTTACACGCTCAAATAAGAAAATTATCCCGTTTGATGAAATTGTCACGTCCAACCCAGACTCAGAAAACACGACCGATACAAATCACAATGTCTTACCTTTTCGGAATACAATTGAGATCAATTCCCCCTCTGAGAAAGCCAGTACAGTTAAACCCCAAAATATTCCCTCTATTGACGATTTGAGTCCTGATAAATTATTGCAAGAACAGAATAATGACCCGACCTTAGCACCCCTCTGGGAAATGGCTCAAGAAGGAACACCTATTCGGCAAGGATATTACATCCAGCTCGAACCCCGACTACTTATGAGGAGAGAACAACCTCAAGACACGTCCAAAGTTCGACCCTGGAAAATATATGATCAGGTGGTAGTTCCACGGGGATTCCGTGATCATATAACGGGACTCGCCCATGACAGTTTAAGTACGGGACACCAGGGACCTAGTAAGACCCTGAAGCGCATTAAGCGCCGCTTCTTTTGGCCGGGAATCCGCGCAGATGTTAAACGATTCTGCCATAGCTGTGGGCCGTGCCAGAGAGCGGGTAAGGGACAGAAAGCCACTGTAGCCCCATTGAAACCCCTGCCCATTATATCCCAACCATTCAAATTTATATCCGCTGATTTCGTTGGACCCATGAAGAAAACTATAAATGGGAACCAGTATATCTTGAATTTTATTGATCATGCCACTAAATATACGGAATCTTTCCCATGCGCCGCAGCGACAGCTGTTAATGCACAAAAAGCCCTGATCGAGATAATATCTCGACATGGAAAACCCCAGACCCTGTTGACTGACCGAGGAAGCGCTTTCATAGCTGAAACATTCACACGCTTCCTAGCCGAGCACGATATACGTCACTTAACTAGCACGAGTTACAGGCCTCAAACCAACGGATCAATAGAGAAATATAATGGTACATTGAAAACCATGCTTAGAATCCTTGGGGAGAACTCTTTATCGTCTTGGGATGAGATGCTACCCTGGCTATTATTTGCATATAGAAGTGCAGAGCACTCTAGCACAGGATATTCTCCCTTCTACCTTCTATATGGGCGCGAACCTAGAGATAATCTAGATTCCACTTATGATCTCTGGGCTAGAAATGAGCGGGATGAAGGGATCCCCATAAATAACTATGTACAAGAATTATGTCATAGATTAGCTGAAGCGTTACGTGACGCCAGCGAGAATGCACAACAGGCCGCAGATGGTCGTAAAACAAAGTATGACAGAAGTAAGAAAGCGAAAATGCGTGTATTCCAGCGTGGTGAATTAGTGTTAGTACGATTACCGTTAAAAGGTAATAAGCTGAAAAATGCCCTCCAGGGACCGTATCCGGTACACGAAAAGGTAGCGTCGCATACCTATATTATATACATGCCTGATAAGAGAGTAAAATACCGTGTTATGCATGTAAACCAGTTGAAGCCCTGGACAGGTAGGGAGGAGGGTGCAGCTCTAGCTGATAGTAGTCCGGTGTATGAGTCCCAAGACCCTACCCTATTAGATTACCAAGCCCCTACGGACATTGAGAAAGAATTCGATCCTTGCAGTCCTCTTGAATCTGTACCTAAGAAAACCTGGCCGGATATCAGTCATTTAAACCCAGACCACAGGGACGATATTAGTCAGTTATTTGACCGTTACCCCCGTTTATTCTCTGGACAACTGGGACGTTTCCACGGTGTTACCCATGATATTGATGTGCAAGGTGCTTCACCCGTAGTCCAGCCTTACTACCGCATGTCTCCAGAAAAGAAACAAATATTAAAAACTGAGCTAGATCAAATGTTGGAGTTAGGAATTATCCGCCCTAGCAGAAGCCAGTGGGCCTCTCCCATAATATTGGTACGCAAATCAGACTCAGAATGGCGACCATGTATTGATTATCGGAAAATTAATGACCTGACTCGAGGAGAAGCCTTCCCCATCCCGAGATTAGACGATCTCATTGATCAGGTCGCAGGTTCGAGTCTGATATCAATTTTAGATCTTAATAAAGGTTACTGGCAGATTCCGCTAACCCCTCGAGCTAGTGAAATTGCAGCGTTCATAACCCCCTGGGGCTTGTTTGAACCATTAACTCTCCCATTTGGTTTAAAAAACGGTGGAGTTACCTTCCAGAGGGCCATAAACGAGATAATCGCTCAATCCCCGACAGAACCCATCCGTGATAGATTTGCCGACGCATATCTGGATGATATTGCTGTTCGATCCAATTTATGGTCACAGCACATAAATCACTTGGATTGGACATTTCATAGACTAGAGGATAGTGGTGTTACTTTGAATCCGAAGAAGTGTAAAATTGGGTCTGGAACAGTCAAGTACTTGGGACATGAATTAGGGTCGGGAAAAATCAAACCAATTTCCAGCAAGGTTGAGTGTATTAGTAATATCTCTCCCCCACAGACCAAGAAACAATTACGAGGATATCTGGGATCAGTAGGATTTTACAGGAAATTCATTCCCCAGTTCGCTGAGATCGCCGCTCCCCTGACTGACTTATTAAAGGGCAAGCGATCAGGGAACATCATAACTCAGTGGAGCGATAAACATCAACTTGCTTTCGAATCCTTAAAGAAAGCTTTAACCAATAAACCCATACTGAAGGCCCCTGACTTTAACCAAGAGTTCGAACTCTATACTGATGCTTCCGATTTGGGAATTTCGGCTGTACTGACTCAGACCGTTGACCAAGTACCACACCCAGTAGCATTTTATTCCCGAAAACTTATTCCACGAGAGAAAAACTACTCTACAATAGAGAAGGAATTATTAGCTATAGTGGCCGGTATCGAACATTTTCGCATATATGTAAGCACAAGCAAAACAATAATTAATTCAGATCATAATCCCCTTGTATGGTTAAGTAGGTCGAAAACGTCCAATCAACGCCTCTTAAGATGGGCACTGTGTCTCTCAGAATTTAATCTGACCATTAAACATATCAAAGGGACTCAAAATGTTCTAGCAGACTTTCTCAGTAGAGTTCAATGACTGTGATGTTTGACTTAGTAAATGTACTTGGTATTATTTCAGTTGTTCAGTAAATAGTTATTGCCTCTATGATTAGAATGTTGGTACCTAGCGAAAGAAATGCTATTTTAGGACATATGATGTATTGATATTATGATTGTTTTCTACTGTATATTCAAAGGAATGAAGATTTGTAAATCGGCCGATAGCGGGCGATGTCAAACTTCTCCCCGGGTAGGGAGGATTGTGCAAAACCCCAATTTGCACGAAATATTTATTATTGTTATATATAAATAGTAATGTATTATATAAATACATTAAACTGTTTCTATATATGGCCAAATGTTTACCATGTAATATATATATATTTGTTTTATGCATAATCGTCTGCTATTATTTTCGCGCCTAAAATTATCAATCTCGCTTCGCGCGGGAAATGACTTAAGATGTTAGGCCTAATCTCAGTTTATCAAGGCCGTGGTTGCAGGTGTCCAGTTATGTAATACAAAGGCACCGAACTGGTTTGATGGTGTAATATTAGATAACATAACAGATGTTTAGGAATAACAGATGTTTTAGGAATTGTTATATCATATATACACTGATTCAATCATGTATATAAGAAATGGATTTTATTAACATAAATCAGACACACTAGAGCCTAACTCCAGGAGCGAGAAAGGTCGTGATCTCAATCTAGTATATAGAACATATAAACTGTATTTATGATACTTAGATATTATGGACATTATAAGAAATATAACTTATAAAGATTTGTCGAATAATTAAATTGTTCAGCCATAGAAGAAACAGAGTTTCGGCGAACCACCAGAAGGTGATTAAAAGTTAATCTAATCAGAAACAGTGATTAGATTATAGTGATATTGAGTAATGACGGATTAGAAAGATTGGATGTTAAATATATTGTGTAAGCGCATAGTCGGCTCACACAAATGGATTGTTAAATAAGCTTTTAATGATACGATGTATATATATATAGATCACTGATTATATATATATGGATATTTCTGATGCCAATTTAAACAAGATATTATATAGAAGAAATGTAATACTGTGTTGAGTTATCATTAATACATATAATAACGAAGAAACCCCCTAGACAACTCCAGCGAGTCTACAATAGGATAGACCCTGGTAAGAGCCGTAGCAACCGAGACATATTATTACGAGAAGAAAAAGGAGAGTTTGCGACACTATATGCAGACGACATAGTTTTATTTGCAAATACAGCAGAAGAGTTGCAAACTAATTTAAACATTTTAAAAGATTATTGTAATCATTGGAAATTGCAGGTAAATAAAGAAAAGACCAAAGTCATGGTATTCAGAAAAGGTGGATTATTACCACGTAATCTAAAGTTTTTGTTTGATGACTCTGTTGGTAGATTTTGCTACTTGGGTATTGTATTTACGACGGGTGGTTCATTTAGTGATGCACAAAAAACGTTGTCGGGTCAAGCTCTAAAAGCAACGTTTAAGCTTCGGAGATATCTTTACCGATTTGAAAACATGTCTGTCAGACATACGTTGGAACTGTTTGATAAGCTAGTAACACCAATTTTAAATTACTCATGTAAAGTTTGGGGATTTTGTCACTCACCTCATATTGAACGAGTTTAGATGCCGTATTGCAAATCAATTCTAGGTGTTAAAACCTCCACGCAAAATGATTTTATATATGGGGAATTGGGTAGAATAGATTACAAAACTCAAAGATATTACAACATTATTAAATACTGGTTAAAATTACTTAACTGCACTGACAGAAAATACATCAAGATTATATATTCTCTATTACTGAGAGATATAAATACACAGCCTAGGAAGAAAAATTGGGCATTATTGGTCAGGGATATTTTATGTAATTTAGGCTTTAATATGGTATGGGAAACACAGGGAGTAGGTGACAATATGACATTTTTGGGTATTGTTAGACAGAGACTTAGGGATACCTTCATGCAAAACTGGGAATCTCGTATTAGAGAATCGACTAGAGCATCTTTTTATGTAAACTTCATGTCGTTGGATTTTAAACCATATTTTGATATCATTAATATTAAAAAATATAGAATTGCTCTAACTAAATTAAGAGTTTCGTCTCATCGTCTTGAAATCGAGACAGGAAGGTGGCACAGGCCACAAAGCATTCCTCGCCAAGAACGTATATGCCCTACTTGTAATAAGCTTGGTGATGAATATCATTTTCTAATGGAGTGTCGTCTTCTCAATGATCTACGAATAACTTATTTTAAACCATATTTCCGTAATAGATGCAACATGTTTAAAACAGTTGAACTGTTAAAATCAGAAAACAGAAATACTTTAAGGAATTTAGCAATGTTGGTATTTAAAGGTTTTGAGTTAAAGAGAAGTGTCGCTTTTGATAATACTTTATAATACACATATTTATTTTATAGTTTTCATTGTAACATTCTCCTGTCACATGACATAAGTCATATAAAAGGCTACAGTTTATATCGTATGAATCAAATGTATCAATTATGTGTACATACATATTTATGGAACTCCATAGTTGCGTATTATATAATTGTGGATGACATGGACTGTGCATGTGATCAACGTACTACGACTGTATCATAGGGTATACAATAGGATATTATTAACAAACTAGCTGTTTCAAGTGTATTAACAAATTTACTGGTGTATATTTGTCTTTGTTCGGTATTCACATTCTTAGTTATATGTAAATATTTCTCTATTTACGTATTCTTGGAATATGTAATATATTTTTCAGGTTAAAAGTTCCAGCGTACATAGTAGTATTATTATTAAGTTGTACGTGTTCAACTATTAAGACCACCGCCGAAATACACTGTACTAGTATACCATATTTGATCATGGGTCATTTTTGACTTACTTCATATGTTATTATGTTTGCTTGTATTTGATGAAATAAAAACTACCTAAAACTACCTATAGGTGTAGCTGAGACGCATCTTTTAAATGATAATGTTTTACACGTCGATGGTTATCGTGATAATATTCATTAACATGCGTGGGCAGGTTCCGGTGGAGTAGGTGTTTTGATAAAAAATGTTATTTGCAATGAATTCAATATTTCTGTACTAGATTGTGCGCTACATGACCTTAGATGTCGATGCGCCGTAAAACACCATTCATTCATTATTACTAGATTGTTCGTTTGAAGGAACTATGTGGTTAAAAATGTACCGTAAATCTGATAATTGTGTTATCATGCCATGTGTTTGTTATTTGCCACCGGAAAACTCATCTAGACGCATTGATGTTAATTCGTTCTATGACTGGTATTTACAGAAATCAGAATGAAGGAACCGTATTTATATGTGGAGACTTTAAAGCAGCATTACATCGTAATAAAGGATGTTTTGGGTAAAATATAAATACTAACGTGTGTGTGTTTTACAAAAATCGAAATAGTCGCTCAGAAACGATAAAATTCCAATAAATTTAAACCGTCGTATACGCGAATTTGTTTATTAACACACGAAATTTAAACACGCACAGCGCGCATGCGTGAAACAACAGAGTATGTAGAAAACAACGTATATATTTTGAACATGAAATGCTATCTATCTTCCTCTAATGTCGAACCCCTCGCGGGGATGTAGAAATGTCCCTCAAAGACTTAGCCAACAGAGGTATGCATCAACATATCAAGTAACGAGTGCGTGACCGATCGACTCGGAAAGTCCTACTTTCGGTTTCGAGTTTGTTATATCGCAAAAAACACTGTTTACCAAATGAACATAAGCATACAAAGTATAATGTTAGAATATGTAGCAGTATTGCTACCCATACGTAACAATTTAATTTTTCAAATATCTTTTATTTCATACGATGTAATGCTGCTTTAACAGTCGTTGTGGAGATTAAGATGATTTTATTAATGGCGTTGATAATATACCTATTCGCAATGTTGTTGATTTTAAAACTAATTCATATGGTGAATTATTTGTTAATTTTATGATTAATGCTAATATGTGTATGCTAAATGGTCGTATCTAATAATGATTACACGTCAGTGTTGGTTAAAGTAGGGAATTATTGTATAGTGAGTCACGATAACCATTTATTTTCTTCGGATTTTACCGTTGTACGTACATCAGATTTGATTAATAAATCAGGTGACCTTATAAGTGCTGGTACCTACCATTATCCCAGATCATTCTATGATTAAATGGAGTATCACCATTAGTGCAGTTCCCCAGTTTACTAGTCAATACAATAATAGCTATGACAAGTTTGATGTATCAAATGTTCATGAAACCTTTCTATTAGACCAAGATGTCCTTAATCATGTTATCGTAACTATTGATAAACTTGAGCATTACCATCAAACGCAAACTGATATAAAACAATTACAATGTACCTCTGGTTGGAGCAATAGAAAATGCAGACTGGGAACGCCGTGGTGGAGTTGCGATCTAACTGATAGCTGGAGTAATGTTTGTACAGCAGAACGAAATTGGTTGAATTGTGTTGCATGTAATAAACCCCGAAAGGTTCGAGTATATCTCAAGTCCGAGTATATTCAGGTCCGTAAACATTTTGACTGTGAAGTACAGAAGGCAAAACGTTTATATTGGTATTCTTTACAAAATGAATTGCTGAATGTATGTAATATAGACCAGTTAAAGTTTGGAAATCAGTAGGTAAAATCGGCGTTGGTCAGAGTAAGACAAAATGTATACCTCTAGAAGTTACAGTAAATGATGGTTCTATCTCTACAGGTTTGTCACAAGGTATTAAACAAATGGAAACATGATTTTAGCTCGTTATATAAAAATGATAATTATGTATATTCATAACAGACGGATATGTAGTCCAGTGGTAACACGCTGGACTGGTAATCCAGGGATCGCAGGTTCGATACCCCGTCTGACCCTAATAAAATTAACAGTCTTTCAGATGGGACGTTAAACCGAGGTCTAAACATTCTAAAAGAAACAGAGGAGACTCTGGAATGGGTCTCTGTCTGTATCATGCACTATCCTCCAAAATCTAAAATAACTAATCTCTTCAGGAGGCGTCGCTCATATGGGCAACCGGTAGCGACGATACATAAACGTAAAAACAACAATTCATCACAGAACTCTAATGTATTGACTGATGTACGTGATCATGCAGATCTGTCTTTTATTGCAAACATTACTATTTTTGAAGTAAAGAAGGCACTGTGGCATAGACGGTATCCCTAGTGAAGAATTACAGAACGATACATCCGTGTTATGTTGGCATACTTTGTTTAATGTATGCTTCTCCAATACCTGCCTGACCTGTTACGTCTTTTATTTACTACACACCAAAAGTGTTTACAGAACGATACATCCGTGATGTTTTTCATGCTTTGTTTAATGTATGTTTTTCCAATGGAACTGTCCCGTCAATCTGGGGCACATTTATTATAAAACTGATACCCAAATCCTCAATGACGGACCCAAGAAACCCTCTGTATTATAGGGGCATATCACTGGCCTCTGCCATGTACAAGATTTATTGTAATATTTTAAACACCAGGCTAAGTTGTGATCGCAGATGAACAGAACGGCTTCGGAAAGAAGCGTAGTACAATAGACCACTTATCCACTTTGACCTCTTTATTAATACAAGAAAACAAGTTAAAAAATCCACATTCTGTGCCTTTATTGATTTTAGTAAGGTTTTTATTAACAGAGATAAATTGTGGAAAGGACTAAATGAAATTGGAGTTACCGGTAATATGTGGCGAGCTGTTAAGTCTATCTACTCATCTGTGTCGTCCTGTATTAGGGTAAACTCTTTTAAGACTGATTAGTTTGATGTTAATTGTGGCTTAAGACAAGGATGCATTCTATCGCCACTTTTGTTTAATGTGTACATTAATGATTTAACGATATTTTTGAAATCATTAAACATCGGTGTTAATGTCGATAATGACTGTATAGGTATTCTATTGTACGCGGATGACATTGTCCTCCTAGCAGAAAACCAACTTGATTTGCAGAGATTATTGAATGCTTTACATGACTGGTGCAATGTAACCGATATGTTTATAAACAGGGATAAAAGTAAAGTTGTCCATTTTCGTCCTGCTTCTATGCCAAGATCTGATGTTATTTTTAAATGTGGTGTTAATGTTATGGAAACTATAGGTACATATACTTATTTAGGAATTGTTTTGAGTGAATACCTTGACTTCAATGTTATTGCAAAATGTATTGCTCAAAGTGCAAGTCGTGCATTGGGACTGCTCATTGCTAAATGTAAGTTAGTTGGGGGTGTACCATATAATGTTTTCTTCAAATTGTATGACTGTTGTCTGGCCTGTGATATCTTATGGTGCCCTGGTTTGGGGATATAAAACGCTTCATGCATTAATGCAATCCAAAATCGTGCCATGCGTTTCTTTCTTGGTGTTGGGAAATATTCTCCCAATACAGCTGTCTCCGGGGAAATTGGCAGCCGCCAGTTGTACGACAATGGAAGCACATATCCGGGTTTTGGGCACGCTTACAAGACTAAATCTACAAGTTATTAAAACTGGTTTTACTATGTCAAGAGACAGTTTTCAGATATTACTTTGATGGATTACTGTAACCTATCTATACCTATGCATAAGAACAATTTAGTAGATAGTGTGGAAAATGCGGTAATGGAGAAATATGTTACTGACTGGTACACCTCTATTAACAATGTGACCGGTGTTTCTGGACGTGGTCGCAATAAGCTTAGAACCTACTGTACATTTAAATTTAAATTTCAAACAGAAGTATATTGTAAAATGATTTTACCCACACGTCACAGATCAGTATTATGTAAATTTAGATGTGGAGTTGCTCCATTACGTATAGAAACCGGAAGGTATGAGAATTTATCACTTGATGAACGTTAGTGCCCTTTCTGTAATGTATTAGAAGACGAAAGTCATGTATTATTAGAATGTTCACTGTACGATGATTTGAGAGCTGTTCTCTTAGAGAAAGCCTCATTATATGAAAATGACTTTCGGAACAAACCTGTATCCGACCAGCTTAGAATTATTTTTACTACTATACCTCTGATTAGAATTGTTGCCAAAGCCTGTTTTATATTCTTCAAAGACGCTCCTTTTATTACGTAAATAATGTATCCATTTGATTTATTGATTGTGTGTCTCTTATCCATTCCGAGAAACAGCTGCTAATTAGTTCAACCGCGATCGAGAGGGTGTGAATTATACGAACATGTATGCTTAAATATGGTCGGTATGGAGAAATATGGTCGGTACGGAGAAATATGGTCAGTACAGAGAAATATGGTCAGTACAGAGAAATATGGCCGGTATGGAGAAATATGGTCAGTACAGAGAAATATGGTCGGTATGGAGAAATATGGTCAGTACAGAGAAATATGGTCGGTATGGAGAAATATGGTCGGTACGGAGAAATATGTCGGTAAGGAGAAATATGGTCAGTACAGAGAAATATGGTCGGTATGGAGAAATATGGTCAGTACAGAGAAATATGGTCGGTATGGAGAAATATGGTCAGTACAGAGAAATATAGTCGGTATGGAGAAATATGGTCAGTACGGAGAAATATGGTCAGTACAGAGAAATATGGTCGGTATGGAGAAATATGGTCGGTATGGAGAAATATGGTCGGTATGGAGAAATATGGTCGGTATGGAGAAATATGGTCAGTACAGAGAAATATGGTTGGTATGGAGAAATATGGTCAGTACAGAGAAATATGGTCGGTATGGAGAAATATGGTCAGTATGGAGAAATATGGTCGGTATGGAGAAATATGGTCGGTACAGAGAAATATGGTCAGTATGGAGAAATATGGTCAGTACAGAGAAATATGGTCAGTACGGAGAAATATGGTCGGTACGGAGAAATATGGTCAGTATGGAGAAATATGGTCAGTACGGAGAAATATGGTCAGTACGGAGAAATATGGTCAGTGTGGTGAAATATGGTCAGTACGGAGAAATATGGTCGGTATGGAGAAATATGGTCAGTACGTAGAAATATGGTCGGTACGGAGAAATATGGTCAGTACGGAGAAATGAGGTCGGTACGGAGAAGTGTGGTCAGTACGTAGAAATATGGTCAGTATGGAGAAATATGGTCGGTATGGAGAAATATGATCGGTATGGAGAAATATGATCGGTAGAAGAGACATGTGGTCAGTACGGAGAAATATGATCGGTACAGAGACATGTGGTCAGTACGGAGAAATATGGTCGGTACAAAGACATGTGGTCAGTACGGAGAAATATGGTCAGTACGGAGAAATGTGGTCAGTATGGAGAAATATGGTCGGTACGGAGAAATATGGTCGGTACACAGACATGTTGTCAGTACGGAGAAATATGGTCAGTACGGAGAAATGTGGTCAGTATGGAGATATGTGGTCAGTATGGAGAAATATGGTCAGTATGGAGAAATATGATCGGTATGGAGAAATATGGTCAGTATGGAGAAATATGGTTGGTACAGAGAAATATGGTCAGTACAGAGAAATATGGTCAGTACGGAGAAATATGGTCAGTATGGAGAAATATGGTCCGTATGGAGAAATATGGTCAGTATGGAGAAATATTGTCAGTATGGAGAAATATGGTTGGTACAGAGAAATATGGTCGGTATGGAGAAATATGGTCAGTACGGAGAAATATGGTCAGTACAGAGAAATATGGTCGGTATGGAGAAATATGGTCAGTACGGAGAAATATGGTCAGTACAGAGAAAGATGGTCGGTATGGAGAAATATGGTCGGTATGGAGAAATATGGTCAGTACGGAAAAATATGATCAGTATGGAGAAATATGGTCAGTACGGAGAAATATGGTCAGTATGGAGAAATATGGTCAGTACGGAGAATTATGGTCAGTACGGAGAAATATGGTCAGTACGGAGAAATATGGTCAGTATGGAGAAATATGGTCAGTACGGAGAAATATGGTCAGTACGGAGAAATATGGTCAGTATGGAGAAATATGGTCAGTACGGAGAAATATGGTCAGTACGAAGAAATATGGTCAGTACGGAGAAATTTGGTCAGTATGGAGAAATATGGTCAGTACGGAGAAATATGGTCGGTATGGAGAAATATGGTTGGTATGGAGAAATATGGTCAGTACAGAGAAATATGGTCGGTATGGAGAAATATGGTCAGTACAGAGAAATATGGTCGGTATGGAGAAATATGGTCGGTACGGAGAAATATGTCGGTATGGAGACATATGGTCAGTACAGAGAAATATGGTCGGTATGGAGAAATATGGTCAGTACAGAGAAATATGGTCGGTATGGAGAAATATGGTCGGTACGGAGAAATATGTCGGTAAGGAGAAATATGGTCAGTACAGAGAAATATGGTCGGTATGGAGAAATATGGTCAGTACAGAGAAATATGGTCGGTATGGAGAAATATGGTCAGTACAGAGAAATATAGTCGGTATGGAGAAATATGGTCAGTACGGAGAAATATGGTCAGTACAGAGAAATATGGTCGGTATGGAGAAATATGGTCGGTATGGAGAAATATGGTCGGTATGGAGAAATATGGTCGGTATGGAGAAATATGGTCAGTACAGAGAAATATGGTCGGTATGGAGAAATATGGTCAGTACAGAGAAATATGGTCGGTATGGAGAAATATGGTCAGTATGGAGAAATATGGTCGGTATGGAGAAATATGGTCGGTACAGAGAAATATGGTCAGTATGGAGAAATATGGTCAGTACAGAGAAATATGGTCAGTACGGAGAAATATGGTCGGTACGGAGAAATATGGTCAGTATGGAGAAATATGGTCAGTACGGAGAAATATGGTCAGTACGGAGAAATATGGTCAGTGTGGTGAAATATGGTCAGTACGGAGAAATATGGTCGGTATGGAGAAATATGGTCAGTATGGAGAAATATGGTCAGTACGGAGAAATATGGTCAGTGTGGTGAAATATGGTCAGTACGGAGAAATATGGTCGGTATGGAGAAATATGGTCAGTACGTAGAAATATGGTCGGTACGGAGAAATATGGTCAGTACGGAGAAATGAGGTCGGTACGGAGAAGTGTGGTCAGTACGTAGAAATATGGTCAGTATGGAGAAATATGGTCGGTATGGAGAAATATGATCGGTATGGAGAAATATGATCGGTAGAAGAGACATGTGGTCAGTACGGAGAAATATGATCGGTACAGAGACATGTGGTCAGTACGGAGAAATATGGTCGGTACAAAGACATGTGGTCAGTACGGAGAAATATGGTCAGTACGGAGAAATGTGGTCAGTATGGAGAAATATGGTCGGTACGGAGAAATATGGTCGGTACACAGACATGTGGTCAGTACGGAGAAATATGGTCAGTACGGAGAAATGTGGTCAGTATGGAGATATGTGGTCAGTATGGAGAAATATGGTCAGTATGGAGAAATATGATCGGTATGGAGAAATATGGTCAGTATGGAGAAATATGGTTGGTACAGAGAAATATGGTCAGTACAGAGAAATATGGTCAGTACGGAGAAATATGGTCAGTATGGAGAAATATGGTCGGTATGGAGAAATATGGTCAGTATGGAGAAATATTGTCAGTATGGAGAAATATGGTTGGTACAGAGAAATATGGTCGGTATGGAGAAATATGGTCAGTACGGAGAAATATGGTCAGTACAGAGAAATATGGTCGGTATGGAGAAATATGGTCAGTACGGAGAAATATGGTCAGTACAGAGAAAGATGGTCGGTATGGAGAAATATGGTCGGTATGGAGAAATATGGTCAGTACGGAAAAATATGATCAGTATGGAGAAATATGGTCAGTACGGAGAAATATGGTCAGTATGGAGAAATATGGTCAGTACGGAGAATTATGGTCAGTACGGAGAAATATGGTCAGTACGGAGAAATATGGTCAGTATGGAGAAATATGGTCAGTACGGAGAAATATGGTCAGTACGGAGAAATATGGTCAGTATGGAGAAATATGGTCAGTACGGAGAAATATGGTCAGTACGAAGAAATATGGTCAGTACGGAGAAATTTGGTCAGTACGGAGAAATATGGTCAGTACGGAGAAATATGGTCGGTATGGAGAAATATGGTTGGTATGGAGAAATATGGTCGGTACGGAGAAATATGGTCGGTATGGAGAAATATGGTCAGTACAGAGAAATATGGTCGGTATGGAGAAATATGGTCGGTACGGAGAAATATGTCGGTATGGAGAAATATGGTCAGTATGGAGAAATATTGTCAGTATGGAGAAATATGGTTGGTACAGAGAAATATGGTCGGTATGGAGAAATATGGTCAGTACGGAGAAATATGGTCAGTACAGAGAAATATGGTCGGTATGGAGAAATATGGTCAGTATGGAGAAATATGGTCAGTACAGAGAAGATGGTCTGTATGGAGAAATATGGTCGGTATGGAGAAATATGGTCAGTACGGAAAATATGATCAGTATGGAGAAATATGGTCAGTACGAGAAATATGATCAGTATGGAGAAATATGGTCAGTACGGAGAATTATGGTCAGTACGGAGAAATATGGTCAGTACGGAGAAATATGGTCAGTATGGAGAAATATGGTCAGTACGGAGAAATATGGTCAGTACGGAGAAATATGGTCAGTATGGAGAAATATGGTCAGTACGGAGAAATATGGTCAGTACGAAGAAATATGGTCAGTACGGAGAAATTTGGTCAGTATGGAGAAATATGGTCAGTACGGAGAAATATGGTCGGTATGGAGAAATATGGTTGGTATGGAGAAATATGGTCGGTACGGAGAAATATGGTCGGTATGGAGAAATATGGTCAGTACAGAGAAATATGGTCGGTATGGAGAAATATGGTCGGTACGGAGAAATATGTCGGTATGGAGACATATGGTCAGTACAGAGAAATATGGTCGGTATGGAGAAATATGGTCAGTACAGAGAAATATGGTCGGTATAGAGAAATATGGTCAGTACAGAGAAATATGGTCGGTATGGAGAAATATGGTCAGTACGGAGAAATATGGTCAGTACAGAGAAATATAGTCGGTATGGAGAAATATGGTCGGTATGGAGAAATATGGTAGGTATGGAGAAATATGGTCAGTACAGAGAAATATGGTCGGTATGGAGAAATATGGTCGGTATGGAGAAATATGGTCGGTATGGAGAAATATGGTCAGTACAGAGAAATATGGTCGGTATGGAGAAACATGGTCAGTACAGAGAAATATGGACGGTATGGAGAAATATGGTCAGTATGGAGAAATATGGTCGGTATGGAGAAATATGGTCCGTACAGAGAAATATGGTCAGTATGGAGAAATATGGTTAGTACAGAGAAATATGGTCAGTACGGAGAAATATGGTCGGTACGGAGAAATATGGTCAGTATGGAGAAATATGGTCAGTACGGAGAAATATGGTCAGTACAGAGAAATATTGTCAGTACGGAGAAATATGGTCAGTATGGAGAAATATGGTCAGTACGGAGAAATATGGTTAGTACGGAGAAATATGGTCAGTACGGAGAAATTTGGTCAGTATGGAGAAATATGGTCAGTACGGAGAAATATGGTCGGTATGGAGAAATATGGTCAGTACGGAGAAATATGGTCGGTACGGAGAAATATGGTCAGTACGGAGAAATGAGGTCGCTACGGAGAAGTGTGGTCAGTACGTAGAAATATGGTCAGTGTGGTGAAATATGGTCAGTACGGAGAAATATGGTCGGTATGGAGAAATATGGTCGGTATGGAGAAATATGGTCAGTACGTAGAAATATGGTCGGTACGGAGAAATATGGTCAGTACGGAGAAATGAGGTCGGTACGGAGAAGTGTGGTCAGTACGTAGAAATATGGTCAGTATGGAGAAATATGGTCGGTATGGAGAAATATGATCGGTATGGAGAAATATTATCAGTAGAAGAGACATGTGGTCAGTACGGAGAAATATGGTCAGTACAGAGAAATATGGTCGGTATGGAGAAATATGGTCGGTATGGAGAAATATGGTCAGTACGGAGAAATATGGTCAGTATGGAGAAATATGGTCAGTACGGAGAAATATGGTCAGTATGGAGAAATATGGTCAGTACGGAGAATTATGGTCAGTACTGAGAAATATGGTCAGTACGGAGAAATATGATCAGTATGGAGAAATATGGTCAGTACGGAGAAATATGGTCAGTACGGAGAAATATGGTCAGTATGGAGAAATATGGTCAGTACGGAGAAATATGGTCGGTATGGAGAAATATGGTCAGTACGTAGAAATATGGTCGGTACGGAGAAATATGGTCAGTACGGAGAAATGAGGTTGGTACGGAGAAATATGGTCGGTACGGAGAAGTGTGGTCAGTACGTAGAAATATTGTCGGTACGGAGAAATGAGGTCGGTACGGAGAAGTGTGGTCAGTACGTAGAAATATGGTCAGTATGGAGAAATATGGTCGGTATGGAGAAATATGATCGGTATGGAGAAATATTATCAGTAGAAGAGACATGTGGTCAGTACGGAGAAATATGGTCAGTACAGAGAAATATGGTCGGTATGGAGAAATATGGTCGGTATGGAGAAATATGGTCAGTACGGAGAAATATGGTCAGTATGGAGAAATATGGTCAGTACGGAGAAATATGGTCAGTATGGAGAAATATGGTCAGTACGGAGAATTATGGTCAGTACTGAGAAATATGGTCAGTACGGAGAAATATGATCAGTATGGAGAAATATGGTCAGTACGGAGAAATATGGTCAGTACGGAGAAATATGGTCAGTATGGAGAAATATGGTCAGTACGGAGAAATATGGTCGGTATGGAGAAATATGGTCAGTACGTAGAAATATGGTCGGTACGGAGAAATATGGTCAGTACGGAGAAATGAGGTTGGTACGGAGAAATATGGTCGGTACGGAGAAGTGTGGTCAGTACGTAGAAATATTGTCGGTACCGAGAAATATGGTCAGTACGGAGAAATGAGGTCGGTACGGAGAAGTATGGTCGGTATGGAGATATATGGTCAGTACGGAGAAATATGGTCGGTATGGAGAAATATGGTCGGTATGGAGAAATATGGTCGTTATGGAGAAATATGGTCGGTATGGAGAAATATGGTCGTTATGGAGAAATATGGTCGGTATGGAGAAATATGGTCGTTATGGAGAAATATGGTCGGTATGGAGAAATATGGTCAGTACGGAGATATATGGTCAGTATGGAGATATATGGTCAGTACGGAGAAATATGGTCGGTATGGAGAAATATGGTCGGTATGGAGAAATATGGTCAGTACGGAGATATATGGTCAGTATGGAGATATATGGTCGGTATGGAGAAATATGGTCAGTACGGAGAAATGAGGTCGGTACGGAGAAGTGTGGTCAGTACGGAGATATATGGTCAGTACGGAGAAATATGGTCGGTATGGAGAAATATGGTCGTTATGGAGAAATATGGTCGGTATGGAGAAATATGGTCTGTATGGAGATATATTGTCAGTACGGAGAAATATGGTCGGTATGGAGAAATATGGTCGTTATGGAGAAATATGGTCGGTATGGAGAAATATGGTCAGTACGGAGAAATATGGTCGGTACAGTGACATGTGGTCAGTTCCGAGAAATATGGTCAATACGGAGAAATATGATCGGTATGGAAAAATATGGTCAGTACGGAGAAATATGGTCAGTACGGAGAAATATGGTCAGTATGGAAAAATATGGTCAGTATGGTGAAATATGGTCAGTACGGAGAAATATGGTCGGTATGGAGATATATGGTCGGTATGGAGAAATATGGTCAGTACGGAGACATGTGGTCAGTATGGAGATATGTGGTCAGTATGGAGAAATATGGTCAGTACGGAGAAATATGGTCAGTACGGAGAAATATGGTCAGTATGGAGAAATATGGTCGGTATGGAGAAATATGGTCAGTACGTAGAAATATGGTCGTACGGAGAAATATGGTCAGTACGGAGAAATGAGGTCGGTACGGAGAAGTGTGGTCAATACGTAGAAATATGGTCAGTATGGAGAAATATGGTCGGTATGGAGAAATATGATCGGTATGGAGAAATATGGTCGGTATGGAGAAATATGATCGGTATGGAGAAATATGATCGGTACAGAGACATGCGGTCAGTATGGAGAAATATGGTCGGTACAGAGACATGTGGTCAGTACGGAGAAATATGGTCAGTACGGAGAAATGTGGTCAGTATGGAGAAATATGGTCGGTACGGAGAAATATGGTCGGTACACAGACATGTGGTCAGTACGGAGAAATATGGTCAGTATGGAGAAATATGGTCAGTACGGAGAAATGTGGTCAGTATGGAGAAATATGGTCGGTATGGAGAAATGTGGTCAATATGGAGAAATATGGTCAGTATGGAGAAATATGGTTGGTACAGAGAAATAAGGTCAGTACAGAGAAATATGGTCAGTACGGAGAAATATGGTCAGTATGGAGAAATATGGTCGGTATTGAGAAATATGGTCAGTATGGAGAAATATGGTCAGTACAGAGAAATATGGTCAGTACGGAGAAATATGGTCAGTATGGAGAAATATGGTCGGTATGGAGAAATATGGTCAGTATGGAGAAATATAGTCAGTATGGAGAAATATGGTTGGTACAGAGAAATATGGTCGGTATGGAGAAATATGGTCAGTACGGAGAAATATGGTCAGTACAGAGAAATATGGTCGGTATGGAGAAATATGGTCAGTACTAAGAAATATGGTCAGTACAGAGAAATGTGGTCGGTATGGAGAAATATGGTCGGTATGGAGAAATATGGTCAGTACGGAGAAATATGGTCAGTATGGAGAAATATGGTCAGTACGGAGAAATATGGTCAGTATGGAGAAATATGGTCAGTACGGAGAAATATGGTCATTACGAAGAAATATGGTCAGTATGGAGAAATATGGTCAGTACGGAGAAATATGGTCAGTACGGAGAAATATGGTCAGTATGGAGAAATATGGTCTGTACGGAGAAATATGGTCAGTACGGAGAAATATGGTCAGTACGGAGAAATATGGTCAGTATGGAGAAATATGGTCAGTATGGAGAAATATGGTCAGTACGGAGAAATATGGTCAGTACGGAGAAATATGGTCGGTATGGAGAAATATGGTCAGTACGTAGAAATATGGTCGGTACGGAGAAATATGGTCAGTACGGAGAAATGAGGTCGGTACTGAGAAATATGGTCGGTACGGAGAAGTGTGGTCAGTACGTAGAAATGAGGTCGGTATGGAGAAATATGGTCAGTACGGAGAAATGTGGTCAGTATGGAGAAATATGGTAGGTATGGAGAAATATGATCGGTATGGAGAAATATGGTCGGTATGGAGACATATGATCGGTATGGAGAAATATGATCGGTACAGAGACATGTGGTCAGTACGGAGAAATATGGTCGGTACAGAGACATGTGGTCAGTACGGAGAAATATGGTCAGTACGGAGAAATATGGTCGGTATGGAGATATATGGTCGGTATGGAGAAATATGGTCAGTACGGAGACATGTGGTCAGTATGGAGATATGTGGTCAGTATGGAGAAATATGGTCAGTACGGAGAAATATGGTCAGTACGGAGAAATATGGTCAGTATGGAGAAATATGGTCGGTATGGAGAAATATGGTCAGTACGTAGAAATATGGTCGTACGGAGAAATATGGTCAGTACGGAGAAATGAGGTCGGTACGGAGAAGTGTGGTCAGTACGTAGAAATATGGTCAGTATGGAGAAATATGGTCGGTATGGAGAAATATGATCGGTATGGAGAAATATGGTCGGTATGGAGAAATATGATCGGTATGGAGAAATATGATCGGTACAGAGACATGTGGTCAGTACGGAGAAATATGGTCGGTACAGAGACATGTGGTCAGTACGGAGAAATATGGTCAGTACGGAGAAATGTGGTCAGTATGGAGAAATATGGTCGGTACGGAGAAATATGGTCGGTACACAGACATGTGGTCAGTACGGAGAAATATGGTCAGTATGGAGAAATATGGTCAGTACGGAGAAATGTGGTCAGTATGGAGAAATATGGTCGGTATGGAGAAATGTGGTCAGTATGGAGAAATATGGTTGGTACAGAGAAATAAGGTCAGTACAGATAAATATGGTCAGTACGGAGAAATATGGTCAGTATGGAGAAATATGGTCGGTATGGAGAAATATGGTCAGTATGGAGAAATATGGTCAGTACAGAGAAATATGGTCAGTACGGAGAAATATGGTCAGTATGGAGAAATATGGTCGGTATGGAGAAATATGGTCAGTATGGAGAAATATGGTCAGTATGGAGAAATATGGTTGGTACAGAGAAATATGGTCGGTATGGAGAAATATGGTCAGTACGGAGAAATATGGTCAGTACAGAGAAATATGGTCGGTATGGAGAAATATGGTCAGTACTAAGAAATATGGTCAGTACAGAGAAATGTGGTCGGTATGGAGAAATATGGTCGGTATGGAGAAATATGGTCAGTACGGAGAAATATGGTCAGTATGGAGAAATATGGTCAGTACGGAGAAATATGGTCAGTATGGAGAAATATGGTCAGTACGGAGAAATATGGTCATTACGAAGAAATATGGTCAGTATGGAGAAATATGGTCAGTACGGAGAAATATGGTCAGTACGGAGAAATATGGTCAGTATGGAGAAATATGGTCTGTACGGAGAAATATGGTCAGTACGGAGAAATATGGTCTGTACGGAGAAATATGGTCAGTATGGAGAAATATGGTCAGTATGGAGAAATATGGTCAGTACGGAGAAATATGGTCAGTACGGAGAAATATGGTCAGTAGGTAGAAATATGGTCGGTACGGAGAAATATGGTCAGTACGGAGAAATGAGGTCGGTACTGAGAAATATGGTCGGTACGGAGAAGTGTGGTCACTACGTAGAAATGAGGTCGGTATGGAGAAATATGGTCAGTACGGAGAAATGTGGTCAGTATGGAGAAATATGGTCGGTATGGAGAAATATGATCGGTATGGAGAAATATGGTCGGTATGGAGACATATGATCGGTATGGAGAAATATGATCGGTACAGAGACATGTGGTCAGTACGGAGAAATATGGTCGGTACAGAGACATGTGGTCAGTACGGAGAAATATGGTCAGTACGGAGAAATATGGTCAGTACGGAGAAATATGGTCGGTATGGAGAAATATGGTCAGTACGTTGAAATATGGTCAGTACGGAGAAATATGGTTAGTACGGAGAAATGACGTCGGTACGGAGAAATATGGTCTGTACGGAGAAGTGTGGTCAGTACGTAGAAATATTGTCGGTACGGAGAAATATGGTCAGTACGGAGAAATGAGGTCGGTACCGAGAAGTGTGGTCAGTATGGAGATATATGGTCAGTACGGAGAAATATGGTCGGTATGGAGAAATATGGTCGGTATGGAGAAATATGGTCGGTATGGAGAAATATGGTCAGTACGTAGAAAAATATATTACATGTTCGTATTATGTGAATTATACGAACATGTATGCTTAAATATGGTCGGTATGGAGAAATATGGTCGGTACGGAGAAATATGGTCAGTACAGAGAAATATGGTCAGTACAGAGAAATATGGTCGGTATGGAGAAATATGGTCAGTACAGAGAAATATGGTCGGTATGGAGAACTATGGTCGGTATGGAGAAATATGGTCAGTACAGAGAAATATGGTCGGTGTGGAGAAATATGGTCAGTACAGAGAAATATGGTCGGTATGGAGAAATATGGTCAGTACGGAGAAATATGTCGGTATGGAGAAATATGGTCAGTACAGAGAAATATGGTCGGTATGGAGAAATATGGTCAGTACAGAGAAATATGGTCGGTATGAAGAAATATGGTCAGTACAGAGAAATATTGTCGGTATGGAGAAATATGGTCAGTACGGAGAAATATGGTCAGTACAGAGAAATATGGTCGGTATGGAGAAATATGGTCGGTATGGAGAAATATGGTCGGTATGGAGAAATATGGTCAGTACAGAGAAATATGGTCGGTATGGAGAAATAAGGTCGGTATGGAGAAATATGGTCGGTATGGAGACATATGGTCAGTACAGAGAAATTCTGGTCGGTATGGAGAAATATGGTCAGTACAGAGAAATATGGTCGGTATGGAGAAATATGGTCAGTATGGAGAAATATGGTCGGTATGGAGAAATATGGTCGGTACAGAGAAATATGGTCAGTATGGAGAAATATGGTCAGTACAGAGAAATATGGTCAGTACGGAGAAATATGGTCGGTACGGAGAAATATGGTCAGTATGGAGAAATATGGTCAGTACGGAGAAATATGGTCAGTACGGAGAAATATGGTCAGTACGGAGAAATATGGTCAGTATGGAGAAATATGGTCAGTACGGAGAAATATGGTCAGTACGGAGAAATATGGTCAGTACGGAGAAATTTGGTCAGTATGGAGAAATATGGTCAGTACGGAGAAATATGGTCGGTACGGAGAAATATGGTCAGTACGGAGAAATATGGTTGGTACGGAGAAATATGGTCAGTACGGAGAAATGAGGTCGCTACGGAGAAGTGTGGTCAGTACGTAGAAATATGGTCAGTGTGGTGAAATATGGTCAGTACGGAGAAATATGGTCGGTATGGAGAAATATGGTCGGTATGGAGAAATATGGTCAGTACGTAGAAATATGGTCGGTACGGAGCAATATGGTCAGTACGGAGAAATGAGGTCGGTACGGAGAAGTGTGGTCAGTACGTAGAAATATGGTCAGTATGGAGAAATATGGTCGGTATGGAGATATATGATCGGTATGGAGAAATATGATCGGTAGAAGAGACATGTGGTCAGTACGGAGAAATATGATCGGTACAGAGACATGTGGTCAGTACGGAGAAATATGGTCAGTACGGAGAAATGTGGTCAGTATGGAGATATGTGGTCAGTACGGAGAAATATGGTTGGTACAGAGAAATATGGTCAGTACATAGAAATATGGTCAGTACGGAGAAATATGGTCAGTATGGAGAAATATGGTCAGTACAGAGAAATATGGTCAGTACAGAGAAATATGGTCAGTACGGAGAAATATGGTCAGTATGGAGAAATATGGTCGGTATGGAGAAATATGGTCAGTATGGAGAAATATGGTCAGTATGGAGAAATATGGTTGGTACAGAGAAATATGGTCGGTATGGAGAAATATGGTCAGTACGGAGAAATATGGTCAGTACAGAGAAATATGGTCGGTACGGAGAAATATGGTCAGTACGGAGAAATATGGTCAGTACAGAGAAATATGGTCGGTATGGAGAAATATGGTCGGTATGGAGAAATATGGTCAGTACGGAGAAATATGGTCAGTATGGAGAAATATGGTCAGTACGGAGAAACATGGTCAGTATGGAGAAATATGGTCAGTACGGAGAAATATGGTCGGTATGGAGAAAAAAAAAACAAAACAACAAAAACACAAAACAAAAAACACAAACAACAAAAACAAAAACAAAAAACAACAAAAACAAAAACAACAAACAAAAAAACAAGGAGAAATATGGTCGGTATGGAGAAATATGATCGGTATGGAGAAATATGATCGGTAGAAGAGACATGTGGTCAGTACGGAGAAATATGATCGGTACAGAGACATGTGGTCAGTACGGAGAAATATGGTCGGTACAGAGACATGTGGTCAGTACGGAGAAATATGGTCAGTACGGAGAAATGTGGTCAGTATGGAGAAATATGGTCGGTACGGAGAAATATGGTCGGTATGGAGAAATATGGTCAGTACGTAGAAATATGGTCGGTACGGAGAAATATGGTCAGTACGGAGAAATGAGGTCAGTACGGAGAAGTGTGGTCAGTACGTAGAAATATGGTCAGTATATATAAATATGGTCGGTATGGAGAAATATGATCGGTATGGAGAAATATGATCGGTAGAAGAGACATGTGGTCAGTACGGAGAAATATGATCGGTACAGAGACATGTGGTCAGTACGGAGAAATATGATCGGTACAGAGACATGTGGTCAGTACGGAGAAATATGGTCGGTACAGAGACATGTGGTCAGTACGGAGAAATATGGTCAGTACGGAGAAATGTGGTCAGTATGGAGAAATATGGTCGGTACGGAGAAATATGGTCGGTACACAGACATGTGGTCAGTACGGAGAAATATGGTCAGTACGGAGAAATGTGGTCAGTATGGAGAAATATGGTCAGTACAGAGAAATATGGTCAGTACAGAGAAATATGGTCGGTATGGAGAAATATGGTCAGTACGGAGAAATATGGTTGGTACAGAGAAATATGATCAGTATGGAGAAATATGGTTGGTACAGAGAAATATGGTCGGTACAGAGAAATATGGTCGGTACAGAGAAATATGATCAGTATGGAGAAATATGGTTGGTACAGAGAAATATGGTCAGTACAGAGAAATATGGTCAGTACAGAGAAATATG
>CM026402.1:67357536-67373346 GCA_014843695.1 Archivesica marissinica
ATGTACCAAGGTTAATCTGCATGCAGGACCCACAATGTACCAAGGTTAAACTGCGTGCAGGACCCACAATGTACCAAGGTTAAACTGCGTGCAGGACCCACAATGTACCAAGGTTAAACTGCGTGCAGGACCCACAATGTACCAAGGTTAAACTGCGTGCAGGACCCACAATGTACCAAGGTTAATCTGCGTGCAGGACCCACAATGTACCAAGGTTAATCTGCGTGCAGGACCCACAATGTACCAAGGTTAATCTGCGTGCAGGACCCACAATGTACCAAGGTTAATCTGCGTGCAGGACCCACAATGTACCAAGGTTAATCTGCGTGCAGGACCCACAATGTACCAAGGTTAATCTGCATGCAGGACCCACAATGTACCAAGGTTAATCTGCATGCAGGACCCACAATGTACCAAGGTTAATCTGCATGCAGGACCCACAATGTACCAAGGTTAATCTGCATGCAGGACCCACAATGTACCAAGGTTAATCTGCATGCAGGACCCACAATGTACCAAGGTTAATCTGCGTGCAGGACCCAGAATGTACCAAGGTTAATCTGCATGCAGGACCCACAATGTACCAAGGTTAATCTGCATGCAGGACCCACAATGTACCAAGGTTAATCTGCGTGCAGGACCCACAAGGTACCAAGGTTAATCTGCGTGCAGGACCCACAAGGTACCAAGGTTAATCTGCGTGCAGGACCCACAATGTACCAAGGTTAATCTTCGTGCAGGACCCACAATGTACCAAGGTTAATCTGCATGCAGGACCCACAATGTACCAAGGTTAATCTGCGTGCAGGACCCACAATGTACCAAGGTTAATCTGCGTGCAGGACCCACAATGTACCAAGGTTAAACTGCGTGCAGGACCCACAATGTACCAAGGTTAAACTGCGTGCAGGACCCACAATGTACCAAGGTTAATCTGCGTGCAGGACCCACAATGTACCAAGGTTAATCTGCGTGCAGGACCCACAATGTACCAAGGTTAATCTGCGTGCAGGACCCACAATGTACCAAGGTTAATCTGCATGCAGGACCCACAATGTACCAAGGTTAATCTGCATGCAGGACCCACAATGTACCAAGGTTAATCTGCATGCAGGACCCACAATGTACCAAGGTTAATCTGCATGCAGGACCCACAATGTACCAAGGTTAATCTGTGTGCAGGACCCAGAATGTACCAAGGTTAATCTGCATGCAGGACCCACAATGTACCAAGGTTAATCTGCGTGCAGGACCCACAATGTACCAAGGTTAATCTGCGTGCAGGACCCACAATGTACCAAGGTTAATCTGCGTGCAGGACCCACAATGTACCAAGGTTAATCTGCGTGCAGGACCCACAATGTACCAAGGTTAATCTGCGTGCAGGACCCACAATGTACCAAGGTTAATCTGCGTGCAGGACCCACAATGTACCAAGGTTAATCTGCATGCAGGACCCACAATGTACCAAGGTTAATCTGCGTGCAGGACCCACAATGTACCAAGGTTAATCTGCGTGCAGGACCCACAATGTACCAAGGTTAATCTGCATGCAGGACCCACAATGTACCAAGGTTAATCTGCATGCAGGACCCACAATGTACCAAGGTTAATCTGCATGCAGGACCCACAATGTACCAAGGTTAATCTGCATGCAGGACCCACAATGTACCAAGGTTAATCTGCGTGCAGGACCCAGAATGTACCAAGGTTAATCTGCATGCAGGACCTACAATGTACCAAGGTTAATCTGCGTGCAGGACCCACAATGTACCAAGGTTAATCTGCGTGCAGGACCCACAATGTACCAAGGTTAATCTGCGTGCAGGACCCACAATGTACCAAGGTTAATCTGCGTGCAGGACCCACAATGTACCAAGGTTAATCTGCATGCATGACCCACAATGTACCAAGGTTAATCTGCGTGCAGGACCCACAATGTACCAAGGTTAATCTGCATGCAGGACCCACAATGTACCAAGGTTAATCTGCATGCAGGACCCACAATGTACCAAGGTTAATCTGCGTGCAGGACCCACAATGTACCAAGGTTAATCTGCGTGCAGGACCCACAATGTACCAAGGTTAATCTGCGTGCAGGACCCACAATGTACCAAGGTTAATCTGCGTGCAGGACCCACAATGTACCAAGGTTAATCTGCATGCAGGACCCACAATGTACCAAGGTTAATCTGCGCAGGACCCACAATGTACCAAGGTTAATCTGCATGCAGGACCCACAATGTACCAAGGTTAATCTGCATGACCAAGGACCCAACAATGTACCAAGGTTAATCTGCATGCAGACCCACAATGTACCAAGGTTAATCTGCATGCAGGACCCACAATGTACCAAGGTTAATCTGCGTGCAGGACCCAAACAATGTACCAAGGTTAATCTGCGTGCAGGACCCACAATGTACCAAGGTTAATCTGCATGCAGGACCCACAATGTACCAAGGTTAATCTGCGTGCAGGACCCACAATGTACCAAGGTTAATCTGCGTGCAGGACCCACAATGTACCAAGGTTAATCTGCGTGCAGGACCCACAATGTACCAAGGTTAATCTGCGTGCAGGACCCACAATGTACCAAGGTTAATCTGCATGCAGGACCCACAATGTACCAAGGTTAATCTGCGTGCAGGACCCACAATGTACCAAGGTTAATCTGCGTGCAGGACCCACAATGTACCAAGGTTAATCTGCGTGCAGGACCCACAATGTACCAAGGTTAACTGCGTGCAGGACCCACAATGTACCAAGGTTAATCTGCGTGCAGGACCCACAATGTACCAAGGTTAATCTGCGTGCAGGACCCACAATGTACCAAGGTTAATCTGCATGCAGGACCCACAATGTACCAAGGTTAATCTGCATGCAGGACCCACAATGTACCAAGGTTAATCTGCATGCAGGACCCACAATGTACCAAGGTTAATCTGCATG
This sequence comes from Archivesica marissinica, assembly GCA_014843695.1. Taxonomy (NCBI): domain Eukaryota; kingdom Metazoa; phylum Mollusca; class Bivalvia; order Venerida; family Vesicomyidae; genus Archivesica; species Archivesica marissinica. Next base: position 67,360,486 of record CM026402.1, read on the forward strand.
CAGGACCCACAATGTACCAAGGTTAATCTGCGTGCAGGACCCACAATGTACCAAGGTTAATCTGCGTGCAGGACCCACAATGTACCAAGATTAATCTGCGTGCAGGACCCACAATGTACCAAGGTTAATCTTCGTGCAGGACCCACAATGTACCAAGGTTAATCTGCATGCAGGACCCACAATGTACCAAGGTTAATCTGCATGCAGGACCCACAATGTACCAAGGTAATCTGCATGCAGGACCCACAATGTACCAAGGTTAATCTGCATGCAGGACCCACAATGTACCAAGGTAATCTGCATGCAGGACCCACAATGTACCAAGGTTAATCTGCGTGCAGGACCCACAATGTACAAGGTTAATCTGCATGCAGGACCCACAATGTACCAAGGTTAATCTGCGTGCAGGACCCACAATGTACCAAGGTTAATCTGCGTGCAGGAACCCACAATGTACCAAGATTAATCTGCGTGCAGGACCACAATGTACCAAGGTTAAACTGCGTGCAGGACCAACAATGTACCAAGGTTAATCTGCATGCAGGACCCACATGTACCAAGGTTAATCTGCGTGCAGGACCCACAATGTACCAAGGTTAAACTGCATGCAGGACCCACAATGTACCAAGGTTAATCTGCATGCAGGACCCACAATGTACCAAGGTTAATCTGCATGCAGGACCCACAATGTACCAAGGTTAATCTGCATGCAGGACCCAGAATGTACCAAGGTTAATCTGCATGCAGGACCCACAATGTACGAAGGTTAATCTGCGTGCAGAACCCACAATGTACCAAGGTTAATCTGCGTGCAGGACCCACAAGGTACCAAGGTTAATCTGCGTGCAGGACCACAATGTACCAAGGTTAAACTGCGTGCAGGACCCACAAGGTACCAAGGTTAATCTGCATGCAGGACCCACAATGTACCAAGGTTAATCTGCGTGCAGGACCCACAAGGTACCAAGGTTAATCTGCGTGCAGGACCCACAAGGTACCAAGGTTAATCTGCATGCAGGACCCACAAGGTACCAAGGTTAATCTGCATGCAGGACCCACATGGTACCAAGGTTAATCTGCATGCAGGACCCACAAGGTACCAAGGTTAATCTGCGTGCAGGACCCACAATGTACCAAGGTTAATCTGCGTGCAGGACCCACAATGTACCAAGGTTAATCTGCATGCAGGACCCACAATGTACCAAGGTTAATCTGCATGCAGGACCCACAATGTACCAAGGTTAATCTGCATGCAGGACCCACAATGTACCAAGGTTAATCTGCATGCAGGACCCACAATGTACCAAGGTTAATCTGCGTGCAGGACCCAAAATGTACCAAGGTTAATCTGCGTGCAGGACCCACAGGTACCAAGGTTAATCTGCGTGCAGGACCCACAAGGTACCAAGGTTAAACTGCGTGCAGGACCCACAAGGTACCAAGGTTAATCTGCATGCAGGACCCACAATGTACCAAGGTTAATCTGCGTGCAGGACCCACAAGGTACCAAGGTTAATCTGCGTGCAGGACCCACAGGTACCAAGGTTAATCTGCATGCAGGACCCACAAGGTACCAAGGTTAATCTGCATGCAGGACTCACAAGGTACCAAGGTTAATCTACATGCAGGTCCCACAAGGTACCAAGGTTGATCTGCGTGCAGGACCCACAATGTACCAAGGTTAATCTGCGTGCAGGACCCACAAGGTACCAAGGTTAATCTGCATGCAGGACCCACAAGGTACCAAGGTTAATCTGCATGCAGGACCCACAATGTACCAAGGTTAATCTGCATGCAGGACCCACAATGTACCAAGGTTAATCTGCATGCAGGACCCACAATGTACCAAGGTTAATCTGCGTGCAGGACCCACAAGGTACCAAGCTTAATCTGCATGCAGGACCCACAAGGTACCAAGGTTAATCTGCGTGCAGGACCCACAAGGCTCGGAGGTTAATCTGCATGCAGGACCCAGAAGGCTCGGAGGTTAATCTGCGTGCAGGACCCACAAGGCTCGGAGGTTAATCTGCGTGCAGGACCCACAAGGTACCAAGGTTAATCTGCATGCAGGACCCACAAGGCTCAGATGTTAATCTGCGTGCAGGACCCAGAACGCTCAGATGTTAATCTGCATGCAGGACCCACAAGGCTCAGATGTTAATCTGCATGCAGGACCTAGAAGGCTCAGATGTTAATCTGCATGCAGGACCCAGAACGCTCGGAGGTTAATCTGCGTGCAGGACCCAGAACGCTCGGAGGTTAATCTGCGTGCAGGACCCAGAAGGCTCGGAGGTTAATCTGCGTGCAGGACCCACAAGGCTCAGATGTTAATCTGCGTGCAGGACCCACAAGGCTCGGAGGTTAATCTGCGTGCAGGACCCACAAGGCTCAGATGTTAATCTGCGTGCAGGACCCACAAGGCTCAGATGTTAATCTGCGTGCAGGACCCACAAGGCTCAGATGTTAATCTGCATGCAGGACCCAGAACGCTCAGATGTTAATCTGCATGCAGGACCCAGAAGGCTCAGATGTTAATCTGCATGCAGGACCCAGAAGGCTCAGAGGTTAATCTGCATGCAGGACCCAGAACGCTCGGAGGTTAATCTGCGTGCAGGACCCAGAACGCTCGGAAGTTAATCTGCATGCAGGACCCACAAGGCTCAGAGGTTAATCTGCATGCAGGACCCAGAACGCTCGGAGGTTAATCTGCATGCAGGACCTATAAGGCTCAGAGGTTAATCTGCATGCAGGACCCAGAACGCTCGGAGGTTAATCTGCATGCAGGACCCACAAGGCTCAGAGGTTAATCTGCATGCAGGACCCAGAACGCTCGGAGGTTAATCTGCATGCAGGACCCAGAACGCTCGGAGGTTAATCTGCGTGCAGGACCCAGAACGCTCAGAGGTTAATCTGCATGCAGGACCCAGAACGCTCAGAGGTAATCTGCATGCAGGACCCAGAACGCTCGGAGGTTAATCTGCGTGCAGGACCCAGAACGCTCGGAGGTTAATCTGCGTGCAGGACCCAGAACGCTCGGAGGTTAATCTGCGTGCAGGACCCAGAACGCTCGGAGGTTAATCTGCGTGCAGGACCCAGAACGCTCAGAGGTTAATCTGCATGCAGGACCCAGAACGCTCGGAGGTTAATCTGCGTGCAGGACCCAGAACGCTCGGAGGTTAATCTGCGTGCAGGACCCAGAACGCTCAGATGTTAATCTGCATGCAGGACCCAGAACGCTCAGATGTTAATCTGCATGCAGGACCTAGAACGCTCAGATGTTAAGCTGCGTGCAGGACCCAGATGGCTCAGATGTTAATCTGCATGCAGGACCCAGAAGGCTCAGATGTTAATCTGCATGCAGGACCCAGAACGCTCAGATGTTAAACTCAACTACTCATGATCATTTGGTGACCTTTGCAACTGGGATACAACGTAGAACTATACAAGTTACAAAGTAACATGAAACTTAGTTGCAAACTAGTCAAAATCTTTTCTCTAATTCTGATAAACAAATTAGATCTGACATAGACACACCTTGGAGTAGAGGTAACTATATGGTCGGGGAAAAGTAAGTACCAATATGCATGTTGACTCTTGAAAAAAACAGCTTGACTCTTGAGATTTGACCTCAAGGGCCCTGCAGCTTTTCTACATACAATAGTTCCTATGTCCTGCAAACCTCGACTAAATACGGTTTCACTATTTGCAGTCGTTGGAAGTCTGTCTAAACTTCTCCCTAAATCATTTGGATAGCTACATTGTATGTTTGTGTAAATGTCATGCTTGACGTGTTCCTTACTTTGTTCAGATAGTTACAGTGTGTGTTTGTGTAAATGTCATGTTTGACGTGTTCCTTACTTTGTTCAGATATTTACAGTGTGTGTTTGTGTAAATGTCATGTTTGACATGTTCCTTACTTTGTTCAGATATTTACAATGTATGTTTGTGTAAATGTCATGTGTCATGTTGACATGTTCCTTACTTTGTTCAGACATTGTGTGTTTGTGTAAATGTCATGTTTCATGTTGACATGTTCCGTACTTTGTTCAGATAGTTACAGTGTGTGTTTGTGTAAATGTCATGTTTCATGTTGACATGTTCCTTACTTTGTTCAGACATTGTGTGTTTGTGTAAATGTCATGTTTCATGTTGACATGTTCCTTACTTTGTTCAGACATTGTGTGTTTGTGTAAATGTCATGTTTCATGTTGACATGTTACTTACTTTGTTCAAAAATTGTGTGTTTGTGTAAATGTCATGTTTCATGTTGACATATTCCTTACTTTGTTCAGACATTGTGTGTTTGTGTAAATGTCATGTTTCATGTTGACATGTTCCTTACTTTGTTCAGACATTGTGTGTTTGTGTAAATGTCATGTTTCATGTTGACATGTTCCTTACTTTGTTCAGACATTGTGTGTTTGTGTAAATGTCATGTTTCATGTTGACATGTTACTTACTTTGTTCAAAAATTGTGTGTTTGTGTAAATGTCATGTTTCATGTTGACATATTCCTTACTTTGTTCAGACATTGTGTGTTTGTGTAAATGTCATGTTTCATGTTGACATGTTCCTTACTTTGTTCAGACATTGTGTGTTTGTGTAAATGTCATGTTTCATGTTGACATGTTCCTTACTTTGTTCAGACATTGTGGTGTTTGTGTAAATGTCATGTTTCATGTTCCTTACTTTGTTCAGACATTGTGTGTTTGTGTAAATGTCATGTTTCATGTTGACGTGTTCCTTACTTTGTTCAGACATTGTGTGTTTCATGTGTTTGTGTAAATGTGATTAATTTTCTCCAGGTTCGTAGAATTGTGATGGACACGATGAAAAATATCCATCCAATTTATAATATCAAGGTGAGTGTTCTTATATAATATCAAGGTGCGTGTTCTTATATAATATCAATGTGAGTGTGCAGGGGACAGTATCAAGGTGAGTGTGTAGGGGACAGTGTCAAAGTGAGTGTGCAGGGGACAGTATCAAGGTGAGTGTGCAAGGACAGTATCAATGTGAGTGTGTAGGGGGCAGTATCAATTTGAGTGTGCAGGGGACAGTATCAAGGTGAGTGTGCAGGGGACAGTATCAAGGTGAGTGTGTATAGGGGACAGTATCAAGGTGAGTGTGTAGGGGACAGTGTCAAGGTGAGTGTGTAGGGGACAGTGTCAAGGTGAGTGTGCAGGGGACAGTATCAAGGTGAGTGCAGGGGACAAGGTGAGTGTAGGGGATAGTATCAATGTGAGTGTGCAGGGGACAGTACCAAAGTGAGTGTGCAGGGGACAGTATCAAGGTGAGTGTGCAGGGGACAGTATCAAGGTGAGTGTGCAAGAGACAGTATCAAGGTGATTGTGCAGGGGACAGTATCAAGGTGAGTGTGTAGGGGACAGTATCAAGGTGAGTGTGCAGGGGGCAGTATCAATGTGAGTGTGCAAGGGACAGTATCAAGGTGATTGTGCAAGGAACAGTATCAATGTGAGTGTGTAGGGGGCAGTATCAATGTGAGTGTGCAAGGGACAGTATCAAGGTGAGTGTGTAGGGGACAGTATCAAGGTGAGTGTGCAGGGGACAGTATCAAGGTGATTGTGCAAGGAACAGTATCAATGTGAGTGTGTAGGGGCCAGTATCAATGTGAGTGTGTAGGGGACAGTATCAATGTGAGTGTGCAAGGGACAGTATCAAGGTGATTGTGCAAGGAACAGTATCAATGTGAGTGTGTAGGTGGCAGTATCAATGTGAGTGTGTAGGGGACAGTATCAATGTGAGTGTGTAGGGGGCAGTATCAATGTGAGTGTGCAAGGGACAGTATCAATGTGAGTGTGCAGGGGACAGTGTCAAGGTGAGTGTGTAGGGGACAGTGTCAAGGTGAGTGTGCAGGGGACAGTATCAAGGTGAGTGTGTATAGGGGACAGTATCAAGGTGAGTGTGTAGGGGACAGTATCAAGGTGAGTGTGTAGGGGACAGTATCAAGGTGAGTGTGCAGGGGACAGTATCAAGGTGAGTGTGCAGGGGACAGTATCAAGGTGAGTGCAGGGGACAAGGTGAGTGTGTAGGGGATAGTATCAATGTGAGTGTGCAGGGGACAGTACCAAAGTGAGTGTGCAGGGGACAGTATCAAGGTGAGTGTGCAGGGGACAGTATCAAGGTGAGTGTGCAAGAGACAGTATCAAGGTGAGTGTGTAAGAGACAGTATCAAGGTGATTGTGCAAGGAACAGTATCAATGTGAGTGTGTAGGGGGCAGTATCAATGTGAGTGTGCAAGGGACAGTATCAAGGTGAGTGTGTAGGGGACAGTATCAAGGTGAGTGTGCAGGGGACAGTATCAAGGTGATTGTGCAAGGAACAGTATCAATGTGAGTGTGTAGGGGGCAGTATCAATGTGAGTGTGTAGGGGACAGTATCAATGTGAGTGTGCAAGGGACAGTATCAAGGTGATTGTGCAAGGAACAGTATCAATGTGAGTGTGTAGGGGGCAGTATCAATGTGAGTGTGTAGGGGACAGTATCAATGTGAGTGTGTAGGGGGCAGTATCAATGTGAGTGTGCAAGGGACAGTATCAATGTGAGTGTGTAGGGGACAGTATCAAGGTGAGTGTGCAAGGGACAGTATCAATGTGAGTGTGTAGGGGACAGTATCAAGGTGAGTGTGCAGGGGACAGTATCAATGTGAGTGTGCAGGGGACAGTATCAATGTGAGTGTGCAAGGGACAGTATCAAGGTCAGTGTGCAGGGGACAGTATCAATGTGAGTGTGCAGGGGACAGTATCAAGGTGAGTGTGCAGGGGACAGTATCAAGGCGAGTGTGCAAGGGACAGTATCAAGGTGATTGTGCAGGGGACAGTATCAAGGTGAGTGTGTAGGGGACAGTATCAAGGTGAGTGTGCAGGGGACAGTATCAAGGTGAGTGTGCAGGGGACAGTATCAAGGTGAGTGTGTAGGGGACAGTATCAAGGTGAGTGTGCAGGGGACAGTGTCAAGTTGAGTGTTCTTATTTAATATCAAGGTGAGTGTGCAACGGACAGTATCAAGGTGATTGTGCAAGGGACAGTATCAAGGTGATTGTGCAGGGGACAGTATCAAGGTGAGATTGCTGGGACAGTATCAAGGTGAGTGTGCAGGGGACAGTATCAAGGTGAGTGTGCAGTGGACAGTAACAAGGTGAGTGTGCAGGGGACAGTATCAATGTGAGATTGCGGGGGACAGTATCAAGGTGAGTGTGTAGGGGACAGTATCAATGTGAGATTGCGGGGGACAGTATCAAGGTGAGTGTGTAGTGGACAGTAACAAGGTGAGTGTGCAGGTGACAGTAACAAGGTGAGTGTGCAGGGGACAGTAACAAGGTGAGTGCGGGGGAAAGTACCAAGGTGAGTGTGCAGGGGGCAGTATCAATGTGAGTGTGCAAGGGACAGTATCAAGGTGATTGTGCAAGGAACAGTATCAATGTGAGTGTATAGGGGGCAGTATCAATGTGAGTGTGTAGGGGGCAGTATCAATGTGAGTGTGCAAGGGACAGTATCAATGTGAGTGTGTAGGGGACAGTATCAAGGTGAGTGTGCAAGGGACAGTATCAATGTGAGTGTGTAGGGGACAGTATCAAGGTGAGTGTGCAGGGGACAGTATCAATGTGAGTGTGCAGGGGACAGTACCAAAGTGAGTGTGCAGGGGACAGTATCAAGGTGAGTGTGCAGGGGACAGTATCAAGGTGAGTGTGCAAGAGACAGTATCAAGGTGAGTGTGCAAGAGACAGTATCACGGTGATTGTGCAGGGGACAGTATCAAGGTGAGTGTGCAAGGGGGCAGTATCAATGTGAGTGTGCAAGAGACAGTATCAAGGTGAGTGTGCAAGGGACAGTATCAAGGTGATTGTGCAAGGAACAGTATCAATGTGAGTGTGCAGGGGACAGTATCAAGGTGAGTGTGCAGGGGACAGTATCAAGGTGAGTGTGCAAGGGACAGTATCAAGGTGAGTGTGCAGGGGACAGTATCAAGTTGAGTGTTCTTATTTAATATCAAGGTGAGTGTGTAGGGGGCAGTATCAAGGTGATTGTGCAGGGGACAGTATCAAGGTGAGTGTGTAGGGGACAGTATCAAGGTGAGTGTGCAGGGGACAGTATCAAGGTGAGTGTGCAGGGGACAGTATCAAGGTGAGTGTGTAGGGGACAGTATCAAGGTGAGTGTGTAGGGGACAGTATCAAGGTGAGTGTGCAGGGGACAGTATCAAGGTGAGTGTGTAAGGGACAGTATCAAGGTGAGTGTGCAGGGGACAGTATCAAGGTGAGTGTGTAGGGGACAGTATCAAGGTGAGTGTGCAGGGGACAGTATCAAGGTGAGTGCAGGGGACAGTGAGTGTGTAGGGGAAGTACATGTGCAGGGGACAGTATCAAGTGAGTGTGCAGGGGACAGTATCAATGTGAGTGTGCAAGGGACAGTATCAAGGTGAGTGTGTAGGGGACAGTATCAAGGTGAGTGTGCAGGGGACAGTATCAAGGTGATTGTGCAAGGAACAGTATCAATGTGAGTGTGTAGGGGGCAGTATCAATGTGAGTGTGTAGGGGACAGTATCAATGTGAGTGTGCAAGGGACAGTATCAAGGTGATTGTGCAAGGAACAGTATCAATGTGAGTGTGTAGGGGGCAGTATCAATGTGAGTGTGTAGGGGACAGTATCAATGTGAGTGTGTAGGGGGCAGTATCAATGTGAGTGTGCAAGGGACAGTATCAATGTGAGTGTGTAGGGGACAGTATCAAGGTGAGTGTGCAAGGGACAGTATCAATGTGAGTGTGTAGGGGACAGTATCAAGGTGAGTGTGCAGGGGACAGTATCAATGTGAGTGTGCAGGGGACAGTATCAATGTGAGTGTGCAAGGGACAGTATCAAGGTCAGTGTGCAGGGGACAGTATCAATGTGAGTGTGCAGGGGACAGTATCAAGGTGAGTGTGCAGGGGACAGTATCAAGGCGAGTGTGCAAGGGACAGTATCAAGGTGAGTGTGCAGGGGACAGTATCAAGGTGAGTGTGTAGGGGACAGTATCAAGGTGAGTGTGCAGGGGACAGTATCAAGGTGAGTGTGCAGGGGACAGTATCAAGGTGAGTGTGTATAGGGGACAGTATCAAGGTGAGTGTGCAGGGGACAGTGTCAAGTTGAGTGTTCTTATTTAATAGCAAGGTGAGTGTGCAACGGACAGTATCAAGGTGATTGTGCAAGGGACAGTATCAAGGTGATTGTGCAGGGGACAGTATCAAGGTGAGATTGCGGGGGACAGTATCAAGGTGAGTGTGCAGGGGACAGTATCAAGGTGAGTGTGCAGTGGACAGTAACAAGGTGAGTGTGCAGGGGACAGTATCAATGTGAGATTGCGGGGGACAGTATCAAGGTGAGTGTGTAGGGGACAGTATCAATGTGAGATTGCGGGGGACAGTATCAAGGTGAGTGTGTAGTGGACAGTAACAAGGTGAGTGTGCAGGTGACAGTAACAAGGTGAGTGTGCAGGGGACAGTAACAAGGTGAGTGCGGGGGAAAGTACCAAGGTGAGTGTGCAGGGGGCAGTATCAATGTGAGTGTGCAAGGGACAGTATCAAGGTGATTGTGCAAGGAACAGTATCAATGTGAGTGTATAGGGGGCAGTATCAATGTGAGTGTGTAGGGGGCAGTATCAATGTGAGTGTGCAAGGGACAGTATCAATGTGAGTGTGTAGGGGACAGTATCAAGGTGAGTGTGCAAGGGACAGTATCAATGTGAGTGTGTAGGGGACAGTATCAAGGTGAGTGTGCAGGGGACAGTATCAATGTGAGTGTGCAGGGGACAGTACCAAAGTGAGTGTGCAGGGGACAGTATCAAGGTGAGTGTGCAGGGGACAGTATCAAGGTGAGTGTGCAAGAGACAGTATCAAGGTGAGTGTGCAAGAGACAGTATCACGGTGATTGTGCAGGGGACAGTATCAAGGTGAGTGTGCAAGGGGGCAGTATCAATGTGAGTGTGCAAGAGACAGTATCAAGGTGAGTGTGCAAGGGACAGTATCAAGGTGATTGTGCAAGGAACAGTATCAATGTGAGTGTGTAGGGGGCAGTATCAATTTGAGTGTGCAGGGGACAGTATCAAGGTGAGTGTGCAGGGGACAGTATCAAGGTGAGTGTGATAGGGGACAGTATCAAGGTGAGTGTGCAGGGGACAGTATCAAGGTGAGTGTGCAGGGGACAGTATCAAGGTGAGTGTGCAGGGGACAGTATCAAGGTGAGTGTGCAGGGGACAGTATCAAGGTGAGTGTGCAGGGGACAGTATCAAGGTGAGTGTGTATAGGGGACAGTATCAAGGTGAGTGTGCAGGGGACAGTATCAAGGTGAGTGTGCAGGGGACAGTATCAAGGTGAGTGTGCAGGGGACAGTATCAAGGTGAGTGTGTAGGGGACAGTATCAAGGTGAGTGTGCAGGGGACAGTATCAAGGTGAGTGTGCAGGGGACAGTATCAAGGTGAGTGCAGGGGACAAGGTGAGTGTGTAGGGGACAGTATCAAGGTGAGTGTGCAGGGGACAGTATCAAGTGAGTGTGCAGGGGACAGTATCAAGGTGAGTGTGCAGGGGACAGTATCAAGGTGAGTGTGCAAGGACAGTATCAAGGTGATGTGTGCAGGGACAGTATCAAGGTGAGTGTGCAGGGGACAGTATCAAGGTGAGTGTGTAGGGGACAGTATCAAGGTGAGTGTGCAGGGGACAGTATCAATGTGAGTGTGCAAGGGACAGTATCAAGTGAGTGTGCAGGGGACAGTATCAAGGTGAGTGTGTAGGGGACAGTATCAAGGTGAGTGTGCAGGGACAGTATCAAGGTGAGTGTGTATAGGGGACAGTATCAAGGTGAGTGTGTAGGGGACAGTATCAAGGTGAGTGTGTAGGGGACAGTATCAAGGTGAGTGTGCAGGGGACAGTATCAAGGTGAGTGTGCAGGGGACAGTATCAAGGTGAGTGCAGGGGACAAGGTGAGTGTGTAGGGGATAGTATCAATGTGAGTGTGCAGGGGACAGTACCAAAGTGAGTGTGCAGGGGACAGTATCAAGGTGAGTGTGCAGGGGACAGTATCAAGGTGAGTGTGCAAGAGACAGTATCAAGGTGAGTGTGTAAGAGACAGTATCAAGGTGATTGTGCAAGGAACAGTATCAATGTGAGTGTGTAGGGGGCAGTATCAATGTGAGTGTGCAAGGGACAGTATCAAGGTGAGTGTGTAGGGGACAGTATCAAGGTGAGTGTGCAGGGGACAGTATCAATGTGAGTGTGTAGGGGGCAGTATCAATGTGAGTGTGCAAGGGACAGTATCAATGTGAGTGTGTAGGGGACAGTATCAAGGTGAGTGTGCAAGGGACAGTATCAATGTGAGTGTGTAGGGGACAGTATCAAGGTGAGTGTGCAGGGGACAGTATCAATGTGAGTGTGCAGGGGACAGTATCAATGTGAGTGTGCAAGGGACAGTATCAAGGTCAGTGTGCAGGGGACAGTATCAATGTGAGTGTGCAGGGGACAGTATCAAGGTGAGTGTGCAGGGGACAGTATCAAGGCGAGTGTGCAAGGGACAGTATCAAGGTGAGTGTGCAGGGGACAGTATCAAGTTGAGTGTTCTATTTAATATCAAGGTGAGTGTGTAGGGGACAGTATCAAGGTGATTGTGCAGGGGACAGTATCAAGGTGAGTGTGCAGGGGACAGTATCAAGGTGAGTGTGTAGGGGACAGTATCAAGGTGAGTGTGCAGGGGACAGTATCAAGGTGAGTGTGCAGGGGACAGTATCAAGGTGAGTGTGCAGGGGACAGTATCAAGGTGAGTGTGCAGGGGACAGTATCAAGGTGAGTGTGTAGGGGACAGTATCAAGGTGAGTGTGCAGGACAGTATCAAGGTGAGTGTGCAACGGACAGTATCAAGGTGATTGTGCAGGGGACAGTATCAAGGTGAGATTGCGGGGACAGTATCAAGGTGAGTGTGCAGGGGACAGTATCAAGGTGAGTGTGCAGGGGACAGTAACAAGGTGAGTGTGCAGGGGACAGTAACAATGTGAGTGCGGGGGACAGTATCAAGGTGAGTGTGCAGGGGACAGTATCAATGTGAGTGTGCAGGGGACAGTATCAAAGTGAGTGTGCAGGGGACAGTATCAAGGTGAGTGTGCAGGGGACAGTATCAAGGTGAGTGTGCAAGGGACAGTATCAAGGTGAGTGCAGGGGACAGTATCAAGGTGAGTGTGCAAGGGGGCAGTATCAATGTGAGTGTGCAAGGGACAGTATCAAGGTGATTGTGCAAGGAACAGTATCAATGTGAGTGTGTAGGGGGCAGTATCAATGTGAGTGTGTAGGGGGCAGTATCAATGTGAGTGTGCAAGGGACAGTATCAATGTGAGTGTGTAGGGGACAGTATCAAGGTGAGTGTGCAAGGGACAGTATCAATGTGAGTGTGTAGGGGACAGTATCAAGGTGAGTGTGCAGGGGACAGTATCAATGTGAGTGTGCAGGGGACAGTATCAATGTGAGTGTGCAAGGGACAGTATCAAGGTCAGTGTGCAGGGGACAGTATCAATGTGAGTGTGCAGGGGACAGTATCAAGGTGAGTGTGCAGGGGACAGTATCAAGGCGAGTGTGCAAGGGACAGTATCAAAGTGAGTGTGCAGGGGACAGTATCAAGTGAGTGTCAAATATCAAGGTGAGTGTGTAGGGGGCAGTATCAAGGTGATTGTGCAGGGGACAGTATCAAGGTGAGTGTGCAGGGGACAGTATCAAGGTGAGTGTGTAGGGGACAGTACAAAAGTGAGTGTGCAGGGGACAGTATCAAGGTGAGTGTGCAGTGGACAGTATCAAGGTGAGTGTGCAAGAGACAGTATCAAGGTGAGTGTGCA
>CM026402.1:67374346-67405925 GCA_014843695.1 Archivesica marissinica
CTATATACATTATACCACGGAGAATTAACCAATGAATGATGTCCATTATACCACGGAGAATTAACCAATGAATGATGTACACTATATACATTATACCACGGAGAATTAACCAATGAATGATGTACATTATATACATTATACCACGGAGAATTAACCAATGAATGATGTACACTATATACATTATACCACGGAGAATTAACCAATGAATGATGTACACTATATACATTATACCACGGAGAATTAACCAATGAATGATGTACACTATATACATTATACCACGGAGAATTAACCAATGAATGATGTACACTATATACATTATACCACGGAGAATTAACCAATGAATGATGTCAATTATACCACGGAGAATTAACCAATGAATGATGTACACTATATACATTATACCACGGAGAATTAACCAATGAATGATGTACATTATATACATTATACCACGGAGAATTAACCAATGAATGATGGACACTATGTACATTATACCACGGAGAATTAACCAATGAATGATGTACACTATATACATTATACCACGGAGAATTAACCAATGAATGATGGACACTATATACATTATACCACGGAGAATTAACCAATGAATGATGTACACTATATACATTATACCACGGAGAATTAACCAATGAATGATGTACACTATATACATTATACCACGGAGAATTAACCAATGAATGATGGACACTATATCCATTATACCACGGAGAATTAACCAATGAATGATGTACACTATATCCATTATACCACGGAGAATTAACCAATGAATGATGTCCATTATACCACGGAGAATTAACCAATGAATGATGGACACTATATCCATTATACCACGGAGAATTAACCAATGAATGATGTACACTATATACATTATACCACGGAGAATTAACCAATGAATGATGTACACTATATACATTATACCACGGAGAATTAACCAATGAATGATGTACACTATATACATTATACCACGGAGAATTAACCAATGAATGATGGACACTATATACATTATACCACGGAGAATTAACCAATGAATGATGTACATTATACACGGGATTAAATGATGTGGACACTATATCCATTATACCACGGAGAATTAACCAATGAATGATGTACACTATATACATTATACCACGGAGAATTAACCAATGAATGATGTACACTTATACCACGGAGAATTAACCAATGAATGATGTACACCACGGAGTTCAATGTGATGTACATTATACCACGGAGAATTAACCAATGAATGATGTACACTATACATTATACCACGGAGAATTAACCAATGAATGATGTACACTATATACATTATACCACGGAGAATTAACCAATGAATGATGTACATTATACCACGGAGAATTAACCAATGAATGATGGACACATTATACCACGGAGAATTAACAATGAATGATGTGAGAATTAACCAATGAATGATGTACACTATATACATTATACCACGGAGAATTAACAATATGATGACACATATACATTATACCATTCCACGGAGAATTAACCAATGAATGATGTACACTATATACATTATACCACGGAGAATTAACCAATGAATGATGGACACTATATACATTATACCACGGAGAATTAACATATATAATTATACCACGGAGAATTAACCAATGAATGATGTACATTATACAGGGAATTACATTATACCACGGAGAATTAACCAATGAATGATGTACACTAAATATGTACATTATACCACGGAGAATTAACCAATGAATGATGTACACTATATCATATACACGGAGAATTAACCAATGAATGTGACCTATCCATTATACCACGGAGAATTAACCAATGAATGATGGACACTATATACATTATACCACGGAGAATTAACCAATGAATGAACATTATACCACGGAGAATTAACCAATGAATGATGTACACTATATCATTATACCACGGAGAATTAACCAATGAATGATGTACACTATATACATTATACCGGAGAATTAACCAATGAATGATGAATATAACCACGGAGAATTAACCAATGAATGATGTACACATATATACCACGGAGAATTAACCAATGAATGATGTACACTATATACATTATACCACGGAGAATTAACCAATGAATGATGTACACTATATATTATACCACGGAGAATTAACCAATGAATGATGTACACTATATACATTATACCACGGAGAATTAACCAATGAATGATGTACACTATATCCATTATACCACGGAGAATTAACCAATGAATGATGTACACTATAACTATACCACGGAGAATTAACCAATGAATGATGTACATTATACCACGGAGAATTAACCAATGAATGATGTACATATAGAATATGTACCATTATACCACGGAGAATTAACCAATGAATGATGTACACTATATACATTATACCACGGAGAATTAACCAATGAATGATGTACACTATATCCAATACCACGGAGAATTAACCAATGAATGATGTACACTATATACCAATATGATTACCACGGAGAATTAACCAATGAATGATGACACTATATCCATTATACCACGGAGAATTAACCAATGAATGATGTACACTATATACATTATACCACGGAGAATTAACCAATGAATGATGTACACTATATACATTATACCACGGAGAATTAACCAATGAATGATGTACACTATATACATTATACCACGGAGAATTAACCAATGAATGATGTACACTATATACATTATACCACGGAGAATTAACCAATGAATGATGTACACTATATACATTATACCACGGAGAATTAACCAATGAATGATGGACACTATATCCATTATACCACGGAGAATTAACCAATGAATGATGTACACTATATACATTATACCACGGAGAATTAACCAATGAATGATGTACACTATATCCATTATACCACGGAGAATTAACCAATGAATGATGTACACTATATACATTATACCACGGAGAATTAACCAATGAATGATGTACACTATATACATTATACCACGGAGAATTAACCAATGAATGATGGACACTATATCCATTATACCACGGAGAATTAACCAATGAATGATGTCCATTATACCACGGAGAATTAACCAATGAATGATGGACACTATATACATTATACCACGGAGAATTAACCAATGAATGATGTACACTATATACATTATACCACGGAGAATTAACCAATGAATGATGTACACTATATACATTATACCACGGAGAATTAACCAATGAATGATGTACACTATATACATTATACCACGGAGAATTAACCAATGAATGATGTACACTATATACATTATACCACGGAGAATTAACCAATGAATGATGTACACTATATACATTATACCACGGAGAATTAACCAATGAATGATGTACACTATATACATTATACCACGGAGAATTAACCAATGAATGATGTACACTATATACATTATACCACGGAGAATTAACCAATGAATGATGTACACTATATACATTATACCACGGAGAATTAACCAATGAATGATGTACATTATACCACGGAGAATTAACCAATGAATGATGTACATTATACCACGGAGAATTAACCAATGAATGATGTACATTATACCACGGAGAATTAACCAATGAATGATGTACATTATACCACGGAGAATTAACCAATGAATGATGTACATTATACCACGGAGAATTAACCAATGAATGATGGACACTATATCCATTATACCACGGAGAATTAACCAATGAATGATGTACACTATATCCATTATACCACGGAGAATTAACCAATGAATGATGGACACTATATCCATTATACCACGGAGAATTAACCAATGAATGATGTACACTATATACATTATACCACGGAGAATTAACCAATGAATGATGTACACTATATACATTATACCACGGAGAATTAACCAATGAATGATGGACACTATATCCATTATACCACGGAGAATTAACCAATGAATGATGTACACTATATACATTATACCACGGAGAATTAACCAATGAATGATGGACACTATATCCATTATACCACGGAGAATTAACCAATGAATGATGTACACTATATACATTATACCACGGAGAATTAACCAATGAATGATGGACACTATATCCATTATACCACGGAGAATTAACCAATGAATGATGGACACTATATCCATTATACCACGGAGAATTAACCAATGAATGATGTCCATTATACCACGGAGAATTAACCAATGAATGATGGACACTATATCCATTATACCACGGAGAATTAACCAATGAATGATGTACACTATATACATTATACCACGGAGAATTAACCAATGAATGATGTACACTATATACATTATACCACGGAGAATTAACCAATGAATGATGTACACTATATCCATTATACCACGGAGAATTAACCAATGAATGATGTACACTATATACATTATACCACGGAGAATTAACCAATGAATGATGTACATTATACCACGGAGAATTAACCAATGAATGATGGACACTATATCCATTATACCACGGAGAATTAACCAATGAATGATGTACACTATATACATTATACCACGGAGAATTAACCAATGAATGATGTACACTATATACATTATACCACGGAGAATTAACCAATGAATGATGTACACTATATACATTATACCACGGAGAATTAACCAATGAATGATGTACATTATACCACGGAGAATTAACCAATGAATGATGGACACTATATCCATTATACCACGGAGAATTAACCAATGAATGATGTACACTATATACATTATACCACGGAGAATTAACCAATGAATGATGTACATTATACCACGGAGAATTAACCAATGAATGATGGACACTATATCCATTATACCACGGAGAATTAACCAATGAATGATGTACACTATATACATTATACCACGGAGAATTAACCAATGAATGATGTACACTATATACATTATACCACGGAGAATTAACCAATGAATGATGTACACTATATACATTATACCACGGAGAATTAACCAATGAATGATGTACACTATATACATTATACCACGGAGAATTAACCAATGAATGATGTACACTATATACATTATACCACGGAGAATTAACCAATGAATGATGTACACTATATACATTATACCACGGAGAATTAACCAATGAATGATGTACACTATATACATTATACCACGGAGAATTAACCAATGAATGATGTACACTATATACATTATATTAACCAATGAATGATGTACACTATATACATTATACCACGGAGAATTAACCAATGAATGATGTACATTATACCACGGAGAATTAACCAATGAATGATGTACATTTATACCACGGAGAATTAACCAATGAATGATGTACACTATATCCATTATACCACGGAGAATTAACCAATGAATGATGTACACTATATACATTATACCACGGAGAATTAACCAATGAATGATGTACACTATATACATTATACCACGGAGAATTAACCAATGAATGATGTACATTATACCACGGAGAATTAACCAATGAATGATGTACACTATATACATTATACCACGGAGAATTAACCAATGAATGATGTACACTATATACATTATACCACGGAGAATTAACCAATGAATGATGTACACTATATACATTATACCACGGAGAATTAACCAATGAATGATGTACACTATATACAATACCACGGAGAATTAACAAATTTATACCACGGAGAATTAACCAATGAATGATGTACACTATATACATTATACCACGGAGAATTAACCAATGAATGATGTACACTATATACATTATACCACGGAGAATTAACCAATGAATGATGTACACTATATACATTATACCACGGAGAATTAACCAATGAATGATGTACACTATATACATTATACCACGGAGAATTAACCAATGAATGATGTACACTATATACATTATACCACGGAGAATTAACCAATGAATGATGTACATTATACCACGGAGAATTAACCAATGAATGATGGACACTATATCCATTATACCACGGAGAATTAACCAATGAATGATGTACACTATATACATTATACCACGGAGAATTAACCAATGAATGATGTACACTATATACATTATACCACGGAGAATTAACCAATGAATGATGGACACTATATACATTATACCACGGAGAATTAACCAATGAATGATGTACACTATATACATTATACCACGGAGAATTAACCAATGAATGATGTACACTATATACATTATACCACGGAGAATTAACCAATGAATGATGTACACTATATACATTATACCACGGAGAATTAACCAATGAATGATGTACACTATATACATTATACCACGGAGAATTAACCAATGAATGATGTACACTATATACATTATACCACGGAGAATTAACCAATGAATGATGTCCATTATACCACGGAGAATTAACCAATGAATGATGTACACTATATACATTATACCACGGAGAATTAACCAATGAATGATGTACACTATATCCATTATACCACGGAGAATTAACCAATGAATGATGTCCATTATACCACGGAGAATTAACCAATGAATGATGTACATTATACCACGGAGAATTAACCAATGAATGATGTACACTATATACATTATACCACGGAGAATTAACCAATGAATGATGTACACTATATACATTATACCACGGAGAATTAACCAATGAATGATGTACACTATATCCATTATACCACGGAGAATTAACCAATGAATGATGGACACTATATCCATTATACCACGGAGAATTAACCAATGAATGATGGACACTATATCCATTATACCACGGAGAATTAACCAATGAATGACGGATCTGTCGATTATTAACACACATAACCAGAATAACAATAGTATTGTAGACATTTTATTCGTAAATCTCTACATTTTTCAGTTCATCTACCACCATCTACCGCCATCTACGTCATATTGTTTCTTGATCTGTTATCACCTAAAATAAACCACATTAAAATGTTAAGACTGTATGCAAGATATAGTAAGTAAGTACAGTCAAACCTATGTTAGTGGTCACCTCTATTAAGCAGCCAACCTGTATTATGCAACCAGTTTTCTGATTCCTAATCAGACCTGTGCTAAAGGCCACCTTCGAATATAGGCCGCATATGAAAAACCTGTCTCTAAAGACCACCATTTTTCTCTTCCGTCGAGCCATTTTAAATGCATTTTAACCCTCTATTGAGAGGCCACCTGTCAACAAAGACCACTTTTTGACTTTCGCAAGGGTGGCGTTTATAGACAAGTTTGACTGTATGTAGTTTTATTAGTTTATACAAATTTATTTTAGCTCGATTGCGAAACAAGTTCTTACAACTTGTATTAGTAACGTTCGCGACCTCATTCCTGATGGAATCCATCGCCACGAGGGAGAGAGAAGAGGCAATGTGGAATTTCAATGCCTTGCCTAAGGGCACAATCGTAACGGCTCCAGTGGGGCTCGAACTCCGGACCTTTCGCACCTGAAGTATACGCGTATCCACTGCGCTATCACGACTTCCACGGGTAGAGTGCATTCGTGTACAACCACCGACTTTCCACAAGCACATGGCATAGCTTCCTCGCAAGCAAGAATCGGCACATTGCATAGCTTCCTCGCAAGCAAGAAGCGGCACATTGCATAGCTTCCTCGCAAGCAAGAATACGAAACCCTCAAAGTCTAACCAACATCAGCGAGGGGCTAGTGATGTGAATTCAACGACCAGGTTTTACAAGGACGTTCGTCATTGATTACATTAAATTGAATGATGGAAGTCGTGATAGCACCGTGGATGCACATTCGCTTCAGGTGCGAAAGGTCTGGAGTTCGAGCTCAGCTGGAGCCGTTACGATTGTGCCCTTAGGCAAGGCATTTAAATGCCACGTTGCCTCTTCTCTCTCCATCGTGGCGACGGATTCCAACAGGAATGAGGTCTCAAGAGTGATTAATATAAGTTGTAAGAACTTGTTTCGAGCTAAAATAAATTTGTATAAACTAAATTATAATACGATAAATTAACACCCGACCAATCATGTGTTTTTTACGTTTATTTATCGTCGCTACCGGTTGCCCATATGAGCGACGCCTCCTGAAGAGATTAGTCATTTTAGATGTTGGAGGATAGTGCATGATACAGACAGAGACCCATTCTAGAGTCTCCTCTGGTTCTTTTACGTGCAGGTGTAAAGCACCGACACGAGACCTCGGTTTAACTCTGAAAGACAGTACAGTAACAATGTGGAGTGAAATAATATTTCATAGAAATGTTAATAAAATATTAAAGATGAATTGCATTTACTCCGTCTGTCTGTGTGTCCTTTGGACAAATTGGTGGTGTGAAGGTCTCCAGCGGGTTTTCACCATACACCCTCTTTATGTAACATACACTTGTGGTCAACTTCCTCACTACACCTGGAGCATTACTCAGATAACCTAAGAAAGAAAGCATTTATGTCCAGCACAATATTTTTAATATTAGTATAGACATGTTTAAAGCAGCATTACATCGTAATAAAGGATGTTTTTGGTAAAATATAAATACTAATGTGTGTGTGTTTACAAAAATTGAAATAGTCGCTCAGAAACGATAACATTCCAATAAATTTAAACCGTCGTATACGCGAATTTGTTTATCAACACACGAAATATAAACACGCACAGCGCGCATGCGTGAAACAACAGATGATGTAGAGAACAACGTATATATTTTGAACATGAAAGACTATCTATCTTCCTCTAATGTCGAACCCCTCGCGGGGATGTAGACATGTCACTAAAAGACTTAGATAACAGAGGTATGAATCAACATCTCAAGTAATTTAATTAAAAAAGACAACGTGGGACAAATGGGGATGATGCATTCCGAATGTAAACAAGTGCAGACGGTGCGTTCTGGTTGTAAACAAATGCGTGACCGATCGACTCGGAAAGTCCTACTTTCAGTTTCGAGTTTGTTTTATCGCAAAAAAACATTGTTTACCAATTGAACATAAGTATACAAAGTATAATGTTAGAATGTGTAGCAGCATTGCTACCCATACGTAAAATTTTAATTTTTCATAATATCTTTTATTTCATACGATGTAATTCTGCTTTAAATTAATAACCGTGAATTATGATAAGTGATTAGATATTCAGTAAATCAATACTGCAAAGGAATTATACACAATGTGGGGTGGAGACGAGGGAATGTGGATTGAAGTGTATTGGTTCACCATGGGGTGGAGAAGATGGAATGTGGATTTCAGTGTATTTGTTCACCATGGGGTGGAGAAGAGGGAATGTGGATTTCAGTGTATTGGTTCACCATGGGGGTGGAGAAGAGGGAATGTGGATTTCAGTGTATTGGTTCACCATGGGGGTGGAGAAGAGGGAATGTGGATTTCAGTGTATTGGTTCACCATGGGGGTGGAGAAGAGGGAATGTGGATTGCAGTGAATTGCGTCACCATTTGGGATGGAGAAAAGGGAATGTGGATTTCAGTGTATTGAGTCACCATTTGGGATGGAGAAGAGGAATGTGGATTTAAATGTTTGAGTCACCATGTGGGATGGAGAGGAAGGAATGTGGATTTCAGTGTATTGTGTCACCATGTGGGATGGAGAAGAGGGATGTGAATGTCAGTGTATTGGTTCACCATGGGGGTGGAGAAGAGGGAATGTGGATTGCAGTGTATTGAGTCACCATGTGGGATGGAGAAGAGGGAATGTGAATTTCAGTGTATTGGTTCACCATGGCGGTGGAGAAGAGGGAATGTGAATTTCAGTGTATTGGTTCACCATGGCGGTGGAGAAGAGGGAATGTGGATTGCAGTGTATTGACTCACCATGGGGGTGGAGAAGAGGGAATGTGGATTGCAGTGAATTGCGTCACCATTTGGGATGGAGAAAAGGGAATGTGGATTTCAGTGTATTGAGTCACCATTTGGGATGGAGAAGAGGAATGTGGATTTAAATGTTTGACCTAGCAATGGGGACGGAGAAGAGGTTAGTGATAAACTGTTAATGATTATGTGAAGGTGTGTATAGATAATATGTTGGTAATGAAGCAATGTTCAACTTACTCGTTGTTTATAGCGGCACCTGAATACCTACACATGGGAACGTTGTAACATAATATAGCACTGTATTTACCTACACACACAGGAACGTTGTAACATAATATAGCACTGTATTTACCTGTACACACGGGAACGTTGTAACATAATATAGAACTGTATTTACCTGTACACACGGGAACGTTGTAACATAATATAGAACTGTATTTACCTGTACACACGGGAACGTTGTAACATAATATAGAACTGTATTTACCTGTACACACAGGAACGTTGTAACATAATATAGCACTGTATTTACCTACACACGGGAACGTTGTAACATAATATAGAACTGTATTTACCTGTACACACGGGAACGTTGTAACATAATATAGAACTGTATTTACCTACACACGGGAATGTTGTAACATAATATAGAACTGTATTTACCTGTACACACGGGAACGTTGTAACATAATATAGAACTGTATTTACCTACACACAGGAACGTTGTAACATAATATAGAACTTTATTTACCTGTACACGGGAACGTTGTAACATAATATAGAACTGTATTTACCTACACACGGGAACGTTGTAACATAATATAGAACTGTATTTACCTGCACACGGCAACGTTGTAACATAATATAGAACTGTATTTACCTACACACGGGAACGTTGTAACATAATATAGAACTGTATTTACCTGTACACATGGGAACGTTGTAACATAATATAGAACTGTATTTACCTGTACACACAGGAACGTTGTAACATAATATAGAACTGTATTTACCTGTACACACAGGAACGTTGTAACATAATATAGAACTGTATTTACCTACACACGGGAACGTTGTAACATAATATAGAACTGTATTTACCTGTAATAATGTAATACAGCTTTTCTCGCATAGTAATCCCACAAGGAGAGGCGGTTGTCCACACTGCACTAAACTCTACACTACCAGACAGCTTTGAAAATAAAACAGCACATTTATATCTAAAGATAGCAGTGAGATACATTGTTCAGTTACTTCCCCTTGTATACGATTTAAGGAGGACATTTTCTTTTAATTGGTTTCCTCTGTTTTCATCGTGGGTTCCTTTGAACAACATGCTACCACCATTGGTCATCCGTTTTCTCATCTTATAATTATTAGATTATTAAATCTCGACAAATATCCTACAGTATACTTTACTGTAACAGTTTGTTCAATTCATTAACGTTTGATAAAATCAACAACTGGTTAGTGACCAACAGTAAAACAAACGTGTTCAAGTAATAGCTAGTGGTTAGCGCGCTCGCTTCTCACCAAGGCAACCCAGGGATCAGTTTAGATGGCGATGTGGGCGAAATTGTCGACCTAGGGACCCTGACTTTGCCCTCTGGGGGCCCACTTCTCCCTAAACAAAAACAAAAATATTGTTTGGTTTTTACGCTTTTCAAACAAAATTTTGTCTAGTAAGATACACTGGCCCATTATAAAGCACTCCTATTCAAATGTTGTATTTAATGGTTGTACTGTGCATTTTAACCCTATTTTGCAGAAGTATATTAAAGAACACCATTTAAGGAAGCGATCACGCGCTTTCTCACTTCTCCCAAAGATGCTGACCTAGAATGAACCCTGCAACCCGGTTTCGATCCTCAGACCGGGAAGTATGTGAGATGGTACGATGGTCGCCAGATCGAACAGGTGAGTTTTCTCCGGGTACTCCGGTTTCCTCCCACGCGAATGACCACATTTACGCTTTGATACGCGCCAACAAACGTGATTAATATAAGTTGTTAAAACTTGTTTTTAAAAAAATCGTAAACGATGACGATGCCAGCAACTGACTCCGAATATTGCAACGTTGTCTAGACGATGTCTGATGCCATCAACGTTGTCTAGATCATGTCTGATGCCAGCAACGTTGTCTAGACGATGTCTGATTCTGGTCTCGGCTTTGTCATTGGCTCATGTTAATGTAAGAATATATATAATGCGTAGACAATCAAAATATGCTATCAATAGTTAGTAGTTGTGGACAAATCTTACATTGGCTCTGTAAATATGCATAACATCTACATCGTATCTGATCTGGCCGCGTTGCACCGTACCATTGTCATTGATTTGAACAAGAATAGCTACAATAAATAAACATGTGCATAAGCATGATGACAAAATCTTTCATTGCTATCGCATTTAGTAAGTATTGGTCTGTCTGTCTGTCTGTCTGTCTGTCTGTCTGTCTGTCTGTCTGTCTGTCTGTCTGTCTGTCTGTCTGTCTGTCTGTCTGTCTGTCTGTCTGTCTGTCTGTCTGTCTGTCTGTCTGTCTGTCTGTCTGTCTGTCTGTCTGTCTGTCTGTCTGTCTGTCTGTCTGTCTGTCTGTCTGTCTGTCTGTCTGTCTGTCTGTCTGTCTGTCTGTCTGTCTGTCTGTCTGTCTGTCTGGTCTGTCTGTCTGTCTGTGTCTGTCTGTCTGTCTGTCTGTCTGTCTGTCTGTCTGTCTGTCTGATTCAACGTTACTTAGACAACAATACAACGTTATTTGGATAACGATATAGCGTTACTTGGACAATGATACAACGTTACTTGGACAATGATATACAACGTTACTGGACAATGTACAAGTTACGGGACAATGATACAACGTTACTTGAACAATGATACAACGTTACTTGGACAATGATACAATGTTACTTGAACAATGATACAACGTTACTTGAACAATGATACAACGTTACTTGGACAATGATACAATGTTACTTGAACAATGATACAACGTTACTTGGACAATGATACAACGTTACTTGAACAATGATACAATTACGTGGACAATGATACAACGTTACTTGAACAATGATACAACGTTACTTGGACAATGATACAACGTTACTTGAACAATGATACAACGTTACTTGGACAATGATACAATGTTACTTGGACAATGATACAATGTTACTTGGACAATGATACAATGTACTTGGACAATGATACAATGTACTTGGACAATGATACAACGTTACTCGGACAATGATACAACGTTACTCGGACAATGATGCAACGTTACATGGACAATGATACAACATTAATCGGACAATGATACAACGTTACTTGGACAATGATACAACGTTACTCGGACAATGATACAACGTTACTTGGACAATGATACAACGTTACTCGGACAATGATACAACGTTACTTGGACAATGATACAACGTTACTCGGACAATGATACAACGTTACTCGGACAATGATACAACGTTACCTGGACAATGATATAACATTACTCGGACAATGATACAACGTTACTCGGACAATGATACAACGTTACTCGGACAATTATACAAACCAAACTGATTCCACAGCACAAAAAAATGTTGTTTGAATACTTTCTATGAAATTAATTCCAGACAAATTTAGCTAAGTAGAAACAACAATGTCCCTAATATTCACCGCACTACACAACACCGCACTACACTACACCGCACAACACTACACCGCACAACACAACACCGCACTACACAACACCGCACTACACTACACTGCACTACACAACACCGCACTACACTACACTGCACTACACAACACCGCACTACACAACACCACACAACACCGCACTACACTACACTGCACTACACAACACCGCACTACACTACACTGCACTACACAACACCGCACTACACAACACCACACTACACTACACCGCACTACACCGCACTACACAACACCGCACTACACTACACTGCACTACACAACACCGCACTACACTACACCGCACTACACAACACCACACAACACCGCACTACACTACACTGCACTACACAACACCGCACTACACTACACTGCACTACACAACACCGCACTACACTACACCGCACTACACAGCACCGCACTACACTACACCGCACTACACAACACCGCACTACACAACACCGCACTACACAACACCGCACCACACAACACCGCACTACACAACACCGCACTACACAAAACCGCACTACACAACACCGCACTACATTACACCGCACTACACTACACCGCACTACACAACACCGCACTACACCGCACTACACAACACCGCACTACACAACACCACACTACACAACACCGCACTACACCGCACTACACAACACCACACAACACCGCACTACACAACACAACACAACACCGCACTACACAACACCACACAACACCGCACTACACTACACCGCACTACACAACACCGCACTACACAACACCACACTACACTACACAACACCGCACTACACTACACCGCACTACACCGCACAACACAACACCGCACTACACAACACCACACAACACCGCACTACACTACACCGCACTACACATCACCGCACTACACAACACCGCACTACACAACACCGCACTACACAACACCACACTACACCACACCGCACTACACTACACCGCACTACACCGCACTACACAACACCGCACTACACAACACCACACTACATCACAGCGCACTACACTACACCGCACTACACCGCACTACACTACACCGCACTACACAACACCGCACTACACAACACCGCACTACACAACACCACACTACACAACACGGCACTACACTACACCGCACAACACAACACCGCACTACACAACACCACACTACACAACACCGCACTACACTACACCGCACAACACCGCACTACACTACACCGCACTACACAACACTGCATTGTATAGCACTACACAACACCACACTACACAACACCGCACTATACTACACCGCACTACACTACACCGCACAACGCAACACCGCACAACACCCCATAGCACAACACCGCAAAACACCACACAACACCGCACTACCCAACAACGCACAACACCGCACAGCTCAACACAATACCGCACCACACCACACTAAACAACACAGTACTCCACACCACCACACAGCACCGCACTACAGAACACCGCATTACACAACACCGCACACCACCACATAGCACCGCACAACACACCACATAACACAGTACTACACAAAACCGCACTACACAACACCGCACATCACAACACCGCACTACACAACACCGCACAACGCAACACCACACAACACCGTACTGCACAACACCACATTACACAACACCGCACTACAGAACACCGCACAACACACCACCACATAACACCACACAACACCGCACTACACAACACCGCACCACACCGCACAACACAACACAACACCGCACTACACAACACCGCACAACACAACACCGCACTACACAACACCGCACAACGCAACACCGCACAACACCGTACTGCACAACACCACATTACACAACACCGCACTACAGAACACCGCACAACACACCACCACATAACACCACACAACACCGCATTACACAACACCGCACCACACCGCACAACACAACACCGCACTACACAACACCACACAACACCGCACCACACAACACCGCACCACACCGCACAACACAACACCACATAGCAGAGCACTACACAACACCACACAACACAGCACTACACAACACCGCACTACACAACACCGCACCACACAACACAGCACTACACAACACGGCACAACACCGCACTACACAACACCGCACTACACAACACCGCACAACACAACACCGCACCACACCGCACTACACAACACCACACAACACCGCACTACACAACACAACACCTTATAGCACAGCACTACACAACACCGCACTACACAACACCGCACTACACAACACCGCACTACACAACACCGCACTACACAACACCGCACTACACAACACCGCACCACACAACACCGCACTACACAACACCGCACCACACAACACCGCACTACACAACACCGCACTACACAACACCGCACTACACAACACCGCACTACACAACACCGCACTACAGAACACCGCACCACACAACACAGCACTACACAACACGGCACAACACCGCACTACACAACACCGCACTACACAACACCGCACTACACAACACCGCACTACACAACACCGCACCACACCGCACTACACAACACCACACAACACCGCACTACACAACACAACACCTTATAGCACAGCACTACACAACACCGCACTACACAACACCGCACCACACCGCACAACACAACGCACTACACAACACCGCACCACACCACACCACACCACACCACACACACCTTATAGCACAGCACTACACAACACCGCACTACACAACACCGCACCACACCGCACAACACAACGCACTACACAACACAGCACTACACAACACGGCACAACACCGCACTACACAACACCGCACTACACAACACCACACAACACCGCACTACACAACACCGCACCACACCACACAACACCGCACTACACAACACAACACCCTATAGCACAGCACTACACAACACCGCACTACACAACACCGCACCACACCGCACAACACCGCACTACACAACACCACACTACACAACACCGCACCACACAATACTGCACAACACCGCACTACACAACACCGCACCACACCACACCACACAACACAACACCTTATAGTACAGCACTACACAACACCGCACCACACCACACAACACAACACCTTATAGTACAGCACTACACAACACCGCACTACACAACACCGCACCACACCACACAACACAACACCTTATAGTACAGCACTACACAACACCGCACCACACAACACCGCACTACACAATACTGCACAACACCGAACGACACAACACATCACAACACAACACCGCACTACACATCACCGCACCACACAACACCGCACTACACAACACCGCACCACACAACACCGCACCACACCGCACAACACAACACCACATAGCAGAGCACTACACAACACCACACAACACAGCACTACACAACACCGCACTACACAACACCGCACCACACAACACAGCACTA
This sequence comes from Archivesica marissinica, assembly GCA_014843695.1. NCBI lineage: Eukaryota > Metazoa > Mollusca > Bivalvia > Venerida > Vesicomyidae > Archivesica > Archivesica marissinica. The sequence continues at coordinate 67,391,244 of CM026402.1, forward strand.
CACAACACGGCACAACACTGCACTACACAACACCGCACTACACAACACCGCACTACACAACACCGCACTACACAACACCGCACCACACCGCACTACACAACACCGCACTACACAACACCGCACAGCACTACACAACACCGCACTACACAACACCGCACTACACAACACCGCACTACACAACACCGCACTACACAACACCGCACAGCACCACACAACACCGCACTACACAACACCGCACTACACAACACCGCACACAACACCGCACTACACAACACCGCACTACACACACACAGCACTACACAACACGGCACAACACCGCACTACACAGCACACTACACAACACCGCACTACACAACACCGCACCACACCGCACTACACAACACCGCACTACACAACACAACACCTTATAGCACAGCACTACACAACACCGCACTACACAACACCGCACCACACCGCACAACACAACGCACTACACAACACAGCACTACACAACACGGCACAACACCGCACTACACAACACCGCACTACACAACACCACACAACACAACACCGCACTACACAACACCGCACTACACAACACCGCACCACACCGCACTACACAACACGCACTACACAACACCGCACTACACATACACAACACCGCACCACACAATACTGCACAACACCGCACTACACAACACCGCACCACACCTTATAGTACAGCACTACACAACACCGCACCTACAGCACTACACAACACCGCACTACACAACACCGCACCACACCACACAACACAACACCTTATAGTACAGCACTACACAACACCGCACCACACAACACCGCACTACACAATACTGCACAACACCGAACGACACAACACACCACAACACAACACCGCACTACACAACACCGCACCACACAACACCGCACTACACAACACCGCACCACACAACACCGCACCACACAACACATCCACTACACAACACCGCACCACACAACACCGCACTACACAACACCGCACCACACAACACCGCACTACACAACACCGCACTACACAACACCGCACTACACAACACCGCACCACACAACACCGCACTACACAACACCGCACTACACAACACCGCACCACACAACACCGCACTACACATCACAACACAACCAGTATTTGCTATTAAAGCATTAAATTATGCTATTTCAATATGACATTCTTACCATAGTCCGCTACACAGAACTTTTGTTGTAGCGTCGTAAGGTTCGGCAGACACGGGCAAGCCGTCTCATATCCAGTCAGACAGGTCACAGCCAGGATAACCAAACACACAATTCGTGACATCTTGGTAAATCTGAAAACAAGCCATGTATTCTTCATAGCGAGGTTCATCCGTGTATACATACATATGTATACATATATTTCATATGTACATTCGTGCAATTTGTGTGCACATATAGCCTGGGAACAGGCGTCGATATATTTTGCCTGGTCAGTCAAATAAATATATTTTAACACCAATACTATTAATTGGGCCATATTGAGTTTCTGATCATATCAACACATGGGGAAACTTGGGGGATTGTCCGTGTAATTATTGACTGGCATTATTAGCACGTGACTTAATTAATGACGTAGGCCAACTTGAATCGAAAGCGAGGCACTGTGCAATGTTGATAAAACATTATAATTGGCCGCTATTGTTTATGGGTCAACGGAACGATACATAGTTTTAAAAAATACAATGTGCGTCTGATTTGACATATTTACTCAATATTTAAGTCGTCCTTAGTTCACGCCGAATCGACCCATTACCACCTAAACGTATTGTATGTCGTCGATATAACACAGAAACGGGAAGTTAATATGTGTGCAATATAAATGGGGCTACGGGAGCATTCGTGTATATTCGGAAATGATCGTGTATAATCCTGCCTGTTCGGCGATTTCCGATAGAATTCCGTTTCTATATTTAGCGATAGTATCTTATAGAGAAGAGTTGTCGTTCTTCAAGTAAGTAACTGTAAGTAAATAATTATGTAAGTAGACTGTGCTACGATCGGAAATCAAGTTTCCCCAGGCTGTCATTTTGCAAAAAGTTAAAAAGTGAAACATCGACAGACTGGCACCCAGGTTATGGGCTCCCCAGTGACCTGGTTTACATGGGCTCCCTAGTGACCTGATTTACATGGGCTCCCTAGTGACCTGGTTTACATGGGCTCCCCAGTGACCTGATTTGCATGGGCTCCCCAGTGACCTGGTTTACATGGGCTCCCCAGTGACCTGGTTTACATGGGCTCCCTAGTGACCTGGTTTACATGAGCTCCCCAGTGACCTGATTTACATGGGCTCCCTAGTGACCTGGTGTACATGGGCTCCCTAGTGACCTGGTTTACATGGGCTCCCCAGTGACCTGATTTACATGGGCTCACCAGTGACCTGGTTTACATGGGCTCCCCAGTGACCTGGTTTACATGGGCTCCCCAGTGACCTGGTTTACATGGGCTCCCTAGTGACCTGATTTACATGGGCTCCCTAGTGACCTGGTTTACATGGGCTCCCCAGTGGCCTGGTGTACATGGGCTCCCCAGTGGCCTGGTGTACATGGGCTCCCTAGTGACCTGGTTTACATGGGCTCCCCAGTGACCTGATTTACATGGGCTCCCCAGTGACCTGATTTACATGGGCTCCCCAGTGACCTGATTTACATGGGCTCCCCAGTGGTCTGGTTTACATGGGCTCCCCAGTGGTCTGATTTACATGGGCTCCCCAGTGGCCTGGTGTACATGGGCTCCCCAGTGACCTGGTTTACATGGGCTCCCCAGTGACCTGGTTTACATGGGCTCCCCAGTGACCTGGTTTACATGGGCTCCCCAGTGACCTGATTTACATAGGCTCCCCAGTGACCTGGTTTACATGGGCTCCCTAGTGACCTGGTTTACATGGGCTCCCCAGTGACCTGGTTTACATGGGCTCCCCAGTGACCTGGTTTACATGGGCTCCCCAGTGACCTGATTTACATGGGCTCCCCAGTGGTCTGGTTTACATGGGCTCCCCAGTGGTCTGATTTACATGGGCTCCCCAGTGGCCTGGTGTACATGGGCTCCCCAGTGACCTGGTTTACATGGGCTCCCCAGTGACCTGGTTTACATGGGCTCCCCAGTGACCTGGTTTACATGGGCTCCCCAGTGACCTGATTTACATAGGCTCCCCAGTGACCTGGTTTACATGGGCTCCCTAGTGACCTGGTTTACATGGGCTCCCCAGTGACCTGGTTTACATGGGCTCCCCAGTGACCTGATTTACATAGGCTCCCCAGTGACCTGGTTTACATGGGCTCCCCCAGTGGTCTGGTTTACATGGGCTCCCTAGTGGCCTGGTTTACATGGGCTCCCACAGTGGTCTGGTTTACATGGGCTCCCTAGTGGTCTGGTTTACATAGGCTCCCCAGTGACCTGATTTACATAGGCTCCCCAATGACCTGGTTTACATGGGCTCCCTAGTGACCTGGTTTACATGGGCTCCCCCAGTGACCTGGTTTACATGGGCTCCCCAGTGACCTGGTTTACATGGGCTCCCCAGTGGTCTGGTTTACATGGGCTCCCCAGTGGTCTGGTTTACATGGGCTCCCCTAGTGACCTGATTTACATGGGCTCCCTAGTGACCTGGTTTACATGGGCTCCCCTAGTGACCTGGTTTACATGGGCTCCCCTAGTGGTCTGGTTTACATGGGCTCCCCAGTGACCTGGTTTACATGGGCTCCCCAGTGACCTGATTTACATAGGCTCCCCAGTGACCTGGTTTACATGGGCTCCCTAGTGACCTGGTTTACATGGGCTCCCCAGTGACCTGGTTTACATGGGCTCCCCAGTGACCTGGTTTACATGGGCTCCCCAGTGACCTGATTTACATGGGCTCCCCAGTGGTCTGGTTTACATGGGCTCCCCAGTGGTCTGATTTACATGGGCTCCCCAGTGGCCTGGTGTACATGGGCTCCCCAGTGACCTGGTTTACATGGGCTCCCCAGTGACCTGGTTTACATGGGCTCCCCAGTGACCTGGTTTACATGGGCTCCCCAGTGACCTGATTTACATAGGCTCCCCAGTGACCTGGTTTACATGGGCTCCCTAGTGACCTGGTTTACATGGGCTCCCCAGTGACCTGGTTTACATGGGCTCCCCAGTGACCTGATTTACATAGGCTCCCCAGTGACCTGGTTTACATGGGCTCCCCCAGTGGTCTGGTTTACATGGGCTCCCTAGTGGCCTGGTTTACATGGGCTCCCACAGTGGTCTGGTTTACATGGGCTCCCTAGTGGTCTGGTTTACATAGGCTCCCCAGTGACCTGATTTACATAGGCTCCCCAATGACCTGGTTTACATGGGCTCCCTAGTGACCTGGTTTACATGGGCTCCCCCAGTGACCTGGTTTACATGGGCTCCCCAGTGACCTGGTTTACATGGGCTCCCCAGTGGTCTGGTTTACATGGGCTCCCCAGTGGTCTGGTTTACATGGGCTCCCCTAGTGACCTGATTTACATGGGCTCCCTAGTGACCTGGTTTACATGGGCTCCCCTAGTGACCTGGTTTACATGGGCTCCCCTAGTGGTCTGGTTTACATGGGCTCCCCAGTGACCTGGTTTACATGGGCTCCCCAGTGACCTGATGTACATGGGCTCCCCAGTGGTCTGATTGGCATGGGCTCCCTAGTGGTCTGATTTGCATGGGCTCCCTAGTGGTCTGATTTACATGGGCTCCACCAGTTAACACTTTGAAAATCGTTTGAATGGAACTTGTTGTCGGCGGAGATATGTTTATGTATGTTACATCAATGGCAAACCCCTTGCGGGGACTTAGACATGTATGTGTTAATGTAGCGTCTTTACATGTCTATTATTTCAGGATTATTAAAATTCCAGTTTTTTCTTCGAAAACTGATTATATCATTCGTGTATAAATGTATTTTATGGTCTTTTTGTAATTTAATAGCTTAGGATTCATTATTCCTGTCTATTAATAGACGGTGTTGTTCCAATCAATTGCGTTATTATCATCACGTGTCCATTAACAGCCAATCACTACCCGCCATCCTCAGTATAAAACATTGCAATATTATGAAGTATAAAACACGCTGGACTGGTAATCCAGGGATCGCAGGTTCGATCCCCGTCTGACCCTAATAAAATTAACAGTCTTTCAGATGGGACGTTAAACCGAGGTCTCGTGTCGGTGCTTTACACCGTGCACGTAAAAGAACCAGAGGAGATTCTGGAATGGGTCTCTGTCTGTATCATGCACTATCCTCCAAAATCTAAAATAACTAATCTCTTCAGGAGGCGTCGCTCATATGGGCAACCGGTAGCGACGATAAATAAACGTAAAACACACACAAAGTATAAAACATTGCAAATATGAAGTTCTGCACTTAACCTATCATCTCTGATGGTCACGGGTTCGAGCCCCGCTCAGACCGTGTCTCATTTATATGAAAAAGTTGGCAGTTTCTTACGGAGGTTGGTGCACCAAATACTGGTTAACCGCTGGAGCCTGCCCAGGAAAGGTGTTGTTAGGTAAACTGCCCGTTGCTCAAATGGGAAACCGGTAGCGACGTTAAATAAACTTAAATAATAAAAACATAAAAAATAAAAAGTTATATATCTAAAATGACTAATCTCTCATATGGGCAACCGGTAGCGAAGATAAATAAAAGTAAAACACACAGTTATGCACGGATCTGTAGTCCACTGGTAACACGCTGAACTGGTAATCCAGGGATCGCAGGTTCGATCTCCCGTCTGACCCTAATACAATTAACAGTCTTTCAGATGGGGCGTTAAACCGAGGTCTCGTGTCGGTGCTTTACATCGTGGACGTAAAAGAACCAGAGGAGATTCTGGAATGGGTCTCTGTCTGTATCATGCACTATCCTCCAAAATCTATAATGACTAATCTCTTCATAGTCTCTCAATTTAACAAAACAAACCAGCACTTTATTATCCAATTACAAACACATAATTATTTGATGCTAGTTTATATTAGAAGAAAAGTTCTACACTTACAGTTAGAGATATCGCCTATTGTATGAATGGTGCCCGTTTATCCTTCGACAATACCCACGACTGTTCGGGAAACACTCAAGCCGGGTTTATATACTCCTAAGTAAATTCATTTAAATAATATAATTTATGCATACTAATTCCCTGATGCTAAAAACACTTATCCGTTTCAGTAAGCAGAATATTTTGTCTAATAAGCACTTTTTTTTCTGATTCTAAATTTAGATGCATATATTTTTATTTTCGTATTAATAATTATGCCTTCAATTGTTTCCGCTAACAACCTACTTTATAATTTTATTATCGTGACGTTAAATGAAGGTCGCATTACGTCGGTGCATATCGCCTCGAATCAGTAGTTTGCACATGTTTTGAATTCATGATCATATCATGGTCAGCATTTCTACAAGGTTTACGGAGAGGACTACCGTAAGCTGCTTTCTGTCCAATTCCTTATTTCAATTGTTGTAAATAATCATGTACATGATAGAAAATAAATATGTTTAAACAAAGGTTTGAGTTACATAATTCCAATGTTATTATTATATTTCGGGTTTTACGCCTGCATCAGCACCATTTCGGGCTATATCACCGACGGGCAGTTTACTTAACCAACACCTTTCCTGGGCAGGCTCCAGTAGTTAACCAGTACTTGGTGCACCAACCTCCGTAAGAAACTGCCAACTTTTTCATATAAATGAGACACGGCCTGAGCGCGGCTCGAACCGGTGACCATCTGTGATGATAGGTTACAGTGGTATACAAGTCAGCGACCTTAACAACTCGACCACGGAGGCGGACTAATTCCAATGTGCACACAAATAGTCTCTCCTTCGTTTGCTTAAGACGACAATTTGTACTTTTTATGTGTTTTAATCTCATTATGTGTCTTATTAATAACGGTTTGGTGGAATTGTTATAAGTAAATGTTCATGTAAAGAATATGGTTGTATATACGTAAATAGGCGGAAGTGCATCCGAGCTATACTCGAATGTAGTCCTAATAACTGATATAGTTCCTTATTCTTTATGGTAAAAAATGCATTTTCATGACAGGCAGTGTATAGTTTTTTGTGTTTTTTGAGAAATTATGTGACTTGAGAAGACTTCAGACTAGTTGATGTGTAGAAAAGACGTTGTATAAGAATGCAGGCCATTGCAAACTGAAGGTTGGTATACTGTGATATTTGGCAGAGGAATACAATGTGTAAACACAGTGACGTCATTCACAGGTGAGTACTGGCTATGCTGAACATTACATTTGTGATAGTTTTGCTGTTTTTCAGTTTGGTTTAAAACAGTATTTATTCCAATAAATTTACATGTATAACACAAAAAATGTTACAAATTACATAAATTGTGAATGGTTTGGATTGGAAAACAAGTTTTCAGACAACTTATATTAATTCCTCTCCAATAGGAATGTACATAATAAATATTTGCAACGTTTTCGGTAGGCATAAAGAATAATACTAACATCGAGTGTAACTTGAGGCGGATATTCTATATACATTTATGCAAGTACTGTTCTAAGAAGGGACAATTGGACATGAAAATACTTAATAATCAATTGTTTTTCAGTTTGATTTGAATACCTCATCACAATGGATATGGTATCAGAAGAAATGAAAGATTGGAAATATAAATTAACAGACTGTATGTTTTTACTTTTCACTTTGTATTTAATAGGCAATTTATGTGTTGTTTAACAACACTATTCTCATGGTTGTACGGGAATTGTGTTCCTTCATACAGCTCTTAGTTTAGTTAATACAAATTTAGCTTGATTGAGAAACAAGTTCTTACAACTTATATTAATCACTCTCGATACCTGCAATCCATCGCCACGAGGGAGAGAGAAGAGGCAATATGGAAATTAAATGCCTTGCCTATGGGCATATTCGTAACGGCTCCAGCGGAGGCTCGAACTCCGGGGCTTTCGCACCTGAAGCGAACACGCATCCACTGCGCTATTACGACGTCCACAATACAAGTATTTTGCAAAATGCATCCACGTTGCGTAGATATTTTAGATTCGTAGATTTGTTGTGATTGCACCCGGAAATAAAATTAAACTCATATTTCTTAGATCTTACATGACTCCTAGTTTTGAAATTTCATTTGGCAGTTGATAACGTATTTTTAATTAATGAACGAATCGCGGGTTAATAGTTTTCATCAGGGTATGAACCAGATTTATCATAATGTATGTAATGTATCATTGAGCAACATTTCTATGTATGGAAACATTGTTAAGATACAATTGTCATACATATGTTTACAAGGTACGCATACAGTACACGGGACACGCACATACAATACACGGGACACGCACATACAGTACACGGGACACTCACATACAGTACACGGGACACGCACATACAGTACACGGGAAACTCACATACAATACACGGGACACTCACATACAGTACACGGGACACTCACATACAATACACGGGTCACTCACATACAGTACTCGGGACACTCACATACAATACACGGGACACTCACATACAGTACACGGGACACTCACATACAGTATACAGGACACTCACATACAATACACGGGTCACTCACATACAGTACACGGGACACTCACATACAATACACGGGACACTCACATACAGTACACGGGACACGCACATACAGTACACGGGACACGCACATACAGTGTACGGGACACTCACATACAGTACACGGGACACTCACATACAGTACACGGGACACGCACATACAGTACACGGGACACTCACATACAGTACACGGGACACGCACATACAGTACACGGGACACGCACATACAGTGTACAGGACACGCACATACAGTACACGGGACACTCACATACAGTACACGGGACACGCACATACAGTACACGGGACACTCACATACAGTACACGGGACACGCACATACAGTACACGGGACACTCACATACAGTACACGGGACACTGCACATACAGTACACGGGACACTCACATACACATACAGTACACGGGACACTCACATACAGTCACATACAGTACACGGGACACAGTACACGGACACTCACATACGTACACGGGACACTCACATACAGTACACGGGACATGCACATACAGTACACGGGACACTCACATACAGTACACGGGACACTCACATACAGTACACGGGACACTCACATACAGTACACGGGACACTCACATACAGTACGGGACACTCACATACAGTACACGGGACACTCACATACAGTACACGGTGCACGACTCACATACAGTACACGGGACACTCACATACAGTACACGGGACACTCACATACAGTACACGGGACACGCACATACAGTGTACAGGGACACTCACATACAGTACACGGGACACTCACATACAGTACACGGGACACGCACATACAGTACGGGACACGCACTACAGTACACGGGACACGCACATACAGTACACGGGACACGCACATACAGTACACGGGACACGCACATACAGTACACGGGACATGCGCATACAGTACACGGGACACTCGAATACAAGTACACGGGTCACTCACATACAGTACACGGGACACTCACATACAGTACACGGGACACTCACATACAGTAATAATAATAATAATAATAAGCTTATTAACGGAGACTCATTTACAGTACACGGGACACTCACATACAGTACACGGACATGTACATACAGTACACGGGACACTCACATACAGTGCACGGGACACTCACATACAGTACACGGGACACTCACATACAATACACGGACACTCACATACAGTACACGGGACACTCACATACAATACACGGGACACTCACATACAGTGTAGGGACACTCACATACAGTACACGGGACACTCACATACAGTACACGGGCACTAACATACAATACACGGGACACTCACATACAATACACGGGACACTCACATACAGTACACGGGACGCTCGCATACAGTACACGGGACACTCACATACAGTACACGGGACACTCACAACAATACACGGGACACTCAATACAGTACACGGGACACTCACATACAATACACGGGACACTCACATACAGTACACGGGACACTCACATACAGTACAGGGACGACACTCACATACAGTACACGGGACACTCACATACAATACACGGGACACTCACATACAGTACACGGGACACTCACATACAGTACACGGGACACTCACATACAGTACACGGGACACTCACATACAGTACACGGGACACGCACATACAGTATACGGGACACTCACATACAGTACACGGGACACTCACATACAATACACGGGACACGCACATACAGTACACGGGACACGCACATACAGTACACGGGACACACATACAGTACACGGGACACTCACATACAGTACACGGGACACTCACATACAGTACACGGGACACTCACATACAGTACACGGGACACTCACATACAGTAACGGGACACCACTACAGTCACGGGACACTCACATACAGTACACGGGACACGCACATACAGTGCACGGGACACTCACATACAGTACACGGGACACTCACATACAATACACGGGACACGCACATACAGTACACGGGACACGCACATACAGTGTACGGGACACTCACATACAATACACGGGACACTCACATACAGTACACGGGACACTCGTATACAGTACACGGGACATGCACAAACAGTACACAGGACACTCGTATACAGTACACGGGACATGCACATACAGTACACGGGACACTCGTATACAGTACACGGGACATGCACATACAGTACACGGGACACTCGTATACAGTACACGGGACATGTACACACATTACACGGGACACTCGCATACAGTACACGGGACATGCACATACAGTACACGGGACACTCGTATACAGTACACGGGACATGCACATTCAGTACACGGGACACTCGTATACAGTACACGGGACATGTACACACATTACACGGGACACTCGCATACAGTACACGGGACACGCACATACAGTACACGGGACACGCACATACAGTACACGGGACACTCACATACAGTGTACGGGACACTCACATACAGTACACGGGACACTCACATACAGTACACGGGACACGCACATACAGTACACGGGACACGCACATACAGTACACGGGACACGCACATACAGTACACGGGACACGCACATACAGTACACGGGACATGCACATACAGTACACGGGACACGCACATACAGTACACGGGACATGCACATACAGTACACGGGACATGCACATACAGTACACGGGACACTCACATACAGTGCACGGAACGCTCGCATACAGTGCACGGGACACGCACATACAGTACACGGGACATGCACATACAGTACACGGGACACTCACATACAGTACACGGGACACTCACATACAGTACACGGGACACTCACATACAATACACGGGACACTCACATACAGTACACGGGACGCTCGCATACAGTACACGGGACACTCACATAAAATACACGGGACACTCACATAGAGTACACGGGACACTCACATACAATACACGGGACACTCAAATACAGTACACGGGACACTCACATACAGTGTATGGGACACTCACATACAGTACACGGGACACTCACATACAATACACGGGACACGCACATACAGTAGACGGGACACGCACATACAGTACACGGGACATGCTCATACAGTACACGGGACACGCAAATACAGTACACGGGACACGCACATACAGTACACGGGACATGCGCATACAGTACACGGGACACTCGAATAAAGTACACGGGTCACTCACATACAGTGTACGGGACACTCACATACAGTACACGGGACACTCACATACAGTAATAATAATAATAATAATAATAATAAAGACTTTATTTAACGAGAGTACTCATTTACAGTACACGGGACACTCACATACAGTGCACGGGACATGTACATACAGTACACGGGACACTCACATACAGTGCACGGGTCACTCACATACAGTACACGGGACACTCACATACAATACACGGGACACTCACATACAGTACACGGGACACTCACATACAATACACGGGACACTCACATACAGTGTACGGGACACTCACATACAGTACACGGGACACTCACATACAGTACACGGGACACTCACATACAATACACGGGACACTCACATACAATACACGGGACACTCACATACAGTACACGGGACACTCACATACAGTGCACGGGACACTCACATACAGTACACGGGACACTCACATACAGTACACGGGACACTCACATACAGTACACGGGACACTCACATACAATACACGGGACACTCACATACAGTACACGGGACACGCACATACAGTACACGGGACACTCACATACAGTACACGGGACACTCACATACAATACACGGGTCACTCACATACAGTACACGGGACACTCACATACAATACACGGGACACTCACATACAGTACACGGGACACGCACATACAGTACACGGGACACGCACATACAGTGTACGGGACACTCACATACAGTACACGGGACACTCACATACAATACACGGGACACGCACATACAGTATACGGGACACTCACATACAGTACACGGGACACTCACATACAGTACACGGGACACGCACATACAGTGTACGGGACACTCACATACAATACACGGGACACTCACATACAGTACACGGGACACTCGTATACAGTACACGGGACACTCACATACAGTACGGGACACTCACATACAGTACACGGGACACTCACATACAATACACGGGACACTCACATACAGTACACGGGACATCACATACAGTACACGGGACACTCACATACAGTACACGGGACACTCACATACAGTACACGGGACACTCACATACAGTACACGGGACACTCACATACAGTACACGGGACACTCACATACAGTACACGGGACACTCACATACAGTGTACGGGACACTCACATACAGTACACGGGACACTCACATACAGTACGGGAACTCACATACAGTATCACGGGACACTCACATACAGTACACGGGACACTCACATACAGTACACGGGACACTCATATACAGTACACGGGACACGCACATACAGTGCACGGGACACTCACATACAATACACGGGACACGCACATACAGTACACGGGACACGCACATACAGTGTACGGGACACTCACATACAATACACGGGACACGCACATACAGTACACGGGACACGCACATACAGTACACGGGACACGCACATACAGTACACGGGACACTCACATACAGTACACGGGACACTCACATACAGTACACGGGACACTCACATACAATACACGGGACACTCACATACAGTACACGGGACACGCACATACAGTACACGGGACACGCACATACAGTGTACGGGACACTCACATACAGTACACGGGACACTCACATACAGTACACGGGACACGCACATACAGTGTACGGGACACTCACATACAGTACACGGGACACGCACATACAGTACACGGGACACGCACATACAGTGTACGGGACACTCACATACAATACACGGGACACTCACATACAGTACACGGGACACTCGTATACAGTACACGGGACATGCACACACAGTACACGGGACACTCGTATACAGTACACGGGACATGCACATACAGTACACGGGACACTCGTATACAGTACACGGGACATGCACATACAGTACACGGGACACTCGTATACAGTACACGGGACATGTACACACATTACACGGGACACTCGCATACAGTACACGGGACACGCACATACAGTACACGGGACACTCACATACAGTACACGGGACACTCACATACAGTGTACGGGACACTCACATACAGTACACGGGACACTCACATACAGTACACGGGACACGCACATACAGTACACGGGACACGCACATACAGTACACGGGACACGCACATACAGTACACGGGACATGCACATACAGTACACGGAACACTCACATACAGTACACGGGACACTCACATACAGTACACGGGACACTCACATACAGTGCACGGAACGCTTGCATACAGTACACGGGACACGCACATACAGTACACGGGACATGCACATACAGTACACGGGACACTCACATACAGTACACGGGACACTCACATACAGTACACGGGACACTCACATACAATACACGGGACACTCACATACAGTACACGGGACGCTCGCATACAGTACACGGGACACTCACATAAAATACACGGGACACTCACATACAGTACACGGGACACTCACATACAGTACACGGGACACTCACATACAGTACACGGGACACTCACATAAAATACACGGGACACTCACATACAGTACACGGGACACTCACATACAGTACACGGGACACTCACATACAGTACACGGGACACTCACATACAGTACACGGGACACTCACATACAATACACGGGACACTCACATACAGTGTACGGGACACTCACATACATACACGGGACACTCACATACAGTCACGGGACACTCACATACAGTACACGGGACACTCACATACAGTACACGGGATACTCACATACAGTAATAATAATAATAATTTTAGACTTTATTTAACGAGAGTACTCATTTACAGTACACGGGACACTCACATACAGTACACGGGACATTTACATACAGTACACGGGTCACTCACATACAGTACACGGGACACTAACATACAGTGTACGGGAAACTCACATACAGTACACGGGACA
>CM026402.1:67406925-67441453 GCA_014843695.1 Archivesica marissinica
TGTGACAGCCAGCAACATTGTGACAGCCAGCAACATTGAGCCAAACAGCAACATTGAGCCAAACAGCGACATTGTGACAGCCAGCAACATTGTGACAGCGAGCAACATTGTGACAGCCAGCAACATTGAGCCAAACAGCGACATTGTGACAGCCAGCAACATTGTGACAGCCAGCAACATTGAGCCAAACAGCGACATTGTGACAGCCAGCAACATTGTGACAGCCAGCAACATTGAGCCAAAAAGCAACATTGTGACAGCCAGCAACATTGTGCCAAACAGCAACATTGTGACAGCCAGCAACATTGTGCCAAACAGCGACATTGTGACAGCCAGCAACATTGTGACAGCCAGCAACATTGTGACAGAGCACAACAGACAGCAAAAGTATGGCAGACAGTGACAGTGTGACAAACATGGACAGTGTGGCAGACAGCATGACCATGTGACAGACATGGACAGTGTAACAAACAGTGACAGTGTGACAGACAGCAACAGTGTGACAGACAGTGACAGTGTAACAGACAGCATGACCATGTGACAAACATGGACAGTGTGACAGACAGCAACAGTGTGACTGACAGTGTGACAGACAGCGACAGTGTGACAGACAGTGACAGTGTGACAGACAGCTATAATATTTTGTTTACAGTAACACATTTACATATTTTATACTACAAGTTATACAAAGCCTGTATTTGACTAGAGGTATCTAATGCATGGGAAGCTAATTTTCATTGTACAAAACATGTCTTAATGAACTATCTCCATACAAACAACCACCTCCCTACAAACAACTACCTCCCTACAAACAACCACCTCCCTACAAACAACCACCTCCCTACAAACAACCACCTCCCTACAAACAACTACCTCCCTACAAACAACCACCTCCGTACAAACAACCACCTCCCTACAAACAACTACCTCACTACAAACAACCACCTCCCTACAAACAACCACCTCCCTACAAACAACCACCTCCCTACAAACAACCACCTCCCTACAAACAACCACCTCCCTACAAACAACCACCTCCCTACAAACAACTACCTCCCTACAAACAAACAACTACCTCCCTATAAACAAACAACTACCTCCCTACAAACAACCAACTCCCTACAAACAACCACCTCCCTACAAACTACCACCTCCCTACAAACAACCACCTCCCTACAAACAACTACCTCCCTATAAACAAACAACTACCTCCCTACAAACAACAAACTACCAACTCCCTACAAACAACTACCTCCCTACAAATGATTAATTGGCAACTTCTGTTGAGAGAGTAACTGCTGAAACAGGCAGCACATTAGCCGCTGATATAACCCGATATGCTACATTTTTATTTACATAAAATTTAGCCGCTGCTATAACCCGATATGCTACATTTTTATTTACATAAAATTTAGCCGCTGCTATAACCCGATATGCTACATTTTTATTTACATAAAATTTAGCCGCTGCTATAACCCGATATGCTACATTTTTATTTACATAAAATTTAGCCGCTGCTATAACCCGATATGCTACATTTTTATTTACATAAAATTTAGCCGCTGCTATAACCCGATATGCTACATTTTTATTTACATAAAATTTAGCCGCTGCTATAACCCGATATGCTACATTTTTATTTACATAAAATTTAGCCGCTGCTATAACCCGATATGCTACATTTTTATTTACATAAAATTTAGCCGCTGCTATAACCCGATATGCTACATTTTTATTTACATAAAATTTAGCCGCTGCTAGAACCCGATATGCTACATTTTTACGTACATAAAATTAACAGTCAAAGGAGTCACTAAAGATTGTCTAATAAAAACAAGAGGACATGAAGGACACGGATCGCTCATACGAACCTGAAGGACTATAAAAACTTACCGTATTAATAATATAATTTATTTTAGCTCGATTGCGAAACAAGTTCTTCCATCTTATATTAATCACTCTCGGGACCTCATTCCACGTGGTTCGGGCCACAACAAAGTGGAACCCCATTAAAAAAGATTTCTTAATTAGTTGTACTATATTTAAGGAATGAATCCGTGGGTTAATAGTTTACATCGGGGTATGAACCACATTGGGCTTGGTTAACCCTTTCCCTCATAGAAGCACTTCTTGACGCCATTACCAATACGACATACATGTCAATGTAGTACCCAGACCAATGTTCGTAATAAAGGCCAGAATCTCATGTAGTCCCAGTAATATCTATGGAGGTGGGATAGATATGGCGACTACTTATCCACTGCATGATAGCTAAATGGCTGTCGTTTGTATGGAGATATAATAGTATATTAACCTAAATCTCTATGAAGTCCCTGTAATATCTATGGAGGTGGGATAGATATGGTGACTACTTATTCACTGCATGATAGGTAAATGGCTGTCGTTTGTATGGAGATATAATAGTATATTAACCTAAATCTCAATGAAGGAAAGGGTTAAAGTGTGTGGAGGCCGAAGGAATATTGTTGATGATGGATGATGATGGTCAAAAGGTTGGTAATCCAGGGATCGCAGGTTTGATCCCCCGTCTGACCCCAATAAAATTTAACAGTCTTTCAGATGGGACTTTAAACCAAGGTCTCATGTCGGTGCTTTACACCGTGCACGTAAAAGAACCAGAGGAGACTCTGGAATGGGTCTCTGTCTGTATCATTGCACTATCCTCCAAAACTCTAAAATGACTAATCTCTTCAGGAGGCGTCGCTCATATGGGTAACCGGTAGCGACGATAAATAAACGTAAAACACACACACAAACAAAAGGCGAACACAAAAGCTCAATCTTCTGCTCAGGTGAGCAAAGAAGAGTTATAACGTGCAGGTTCTATGTTCTGTAGAATGTTCTGGTTCTTATTTCATCTTCTCGGAAATCAAAAATCCACATCTGAGACAAGCAAGTCTTGCATCATGTTACGTGCTGTAAAATAGCAATAGGAGGATGTACAGTTATTGTAATGAATGAAGCATTGCCATGGTTACAACACACTGTCTGGATGTAACGAACATTTGTCGCCTGTGTACAAATTTATTTTAGCTTGATTGCGAAACAAGTTTTTACAACTTATATTAATCACTCTCGAGACCTCATTCCTGATGGAATCCATCGCCAAGAGGGAGTGAGAAGAGGCAATGTGGAACTTAAATGCCGTGTCTAAGGGCACAATCATAAAGGCTCCAGCGGGGCTCAAACTCCGGGCCTTTCGCACCTGAAGCGATCGCTCTACCACGACTTCCACTGTATTAATAGAGAAATATATTAATAGTGCAAATCTCATGGTTAATCGACTCAAAATAGTCCCCAATGTGTCCTTATAGTCTCTCTCTCTTCTCTCCCTCACTCTCTCCCTCCCTCTCTCTCCCTCTTTCAGTCTCTCTCTATCTCCCTCCCCTCTCTCTCCCTCCATCTCTCTCTCGCTCTCAGCCACTTTCTGTGATTCCCTTGGCTGGCTGCTTAGGACAGGTTTGACTGTAATTATTTGAAAATCCAACATGCATGACAAAGTTTAGTTTATACAAATTTATTTTAGCTCGATCGTAAAACAAGTTCTTACAACTTATATTAATCACTCTCGAGACCTCATTCCTGATGGAATCCATCGCTACGAGGGAGAGAGAGAAAAGGCAACATGGAATTTAAATGCCTTGCCTAAGGGCACAATCGTAATGGTTCCAGTTTGGCATGAATATCGGACCTTTCATAACGCACAATCATAACGGCTCCAGCGGAGTACTGCATGGATATAGGGGGATAATGTTTAAAATCGTAAAATCGCGAAAGTGTTTACAGTGGTTTCCAAATCATAACAAACAGTAGTACATTAAATATTATATAATCTAAATTGTCAATGTACCGAACACTCTCTCTGAAAAGTTGGTCAAAATCAATTTAGATTACATAATCAGAGATCATTCTAGAGGGCGATGTGGGCGAAATTGTCACCCTAGGGACCCTGACTTCGGGGGGGGGGGCGCACTTCTCCCTAAAAAAAATAAAATGATTTTTTGGTTTTTACGATTTTAAAACAAAATTGTGTCTAGTAAGACACACTGGCCCATTATTACTGGCACTCCTCCTATTCAAATGTTGTATTTAACCCTTTCAACCCCAAGTAACTGACATGGACTGGTCCATGATATTTTTAGACCAATAAATTAATAACAAAATTACATTTGGATCAGTTCATTTATCAAAATGGGTAATTTTATCTAAAAATAGTAATAATTATTACTGGCAAAAAAGTGCAGATCCTGATGAGACGGCTCGTTACGAGCCGGCTCATCTGGATCTACACTTTTCATAAGCCTATTTAGAGGCCTGTGGGGTTGAAAGGGTTAATGGTTGTACTTTGCATTTTAACCCTATTTTGCAGAAGTATATTAAAGAACACCATTTAAGGAAGCGATCACAAGCTTTCCCACTTCTCCCAAATATTATGACCTAGAATGAACCCTGATATTATTAACCCTTTCAACACCACAGACCTCTATATAGGCTTACAAAAAGTGTAGATCCAGATGAGCCGGCTCGTCACGAGCCGTCTCATCAGGATCTGCACTTTTTGCCAGTAATATTACTATTTTAGACATAATTACCCATTTTGATAAATGAACTGGTCCAAATGTAATTTTCGTATTAATTTATTGGTCTAAAAACTGATCATATTTAATACAGATTGTTATTGACTATAGGTGGTTTTAGTTATTTCCCAATATTTCCCAGCGTGAAGAATTTTCGCCCAGAACAGGTTTTCACCTAACTGTGGGAATAGCAAGTCGTGGGAATAGCAAGTCGTGGGAGATCACGCAATATTTCACGCTCCAGTTACCAGAACTATAAATAAACATACCTTGTGCACTTCCAATCTACTATCCTCCAAAATCTAAAATAACTAATCTCTTCAGGAGGCGTCGCTCTTATGGGCAACCGGTAGCAACGATAAATAAACGTAAAACACACTTCAAATATATTTCTAAATGATCATAGAGATCAGAAAGGTAAATAAGCAGTGAAAACTTTAAACCTACCCCAGTTTTCACTAATTTCACTATATCCGTTTTATGTCGCCATATAAATATCATTTTCTAAAGAAATTAGCAATTTTGTCTCCAAAATAACATATTCATCGTCTGCCACGCCAATATATTTACGAATAAAAATGTCATTATAGTCTCACTGCTCCGTGTTTATGAGTTCCGTCAGTTATTACACACAAGGGGTCCTTATGAATAAGTTTTTCGCCTTCAGGTCCATGTGTTGTCACAGAGGTTCTCCAACTGATGGTTGTGTAAACCTAGTTATTCTCTGTTCACCGTGTGATGTGTGCGATGGATGGGTCCATTTACGGTTCTGCATACAGTCAGAGTAATTAGGAGTGTTGACGACTTCTTATGCCCCGTGTGTTTGTCTAAGTTAAACTAAATGTTAGTGTTTTAGATACAGTATATAGACAAAATGCTGTCCAACAAATGAATTTTGAGTGAAAATGATAAATTAAGCCTGTTATTAAAGTAAGTCTTCCTTATTTATATTGTTTTGTTAAAAAGAACTGTTGCTTACATACTAATGCTCGCGCTGTAGGCAATTTCCACAGTTAGGCGAAAACATGTGACGTCATTCCGGATTACTGAGAATGAGGTACCGCTATTTTGTCAACTTTTCTCGAAAAAGTAAACAATCGGTTTTCTTCAAGATTTTTGTGAATGAAAGGTAAAATATTGTTTATTTGGTGACATAAAATTGTTTGCAGTGTATGACAATTCTAAACCTATAGGAGTCCGTTATGTACTACATCGTCGAAAACCAGTAACACCGGGATATATATATATTGAACAATGCATACATTCCACACAATCAAAATACAGAAAAAGGATTAGAATGAAAGAGTCTTATATAATTATTCTCCTCCTTATTGACTTTAGTATATATTACTATATTTAGATATAAAAACTACTCGTGCAAAACTTTTGTATATATAATGATTTTGGATATTATACATGGGATCATCCCTAAAAAAAAGAATTTATTTTGGTTTTTATGATTTTCAAACAAATTTTTGTCTAGTAAGATACACTGGCCCATTATAAAGCACTCCTTCTATTCAAATGTTGTATTTAACCCTAACCCTAACCCTATTTTGCAGAAGTATATTAAAGAACACCATTTAAGGAAGCGATCACACGCTTTCTCACTTCTCCCAAAAATTCTGATCTAGAATGAACCCTGAAGTATATATAATGATTTTGGATATTATACATGGGGGGATAACCGATTTAAACCGAATCCACTGTCAGGATTTTATTTTTTCATGATACGTCACGTATGTGCGAATTCAAAATTCTGAATTAATTGAAATTGTTCAAAAAATGTGTTCGCAAAATTAGTGTTTACGGTAGTTTCCAAGTCATGGTTGAGACATTAATATTTGAGACAGATGCAATGACTACCTACCTTCAAAATATACAGTATCCATGTTGTCATCTGGCTGAGGTATCCACGGAGCTTCCATCTCCAACACATTGTTCCAATGTATGTTTTTGAATGCTGTCATCTTTTTAACACCTAAAATAACAACAACACATGGCATATACTGGCGGCGGAAAAATTCCAACAATTCCTCATCTGCCAGTCTTGTCTATAAACTAGACTTGTCTATGAACTAGTCTTGTCTATAAACTAGTCTTGTCTATAAACTAGACTTGTCTATGAACTAGTCTTGTCTATGAACTAGTCTTGTCTATAAACTAGACTTGTCTATGAACTAGTCTTGTCTATATTGAGTCTTGTCTATAGACTATTCTTGTCTATGAACTAGTCTTGTCTATAAACTAGTCTTGTCTATAAACTAGTCTTGTCTATAAACTAGTCTTGTCTATGAACTAGTCTTGTCTATATTGAGTCTTGTCTATAGACTATTCTTGTCTATGAACTAGTCTTGTCTATAAACTAGTCTTGTCTATAAACTAGTCTTGTCTATGAACTAGTCTTGTCTATATTGAGTCTTGTCTATGAACTAGTCTTGTCTATATTGAGTCTTGTCTATAAACTAGTATTGTCTATGAACTAGTCTTGTCTATAAACTAGACTTGTCTATGTACTAGTTGTGTCTATAAACGGGTCTTGTCTATAAACTAGTCTTGTCTATGAACTAGACTTGTCTATGAACTAGTCTTGTCTATGAACTAGTCTTGTCTATGAACTAGACTTGTCTATGAAGTAGACTTGTCTCTAAACTAGACTTGTCTATGAAGTAGACTTGTCTCTAAACTAGACGTGTCTATGAAGTAGACTTGTCTATGAAGTAGACTTGTCTATGAAGTAGACTTGTCTATAAACTAGACGTGTCTATGAAGTAGACGTGTCTATAAACTAGACGTGTCTATGAACTAGACGTGTCTATAAACTTGACTTTATGAAGTAGACTTGTCTATAAACTAGACTTTATGAAGTAGACATGTCTATAAACTAGACGTGTCTATGAAGTAGACGTGTCTATAAACTAGACATGTCTATGAATGACTTGTCTATAAACTAGACTTGTCTATGAACTAGTCTTGTCAATGAACTAGACATGTCTATTAACTAGTCTTGTCTATGAAGTAGACATGTCGTCTATGAAGTAAACTTGTCTATGAAGTAGACGTGTCTATGAAGTAGACTTGTCTATTCTACTTTCGGTTTGTATTGTTTGAAAATAGGTTGCCACATACCAGCCACGATTATTGTCTGTTTGTTTATTTTTGGCGTTTAAAGTCGCATCAACAGCTTAAGTCATACGGCGACTCTCCAGCTATTATTGGTGGAGGAAGACTTTGACTGCCACACCGAGCAGTATTGCAAGCACGGACGAGCACCCACGTAAAGTTTATTTATTTTACAACTTTTATTAATCGCTCGTTGGCGCGGATGAAAGCGCAAGTGTGGTCATTCGTGTGGGAGGAAACCGGAGTCACCCAGGTAGAACCACCGATCTACCTCAAGCCAGCTGAACAGCTTCCTCAGATGAAATAATTCAACACCCCATTGGATTTGAACCTACAGCTGTGAGTGGCAAATGATTTGACATCGACGACCGTAGCCCCGGAGAGCCCCCAGTTTATCCACGGAGAGCCCCCAGTTTATCCACGGAGAGCCCCAGTTTATCCACGGAGAGCCCCCAGTTTATCCACGGAGAGCCAGTTTATCCACGGAGAACCCCCAGTTTATCCATGGAGCCCCAGTTTATCCACGGAGAGCCCCCAGTTTATCCACGGAGAGCCCACAGTTTATACACGGAGAGCCCCCAGTTTATCCACGGAGAGCCCACAGTTTATACATGGAGAGCCCCCAGTTTATCCACGGAGAGCCCACAGTTTATCCACGGAGAGCCCCCAGTTTATCCACGGAGAGCCCCCAGTTTATCCACGGAGAGACCCCAGTTTATCCACGGAGAGCCCCCAGTTTATCCACGGAGAGCCCCCAGTTTATCCACGGAGAGCCCACAGTTTATACACGGAGAGCCCCCAGTTTATCCACGGAGAGCCCACAGTTTATACATGGAGAGCCCCCAGTTTATCCACGGAGAGCCCACAGTTTATCCACGGAGAGCCCCCAGTTTATCCACAGAGAGCCCCCAGTTTATCCACGGAGAGCCCCCAGTTTATCCACGGAGAGCCCCCAGTTTATCCACGGAGAGCCCCCAGTTTATCCATTTACTATTAGTGTAACATAATGGGGTTATATGTTGATTATGTTAATTAATTACCTCCATAATTAGTTGTATAGCATGGTACATATTCAGGAGTATTGGTCCATTTATAATAATGCTGTATACGGTCGTTATACAAGGCAATTATACATGGACTGTACTAACTGTTTATGTTGGCAGAGAAGCAAATACATTTGGCAGATAAACAAGTATACTTGGCGTGGACATCCCTTACATGTATGCCTGATCAGCATATTAAAGGTTTTCCTACACATGTGTGCTATTACATCAGAAATGTACTCTGATGTTTTAAGTTTATAAACAGTACAATTTCAAAATATTAACATATTATTTCCGTACAAGCATGTGTTTGCACCAAAACAATATATCCGAATTGATATATTGAGTGGCAGTTATGCCAAACATGTTTACTGGAACATCTGTAGCTTGACATTTTATGGAATACATGTCCAAGCTTGCTTCTCTATAAAAGATGAGATAAATTTAGATTACGGGGAGACGAACTGGGATTATTGAAAGCACCATATGGTGCTTGGGCACACCGTAGAAATTAATTTAAATAAACACTTATAACTTGGACTTGTTTTGGAACTTATACGATTACGGTACATTAGCACCATTATGTTCGTTGTTCGTACAATGTCCAAATTTCTTTCTGTACCTCTAGCTCCTGGTCTATGTTCTGGCTCCACAGTAAGCAGGGCCTCTATAGCTGCCCTACTACCATCACTGAGACTCTCCTCACCATCCGGCCACGGAATGTCTATAACAAACAAACATACATGATGCTTACGGTCTGCATGGCCAGGGAATGTCTATAACAAACAAACATACATGATGCTTACGGTCTGCATGGCCAGGGAATGTCTATAACAAACAAACATACATGATGCTTACGGTCTGCATGGCCACGGAATGTCTGTAACAAACAAACATACATGATGCTTACGGTCTGCATGGCCACAGAATGTCTATAACAAACAAACATACATGATGCTTACGGTCTGCATGGCCACGGAATGTCTATAACAAACAAACATACATGATGCTTATGGTCTGCATGGCCACGGAATGTCTATAACAAACATACATGATGCTTACAGTCTGCATGGCCAGGGAATGTCTATAACAAACATACATGATGCTTACGGTCTGCATGGCCACGGAATGTCTATAACAAACAAACATACATGATGCTTACAGTCTGCATGGCCAGGGATTGTCTATAACAAACAAACATACATGATGCTTACGGTCTGCATGGCCAGGGAATGTCTATAACAAACAAACATACATGATGCTTACGGTTTGCATGGCCAGGGAATGTCTATAACAAACAAACATACATGATGCTTACAGTCTGCATGGCCAGGGAATGTCTATAACAAACAAACATACATGATGCTTACAGTCTGCATGGCCATGGAATGTCTATAACAAACAAACATACATGATGCTTACAGTCTGCATGGCCACGGAATGTCTATAACAAACAAACATACATGATGCTTACAGTCTGCATGGCCAGGGATTGTCTATAACAAACAAACATACATGATGCTTACGGTCTGCATGGCCAGGGAATGTCTATAACAAACAAACATACATGATGCTTATGGTCTGCATGGCCACGGAATGTCTGTAACAAACAAACATACATGATGCTTACGGTCTGCATGGCCAGGGAATGTCTATAACAAACAAACATACATGATGCTTATGGTCTGCATGGCCACGGAATGTCTGTAACAAACAAACATACATGATGCTTACGGTTTGCATGGCCAGGGAATGTCTATAACAAACAAACATACATGATGCTTACAGTCTGCATGGCCAGGGATTGTCTATAACAAACAAACATACATGATGCTTATGGTTTGCATGGCCAGGGAATGTCTATAACAAACAAACATACATGATGCTTACAGTCTGCATGGCCAGGGAATGTCTATAACAAACAAACAAACATACATGATGCTTACAGTCTGCATGGCCACGGAATGTCTATAACAAACAAACATACATGATGCTTACAGTCTGCATGGCCACGGAATGTATATAACAAACAAACATACATGATGCTTACAGTCTGCATGGCCACGGAATGTCTATAACAAACAAACATACATGATGCTTACAGTCCGCATGGCCAGGGAATGTCTATAACAAACAAACATACATGATGCT
Source organism: Archivesica marissinica (assembly GCA_014843695.1). NCBI lineage: Eukaryota > Metazoa > Mollusca > Bivalvia > Venerida > Vesicomyidae > Archivesica > Archivesica marissinica. The sequence goes on from CM026402.1 coordinate 67,417,841, forward strand.
TACAGTCTGCATGGCCAGGGAATGTCTATAACAAACAAACATACATGATGCTTACGGTCTGCATGGCCACGGAATGTCTATAACAAACAAACATACATGATGCTTACGGTCTGCATGGCCAGGGAATGTCTATAACAAACAAACATACATGATGCTTACGGTCTGCATGGCCACGGAATGTCTATAACAAACAAACATACATGATGCTTACGGTCTGCATGGCCAGGGAATGTCTGTAACAAACAAACATACATGATGCTTACAGTCTACATGGCCAGGGAATGTCTATAACAAACAAACATACATGATGCTTACAGTCTCCATGACCAGGGAATGTCTATAACAAACAAACATACATGATGCTTACAGTCTGCATGGCCAGGGATTGTCTATAACAAACAAACATACATGATGCTTACGGTTTGCATGGCCACGGAATGTCTATAACAAACATACATACATGATGCTTACAGTCTGCATGGCCACGGAATGTCTATAACAAACAAACATACATGATGCTTACAGTCTGCATGGCCACGGAATGTCTATAACAAACAAACATACATGATGCTTACGGTCTGCATGGCCACGGAATGTCTATAACAAACATACATACATGATGCTTACAGTCTGCACGGCCACGGAATGTCTATAACAAACAAACATACATGATGCTTACGGTCTGCATGGCCACGGAATGTCTATAACAAACATACATGATGCTTACGGTCTGCATGGCCACGGAATGTCTATAACAAACATACATGATGCTTACGGTCTGCATGGCCAGGGAATGTCTATAACAAACAAACATACATGATGCTTGGCAGTATTCTATATTCTATCACCTTGGCAGTATTCTATATTCTATAACATTGGCAGTATTCTATAGCCTTGGCAGTATTCTATATTCTATAACCTTGGCAGTATTCTATATTATATCACCTTGGCAGTATTCTATATTCTATAACATTGCCAGTATTCTATATTCTATAACATTGGCAGTATTCTATATTCTATAGCCATGGCAGTATTCTATATTCTATAACATTGGCAGTATTCTATATTCTATAACATTGGCAGTATTCTATATTCTATAACCTTGGCAGTATTCTATATTCTATAACCTTGGCAGTATTCTATATTCTATAACCTTGGCAGTATTCTATATTCTATAACCTTGGCAGTATTCTATATTCTATAACATTGGCAGTATTCTATATTCTATAGCCATGGCAGTATTCTATATTCTATAACATTGGCAGTATTCTATATTCTATAACCTTGGCAGTATTCTATATTCTATAACCTTGCAGTATACTATAACCTTGACAGTTTTCTATATTCTATAACATTGGCAGTATTCTATATACTATAACCTTGGCAGTATTCTATATTCTATAACCTCGACAGTATTCTATAACCTTGACAGTATTCTATATTCTATAACCTTGCAGTATACTATAACCTTGACAGTTTTCTATATTCTATAACATTGGCAGTATTCTATATTCTATAACCTTGACAGTATTCTATATTATATAACCTTGCAGTATACTATAACCTTGACAGTTTTCTATATTCTATAACCTTGCAGTATTCTATATTCTATAACCTTGGCAGTATTCTATAACATTGCAGTATACTATAACCTTGACAGTTTTCTATATTCTATAACCTTGGCAGTATTCTATATTATATAACCGTGACAGTATTCTATATTATATAACCTTGCAGTATACTATAACCTTGACAGTTTTCTATATTCTATAACCTTGCAGTATTCTATATTCTATAACATTGGCAGTATTCTATAACATTGGCAGTATTCTATATTCTATAACCTTGCAGTATTCTATAACCTTGGCAGTATTCTATATTCTATAACATTGCAGTATTCTATATTCTATATCCTTGGCAGTATTCTATAACCTTGGCAGTTTTCTATATTCTATAACATTGCAGTATTCTATATTCTATATCCTTGGCAGTATTCTATAACCTTGGCAGTTTTCTATATTCTATATCCTTGGCAGTATTCTATATTCTATATCCTTGGCAGTATTCTATAACCTTGGCAGTATTCTATATTCTATAACCTTGGCATTATTCTATATTCTATAACCTTGGCAGTATTCTATAGCCTTGGCAGTATTCTATATTCTATAACATTGGCAGTATTCTATATTCTATAACATTGGCTATATTCTATAACCTTGGCAGTATTCTATATTCTATAACCTTGGCAGTTTTCTATATTCTATAACCTTGGCAGTATTCCATAACCTTGGCAGTATTCTATATTATATAACCTTGGCAGTATTATATAACCTTGGCAGTATTCTATATTCTATAACATTGGCAGTATTCTATATTCTATAACCTTGGCAGTTTTCTATATTCTATAACCTTGGCAGTATTCCATAACCTTGGCAGTATTCTATATTATATAACCTTGGCAGTATTCTATATTCTATAACCTTGGCAGTATTCTATATTCTATAACCTTGGCAGTATTCTATATTCTATAACATTGGCAGTATTCCATAACCTTGGCAGTATTCTATATTCTATAACCTTGGCAGTATTCAATAACCTTGGCAGTATTCTATATTCTATAACATTGGCAGTATTCTATATTCTATAACATTGGCAGTATTCCATAACCTTGGCAGTATTCTATATTCTATAACCTTGACAGTATTCTATATTCTATAACCTTGACAGTTTTCTATATTCTATAACATTGGCAGTATTCTATATTCTATAATATTGACAGTATTCTATATTATATAACCTTGCAGTATACTATAACCTTGACAGTTTTCTATATTCTATAACCTTGCAGTATTCTATATTCTATAACCTTGGCAGTATTCTATATTCTATAACCGTGGCAGTATTCTATAACCTTGGCAGTATTCTATATTCTATAACCTTGACAGTATTCTATATTCTATAACCTTGACAGTATTCTATATTCTATAACCTTGGCAGTATTCTATATTCTATAACCCTGGCAGTATTCTATATTCTATAACCTTGACAGTATTCTATATTCTATAACCTTGGCAGTATTCTATATTCTATAACCTTGGCAGTATTCTATAACCTTGGCAGTATTCTATATTCTATAACCTTGCAGTATTCTATATTATATAACCTTGGCAGTATTCTATATTCTATAACCTTGCAGTATTCTATATTCTATAACCTTGGCAGTATTCTATATTCTATAACCGTGGCAGTATTCTATATTCTATAACCTTGGCAGTATTCTATATTCTATAACCTTGCAGTATTCTATATTCTATAACCTTGGCAGTATTCTATATTCTATAACCGTGGCAGTATTCTATAACCTTGGCAGTATTCTATATTCTATAACCTTGGCAGTATTCTATATTCTATAACCGTGGCAGTATTCTATATTCTATAACCTTGGCAGTATTCTATATTCTATAACCTTGCAGTATTCTATATTCTATAACCTTGGCAGTATTCTATATTCTATAACCGTGGCAGTATTCTATAACCTTGGCAGTATTCTATATTCTATAACCTTGCAGTATTCTATATTCTATAACCTTGGCAGTATTCTATAACCTTGGCAGTATTCTATATTCTATAACCTTGCAGTATTCTATATTATATAACCTTGGCAGTATTCTATATTCTATAACCTTGCAGTATTCTATATTCTATAACCTTGGCAGTATTCTATATTCTATAACCGTGGCAGTATTCTATATTCTATAACCTTGACAGTATTCTATATTCTATAACCTTGCAGTATTCTATATTCTATAACCTTGGCAGTATTCTATATTCTATAACCGTGGCAGTATTCTATAACCTTGGCAGTATTCTATATTCTATAACCTTGGCAGTATTCTATATTCTATAACCGTGGCAGTATTCTATATTCTATAACCTTGCAGTATTCTATATTCTATAACCTTGGCAGTATTCTATATTCTATAACCGTGGCAGTATTCTATAACCTTGGCAGTATTCTATATTCTATAACCTTGCAGTATTCTATATTCTATAACCTTGGCAGTATTCTATATTCTATAACATTGCAGTATTCTATAACCTTGGCAGTATTCTATATTCTATAACCTTGGCAGTATTCTATATTCTATAACATTGCAGTATTCTATAACCTTGGCAGTATTCTATATTCTATAACATTGCAGTATTCTATAACCTTGGCAGTTTTCTATATTCTATATCCTTGGCAGTATTCTATATTCTATATCCTTGGCAGTTTTTATAACCTTGGCAGTTTTCTATATTCTATATCTTTGGCAGTATTCTATAACCTTGGCAGTTTTCTATAACCTTGACAGTTTTCTATATTCTATAACCTTGCAGTATTCTATATTCTATAACCTTGGCAGTATTCTATATTCTATAACATTGCAGTATTCTATATTCTATAACCTTGGCAGTATTCTATATTCTATAACATTGCAGTATTCTATAACCTTGGCAGTATTCTATATTCTATAACCTTGGCAGTATTCTATATTCTATAACCTTGGCAGTATTCTATATTCTATAACCTTGGCAGTATTCTATATTCTATAACCTTGGCAGTATTCTAGCTATGAATCACAGATCACATATATCTAAGAATGGTAAATACATCCATGCTATAAATATACCACACCTTTCACACTAACCTCTGTTTAAGATGTTTTCAAACACAAGATCCGGCGTCTGGTCATTGAACGGTGGTACTCCTGTGAGGAACTCAAACATGCAGATACCCAGTGACCACCAGTCTACCCCAGGCCCTGAAAGACAAAGTACTCAAACATGTAGATACCCAGTGACCACCAGTCTACCCCAGGCCATGGAAGACTAAGTACTCAAACATGTAGATACCCAGTGACCACCAGTCTACCCCTGGCCCTGAAAGACAAAGTACTCAAACATGTAGATACCCAGTGACCACCAGTCTACCCCAGGCCCTGAAAGACAAAGTACTCAAACATGTAGATACCCAGTGACCACCAGTCTACCCCAGGCCCTGAAAGACAAAGTACTCAAACATGTAGATACCCAGTGACCACCAGTCTACCCCAGGCCATGGAAGACAAAGTACTCAAACATGTAGATACCCAGTGACCACCAGTCTACCCCAGGCCCTGAAAGACAAAGTACTCAAACATGTAGATACCCAGTGACCACCAGTCTACCCCAGGCCCTGAAAGACAAAGTACTCAAACAGTAGATACCCAGTGACCACCAGTCTACCTCAGGCCATGGAAGACAAAGTACTCAAACATGTAGATACCCAGTGACCACCAGTCTACCCCAGGCCCTGAAAGACAAAGTACTCAAACAATCAGATACCCAGTGACCACCAGTCTACCCCAGGCCCTGAAAGACAAAGTACTCAAACAATCAGATACCCAGTGACCACCAGTCTACCCCAGGCCCTGAAAGACAAAGTACTCAAACAATCAGATACCCAGTGACCACCAGTCTACCCCAGGCCCTGAAAGACAAAGTACTCAAACAATCAGATACCCAGTGACCACCAGTCTACCCCAGGCCCTGAAAGACAAAGTACTCAAACAATCAGATACCCAGTGACCACCAGTCTACCCCAGGCCCTGAAAGACAAAGTACTCAAACAATCAGATACCCAGTGACCACCAGTCTACCCCAGGCCCTGAAAGACAAAGTACTCAAACAATCAGATACCCAGTGACCACCAGTCTACCCCAGGCCATGGAAGACAAAGTACTCAAACATGTAGATACCCAGTGAGTTTAAAGTCGCATCAACAGCTGTGGTCATATGACGACTCTCCAGCTATTATTCGTGGGTGCAGGAAGACTAGTCTGGGAACCGGCCTTGATATATTTTGCCTGGTCAGTCATACATGTATAAATATATATCTAACACCGAGACCATTAATTGGGCCGTATTAAGTTTCTGATAATATCAATGCCTGGGGAAACTTGGGGGGTATTCCGTGTAAATTATTGATTATCATTAATCCTATTAATAGGCCTATTAGTACGTGACTTAATTAATGACGTACGTGAATCGAAAGCGAGGGACTGGAATGTTGATAAAACTTTATAATTGGCCACAATTTATTACGGGTCAACGGAACGGTAAATAGTTTTAAAAAGTACAATGTAAATCTGATTTGACATATTTACTCAAGATTTAAGTCGTCCTTATTTCAATTACGCCGAATCGATCAATTACCATCTAAACGTAATAGATAAACATCCACCATCTCATCGATAACGCAGAAACGTGAAATTATTTGTTGACACAATTATGCAATGTAAATGAGGCTACTAGAGTGTATTTTCGGAAATGATAACCGTGCCTGTTCGGTGATTTCCAAAAAAATATGTTTCTATTTATAGCGTTCGTATCTTGCAGATAAGAGTTGTCGTTCTTCAATCAACACCCTCGAAAACAAGGGTGTAATGTAGGTGGCGCTATGTTCGGAAATCAACTTTCCCCACTAGGAAAGGGGTAACCATACAAGCAGGTTGCTTTCTTCTCAATCCTACATGTATGTACATAATATTTATACTTGACTATGTTTATTCAAAGTAATAAATGTTGTCGGGGATTCTCAGGCAAAACCATATCAATGTATTTACATGTAATGGGTTTTCAGGCATAATGATATCAATGTATTTGCAAGCAATGTGATTATCAAAGCAATATCAATATATTTGCAAGCAATGTGATTCTCAAACATAAAAATATCAATGTATTTGCAAGCAATGAGATTCTCAAACACAACAATATCAATGTATTTGCAAGCAATGGGATTCTCAAACATAACAATATCAATGTATTTGCAAGCAAATGGGATTCTCAAACATAACAATATCAATGTATTTGCAAGCAAATGGGATTCTCAAGGAAAAATATCAATGTATTTGCAAGCAATGTGATTCCCAAACATAACAATATCAATGTATTTGCAAGCAATGTGATTCACAAACATAACAATATCAATGTATTTGCAAGCAATGGGATTCTCAAACATAACAATATCAATGTATTTGCAAGCAAATGGGATTCTCAAGGAAAAATATCAATGTATTTGCAAGCAATGGGATTCCCAAACACAGCAATATCAATGTATTTGCAAGCAATGTGATTCCCAAACACAACAATATCAATGTATTTGCAAGCAATGTGATTCTCAAACATAACAATATCAATGTATTTGCAAGCAATCAGATTCTCAAACACACCAATATCAATGTATTTGCAAGCAATGGGATTCTCAGACACAACACTATCAATGTATTTGCAAGCAATGTGATTCCCAAACATAACAATATCAATGTATTTGCAAGCAATGGGATTCTCAAGGAACAATATCAATGTATTTGCAAGCAATGTGATTCCCAAACATAACAATATCAATGTATTTGCAAGCAATCAGATTCTCAAACATAACAATATGTATTTGCAAGCAATCAGATTCTCAAACACGAGGAAATCGAGGATAATATAATATATAACTTAGGTTTATTAGAAATATGTATTTGACCGATTTCTTGGCATTTTCAACAATTTTCTTGACAAATATTTTATGACTTTTTGGTTGCTACAATCGGTCCTGCCAGTTTAAAATTCGGTCCTGGACGGGGAAACCAGCGTTTTAGAAGCCTTGCTTGCTCTCCAGTACTCGCCAAGTTCCTGTCAAACCAAGATTCAAATTCTGACCCCTAACTGTGACCCTGGGGTATAAAACTAATTTCTTCATTTATATAAATTTCTTATCTGCTCGATTGCGAAACAAGTTCTTACAACAGTAGGTTCATCACTTTTCGCGACCTGTTTCCTGATGGATTCCACAATGATGAGGGAGAGAGAAGAGATCATGTGGATTTATTTAAAGCGACATTACATCGCAAAAAGCAAATAAAATGCATTTTTTTACGTATAAATGCATTGCTACCACAAATTCTTCCGAATACATTCGAACACATTGAATCAATAAACAGTGTTTTTGTGGTCTATAAACTATCAAAATTGAAAGCAGGATTTCATATAATGGTCACCCATGCTCCTGAATTGATGTTTGTTTGTCATCGAAGTCAATGCTAAACGCGAGATACTGTCGTTTAGAGATAATTTAACTAAGATTAGTCTACAAATAAACACAAACTGTATGCATAGGCACAAATGTGAGATATAACGGTAAATATGTACCATAAATCGTGTTATTAAGGATACGTACCTTGTATTACGCATGAATATCGACCCTATTTACATTATTTCGTTATGTCAACAAACCACGTATACGATGTTTATTTATTAGTTGAAATACTCAGTTTTTGAAGCAAATATTTGGAAAAGAATTATACCGTATACCGTTAATAGGAAATTACATTCTGTAGAAATTTGGATTTCAGTGATGTAGTGTCGCTTTAATGAGGTGGGTGTTGTGGGAGGTTATTACAAAGTCAACACTGTAGTTATACAGTCCCTCCTCAAACGTCACCTCCCAGGAGCGACACCCTCTTTATAACGTCACTTTTATTCCCTCCCGTTGGATTTTAATGTAATTTCACCTCTCACGAACGACACCTCTCAACAACGCACAACGACAGTCAATTTCCCACCCATCGATGCGTAAAACCTCCCAAGAACAGACAATAATCCCAAAATACCAAAATATCTTGTACATGTATTTCCCAATTCTAAAAATAGCTAACAATAGAATCACACTATGTATACGTCTGGTTTCCTAACAGTTATGTGTTTGAATATATATATACAAATTGCGGATGGGAACCAGGTTATTCGGAAGCCATTTATGTGATCAATTATAAAAGGCCGACCATATTTTGAAAACAAACTTACAATTAGCGCTATTTATGGAGCTTCTTTTATAAAATTTATCATGGAAGTGATGTTGTTTGTTATTTATACAATGGCAAATAGCAGTCAGTTATCTTTCTTGGCAGCCGCTAGGGGCGCCACTGTACCCGGTCCTGGAATTCTCGCAGAATAAACATCATTAACATGGCATCGAAGTTCGGTCTTATGACAATACCACAGTTAAAATCGGAATTAAAGAAGAGAAATGCAAAGCAGACAGGAAGGAAAATGGATTTGGCTGAAAGGTATTAATTTTGCTTCAGATTTTAGCGTAATAAGCAATAAAGACCGAGAAATGAGGCGATCCTGTGAACCGTAAACACGGGTCAGGTCCGACAGTGCTAAGTTAATGCAATGGTCGATAAAACGATGATATGTAAAAAAAATCCTTGTAGTTGACGTTAAAAATGGTCAAGAATATGTATTCCACCCGAATTGCAACACCTAACAGAATTAAAATTGTATAACCGGGAAAAATAAACAACTTTACGGCTAGCATACGCATTATATACGATAACTGTGTCCATAAATACATAAATGTCGAAATGGCCGTGTGGTTAGAGCGTTGATCTGTGACACGGGAGACCCGGGTTCGAATCATATCCTAATTATGTTTTTTTGTTTTGTCTTTTTCAGAACAATCTAATTGATTATGACTGATTCCGAAATCAGTATTTCGCCCGTACTAACGCCTCTACGACGGTGTAATGACAATGAAGCAGGACTCTAGTTCTGCTCAATGCTACTCTTTTTCATTCTCAAGCTTTTCTTAAAAACTCAACAAGCGCTTAAACATACCATCGATGGTCTGTTGAACGTAATCATCAGCTCTGAAATGGACTGCAGTCGTCGAAGCGTAAAATCTTTATCTCAACCAGCCGATCAGAATATAGTATCAACCACGCATAAAGAACGCCTTCATCACTTGCTCCGCCCAGGGTTAGGGTCAAAACGCGTGGTTGATGTCATTATTCAGTTGGGTGGTTGAAAAAAAAGGCTTACATCTTCGAAGGCTGCCAATCTTTGAAAGATTCGTCTATCCTTCTAATCGCGTTCACCCACTTGGAACGCCTATCATAATCTTTCGGAAACTCATGTCCTCCTCTTAAATGACACTGGGGTACACAGCAGCAGGTTGAAGGCATAATTATCTATTATTTTGTGTTATTATGTATGAGCGTGTTTACATTGTTTTCTAAGGAAAGTACGATAAAATCCGAATCACTCCAAATGTATCGGGACCGGGTCAGGTGGCGCCATCTAGTTAAGAACGACAACTGACTGCTATTTGCCATTGAAATGCGTAATTTTTCAGATGTTTTGACTTTGATGTATTGAAAACATAAATCGTTAAATGTACACAATTGTCTAGACTTGCATAATCTGGGGAATTTAACACATTGTGTCCTCAGCTGGACCTCAGAGTAAAATCAGTGACTTTTTAAAGCAAACATAAAATCTGTGTTTAGTTTCAGACTGATATATGTATACTTTATAGTTATACATATGTATTAAAAAGAGGTTGATTTTTCAATGCTTTGAGTCAGTTTTAGAATTTTGAATATTTACAGAAAGTACAATTGTATATACCATTCTGTATTCTCTATACTCTATATTCAAATCAGTATGAGTCACCGACTATAAACTGACTATTCGCGCATTTCCAGACTTCAAAAAGTTGAACCGCCCTGGAACAACAACCTCTCTACAACAACCAATCTCGATGTATCCAGATGGTGTTTGCTCTAGAGAGGTTTGACTGTATCATGTTTTAGTTTAACCCATTCAACACCAAGTAACTCGCATGGACTGGTCCATGATATTCATAAACCAATAAATGAATCAGAAAATCACATTTGGACAAGTTCATTTATCAAAATGGGTAATTATGTCTAAAAATAGTCATATCACTGGCAAAAAGTGCAGATCCTGATGAGACGGCTCGTCACGAGCCGGCTCATCTGGATCTACACTTTTTGTAAGCCTATTTAGGGGTCTGTGGTGTTGAAAGGGTTAAACATTATTTATACAAGTTACTTACCATGTTGCATCTGTTGAAGAATTTCCGGGGCAAGATAGTCTGGAGTCCCTAAAATTCTCTCTTCCTCGGGCTGGACTGAAGCCCGTTGCAAAGATTTAGGGGTTCTGTATGGGGTCATGGGTGTGTGTGGGATATACACATTTGGAGTACCGAAATTCACCTACAAGAAATATCTATTAAAATTAATCAGAATTATACAGAAACAATAGACAGTTTTGTTTGTTTTTGTGTTTTTGGGGCTTATGGCAACTCTCCAGCTATTATTGGTGGAGGAAGACAGCGGGTGCGGTGCCCCTTCGCGCAGTATGTCAGTCGCGGGCAGGCACCAGCGTAGAACAACCGACCTTCTGCAAGCACATTTGACACCCCCAATGGGATTCGAACAAGCAGCAGTTGAGGGGAGAGTGGTTTGATATCAACGACTTTAACCACTCGACAACCAAAACATTACACAGAGAAAATACTCTGTCATTTGTCAATGTTAGTTGTTCTTGTGAGGTAATATTTGGGATCTTTTAGCCCTTTCCCTCATAGAAGCACCTCTTTCCCTCATAGAAGCACCTATTTCCCTCATAGAAGCACCTCTTTCCCTCATAGAAGCACCTCTTCATGCCATTACCAATACGACATACATTGACAATGTAGTAGCCAAACCAATGTTCATAATAAAGGCCAGAATCTCATGTAGTCCCAGTAATATCTGGAGGTGGTGGTGGGATAGATATGGCAACTACTTATCCACTGCATGATAGCTAAATGGCTGTCGTTTGTATGGAGATATAATAGTATATTAACCTAAATCTCTATGTAGTCCCAGTAATATCTATGGAGGTGGTATAGATATGGCACTTATCCACTGCATTATAGCTAAATGGCTGTCGTGTATGGAGATATAATAGTATATTAACATAAATCTCTATGTAGTCCCAGTAATATCTATGGAGGTGGTATAGATATGGCAACTACTTATCCACTGCATTATAGCTAAATGGCTGTCGTTTGTATGGAGATATAATAGTATATTAACCTAAATCTCTATGTAGTCCCAGTAATATCTATGGAGGTGGTATAGATATGGCAACTACTTATCCACTGCATTATAGATAAATGGCTGTCGTTTGTATGGAGATATAATAGTATATTAACCTAAATCTCTATGTAGTCCCAGTAATATCTATGGAGGTGGTATAGATATGGCAACTACTTATCCACTGCATTATAACTAAATGGCTGTCGTTTGTATGGAGATATAATAGTATACCTAAATCTCATGTAGTCCCAGTGTTCTATGGCGGTGGTATAGATATGGCAACTACTTATCCACTCCATGATAGCTAAATGGCTGTCATTTGTATGGAGATATAATAACATATTATCTCTATGAAGCAAAGGGTTAAATTCTTTTACAATTTTCATACAAAATTGTGTCTAGTAAGATACACTGGCCCATTATAAAGCACTCCTTCTATTCAAATGTTGTATTTAATGGTTGTACTGTGCATTTTAACCCTATTTTGCAGTATATTAAAGAACACCATTTAAGGAAGTGATCACGCGCTTTCTCACTTCTCCCAAAAATTCTGATCTAGAATGAACCCTGCATGTACCTGGTTCTTTGGTTCTATACTAAACTTTACTTTCCTCCCTATAAATGCCTATGTACATGTACCTTAGTCCTTGTCGTGGGTTCTGGCGTATTTGGTATGTCTGACCAGCTGGAGATGTGTCGACTACGAGACTCATTATACGCGTATGATGGCATACACGTTGCCATGGATGCAGATATTTCCTTTCCAGATGGTCTCTGAAAGACAAACATACCACATGCTGGTTCACATTTATTAGTATTAGAGGTATATAAGGTATGTAACTGGCAAAATTCAGATTATTGGTTCATGAATAGATGCTGCCTAATGGGTTTCCTTTAAATTGACCTAGTGACCTAGTTAATGAAAAAATGAAACAATCTTGATAGAGGTTGTTGCTAAGGATGCAACGTACTTGGAAACAATCCTATCATTGCTTGGTTATACAAGTATTGATGGACAAACAATGCCAGATGGTCCTCTCCTAACAAAGGCGTGTCTCAAACTTTAAACCTCAAATCCTTTCATTGCTTGGTTATACAAGTATTGATGGACAAACAATGCCAGATGGTCCTCTCCTAACAAAGGCGTGTCTCTAACTTTAAACCTCAAAGAAAAGGTTTTTTCGTTCGTTATTATCATCAATGGGGCCTCTCAAAATCCAAGTCAGGCCGGACTCTCATTAAATCTGCTGAAAAGCCTGCGGGCCTGTGTCAAAAAAATCTCAGGCCAGTGCAATATTAATTATTTGCACAATTTCCTGTCTCAGGGACGACACTCTTAAACATGATGAAAAACCCATCAAACATTGTCATTTCTCAAAACCCATGTGTGTGTTTTACGTTTATTTATCGTCGCTAACGGTTGCCCACATGAGTGACGCCCCCTGAAGAGATTAGTCATTTTAGATTTTTGGAGGATAGTGCAATGATACAGACAGACACCCATTCCAGAGTCTCCTCTGCTTCTTTTACATGCACGGTGTACAGCACCGACACAAGACCTCGGTTTAACGTCCCATCTGAAAGGCTGTTAATTTTATTAGGGTCAGACAGGGGATCGAACCTGCGATCCCTGAATTACCAGTCAAGTGTGTTACATATATAAAAACCCATTTCCAGTACCTTGATTATAATAGTAACCATTAAATGCATGAATAGATATCATACACGTATCTGTATGCATGGGGTAAAAAGTTTAAACTTTATTTATTTTACAACGATTGCGAAGCAAGTTTTAACAACTTATATTAATCACTCTCGTTGGCGTGGATGAAATGTGGTCATTTGTATGGGACGAAACCAGAGTACCTGGAGAAAACCCACCTGTCCGATCTGGCGACCACCGTACCATGTGACATACTTCCCAGTCCGCACATGTACAATATATATAAATGGATCATTCCTATAAACTGTACGACTGGTTTGATTTGTTTTTGGAATTTAAGGGCGCACAAAGGTCATACAGAGACTCCGGCTCAAAAACATCATTGAATCTTCGTACATGACCTTGAATTTTGGCCCAAAATTAGTCCTGAATTATTTATGCTTAAAACCCCAAGTAACTGACATGGACTGTTGCATGATATTTAACCCAAGTAACTGACATGGACTGGTGCATTCAACCCCAAGTAACTGACATGGACTGGTGCATTCAACCCCAAGTAACTGACATGGACTGGTGCATTCAACCCCAAGTAACTGACATGGACTGGTGTATGATATTTAACCCAAGTAACTGACATGGACTGGTGCATGATATTTAACCCAAGTAACTGACATGGACTGGTGCATTCAACCCCAAGTAACTGACATGGACTGGTGTATGATATTTAACCCAAGTAACTGACATGGACTGGTGCATGATATTTAACCCAAGTAACTGACATGGACTGGTGTATGATATTTAACCCAAGTAACTGTGACATGGACTGGTGCATGATATTTAACCCAAGTAACTGACATGGACTGGTGTATGATATTTAACCCAAGTAACTGACATGGACTGGTGCATGATATTTAACCCAAGTAACTGACATGGACTGGTGCATTCAACCCCAAGTAACTGACATGGACTGGTGTATGATATTTAACCCAAGTAACTGACATGGACTGGTGCATGATATTTAACCCAAGTAACTGACATGGACTGGTGCATGATATTTAACCAAGTAACTGACATGGACTGGTGCATGATATTACCCAAGTAACTGACATGGACTGGTGCATTCAACCCCAAGTAACTGACATGGACTGGTGTATGATATTTACCCATTCAACCCCAAGTAACTGACATGGACTGGTGCATGATATTAACCCATTCAACACCAAGTAACTGACATGGACTGGTGCATGATATTAACCCATTCAACACCAAGTAACTGACATGGACTGGTGCATGATATTTACCCATTCAACACCAAGTAACTGACATGGACTGGTGCATGATATTTCAACCCCAAGTAACTGACATGGACTGGTGCATGATATTTAATCCATTCAACCCCAAGTAACTGACATGGACTGGTGCATGATATTTAACCCCAAGTAACTGACATGGACTGGTGTATGATATTTAATCCATTCAACCCCAAGTAACTGACATGGACTGGTGTATGATATTTAACCCATTCAACCCCAAGTAACTGACATGGACTGGTGCATGATATTTAACCCAAGTAACTGACATGGACTGGTGCAATCAACCCCAAGTAACTGACATGGACTGGTGCATTCAACCCCAAGTAACTGGCATGGACTGGTGCATTCAACCCCAAGTAACTGACATGGACTGGTGCATTCAACCCCAAGTAACCGGCATGGACTGGTGCATTCAACCCCAAGTAACTGACATGGACTGGTGCATTCAACCCCAAGTAACTGACATGGACTGGTGCATTCAACCTCAAGTAACTGACATGGACTGGTACATGATATTTTTAGACCAATAAATTAATAAGAAAATTACCTTCAAATGGACCAGTTCATTTATCAAAATGGGTAATTTTATCTAAAAATAATAATAATTATTACTGGCAAAAAGTCCAGATCCCATCTGGATCTACACTTTTTGTAAGTCTATTTAGAGGCCTGTAGTGTTGAAAGGGTTAAAAGAAATTAAAGACTGTCAAAGTTTCTGCTTTGAATGTTTGCATACACATGATCTGAGCACTAATTCTCTCCACTCGATGTAAGTCCCGGCCCACAAGAGTTCAGAAAATATTTATGCGTGAAAAAACTCAAACAATGTCATTTCTCAAAAACAACATCACATCTGAATACCAATTCCCGACTGACTAGTGACCTTGACCCAAGTACTATTGACCTTGAAATTGACCTTGAGCAAAAATAGTAAAGCAGACTCCGGCTGCCCCACCAAGCAGTATTACAGGTACAGACAGGCACCAGGGTAGAACCACCGACCTTCTGAGTGGGATTCGAACCTTTTGCTGAGAGGCAAGTGATTTGAAGTCAAGGACCGTAACTACTCGGCCCTCCTGCATTACTTGATTTCTTACACTTACTTATCTCTAGCTATGGATGCACAATATGGGGATACATAATGTAGACAATGATTGGACTCTGGATGCACAGTTTGGGGATACGTAATGTAGACATATAAAATGGAACATTCATATAAACAGCATGACAGTTTGGGGATACGTAATGTAGACAATGATTGGACTCTGCATGCACAGTTTGGGGATACGTAATGTAGACAATGATTGGACTCTGGATGCACAATTTGGGGATACGTAATGTAGACAGTAATTACTCTGGATGCACAGTTTGGGGATACGTAATGTAGACAATGAAATCCTTCTAAAGTAGAAAACATTATGTCATACCCTACACTTGGGTTGTTGCGAAGGAGGAAGCAGGGGTCGAGGTGAGTACTGAGCCGATAAAGACCCACAGTGGTTTCTCTGTCTCACAGGAGATGTTGATCTGAAAGAAGACAAGGATTGGCACGTATCATGATTGGTTTAAACATATTTTGTCTGTCTCACAGGAGGAGGTGGTTATCTGAAAGAGGACAATGATTGGCACGTATCATGATTACCTGTCAAATTGGTTTAAACATTTTATTGCCTCTTCAATATATACCGTCTTCGTGGCCTAGTGGTCAAGGCGTCCGCCTATAGAGTGGGAGGTCAAAGGTTCGAACCTCGTCAGGGGTTTGTGCCAATATGGCCAGTTGGTGAACCGCCAGCTAGTTAAATAATGGTTACCGATTACCTACCAGCCTGGCGCCAGGCATACAAGAATAGGAAAAAAATAGTTGCCCAACAAAAACCCGACAAAAATAGTTGCCCAACAAAAATAGTTGGCCGACAAAAAAAATAGTTGGCCGACAAAAACAAAAATAGTTGCCCGATAAAATAGTTGCCCGACAAAAATAGTTGCCCAACAAAAATAGTTGCCCGACAACAACAAAAATAGTTGCCCGATAAAAATAGTTGCCCGATAAAATAGTTGCCCGACAAAAATAGTTGCCCAACAAAAATAGTTGCCCGACAACGACAAAAATAGTTGCCCGATAAAATAGTTGCCCGACAAAAATAGTCCAACAAAAATAGTTGCCCGACAACGACAAAAATAGTTGCCCAGATAAAATAGTCGCCCGAAAAAAATAGTTGCCCGACAGACAAAAATAGTTGCAAATAGTTGCCCGATCATGACCATGTTAATACAATGTTCGTTTGTTCAATGAATACCATTCGATATATAATACCCTATAAATAATTGTATGCATTCGTCTGTTGAGAATTTGGTGAATTATGGAAAATTAGCAGAAGACACATTAATCTCTCGATTTATTTACGTTTTCGAATTTCTATTAAATCAATATAAGATTACGACTAGGCCCCGTTGCATTGGTGGGAAAGACAAACTTCCAGATAATAGCTTCAGTCTAACACTGGATTAGGGATTGTAGAGGAATTTCCAGGGTAGTGTGAATGTTTGTCTTCGCCACTTCTGTCGCCAATTGAAAAACACTGGAGCCAATTTAAAAAACTTGGAGCCAACTAAGAGCCATATAGTTCACAAATAAATATTTGAAGCCATGTATTTGACAAAACATGTGCCACAAAAAAAAAAAATAGTGTTCTTTAAATAATATACTTCTGCAAAATAGGGTTAAAATGCACAGTACAACCATTAAATACAACATTTGAATAGAAGGAGTGCTTTATAATGGGCCAGTGTATCTTACTAGACAAAATTTTGTTTGAAAATCGTAAAAACCAAAAAAAATATTTTGGGGCGAACTCAGTTTCCCTCGGGTGACTATTTCGCCCACATCACCCTCTAGAATGATCCCTGAATTACTTTTTTTTTTACAATTTTCATACAGAATACTGGCCCATTATAAAACACTCGCAGCATTTAAGGATGTGATCATGCGATTTCTCACATCTCCCAAAAATTCTGACCTAGAATGAACCCTGTAATTCTTGGAATATTAAGAAACGAGTATAATGCATTTAAAAGAACATCTAACCTGCATTTTCCGTTTTCATAAGAACTCTCATCCTTGGAGGTAAATACTGACTGATCCGTTTCGACAGAAGCTGTAGACTGGTGATACTCATTATTGTCATAAATGCTGGACAGGTTTGGACTGGCCACCACAACTTCACTGTCCGACCGTAAACTAGACACAACCGGCCTCTTGAAGAGATTTGTCAGACGTTTATTGAACAGACTCACTGTTCTTCTAGGACCGTTCAAGACTGGCTCATTTGTAGGTAAATTGTCAACCACATCGACAGTTTCAAAAACCATATTTTCAGATTGAACTCCACAAGCATGTGTACCACATGCTGAGGAAAGAACAATACTCTCATCACCTGCATCATCATATTCACTCATGCAAGTCTGGCCTTGTGAATCACACGAGCGAGTCTCGATTAAACTCGCTTGTTCTGGTTCGGACACAGACGCATCACTCAGTCCCTCCACAAGCCGGTTCTCATCCGCTGACAAAAACTCCAAATTATCAGAATCAGACAACGTTTTACCTCCTGTAGCTATTTTCGTCAAGCAAATATTCGCGTCCAATGCATGATCTATCCCCAGCTTTGATTGGACCGTTTCTCTTTTCCACGTGTCCTGCCCGCTACTGAAGCGTATCCGTGTTCGTGGCAGCGAGTTGCTCCTTTTACTGCAAGGTTCACACCCATTGAATCGCAGCATTCTCAACTCTTGCGTAAGTCCCGTATCTGCACTTGAAGCCCGTCTCGGGCTTTGTTCCACATCACAGAAACTTCTTTTGCGCGCAAACTTGACACGAGTTTTATAACGACTTTCACCGCCCGATTCATCATCAGAAGGGTACGAAAAATTCCTCATTTTCACAAGTCTACGTGGATTGTGCTTACGTACAGGTTCACTATCACATTTACCTTTCAAACATATCCCTAGTTCATTACTATTGCTGGACAAGTCCGAACAGCGTGGATTTTCAACCTCTTTACTATTTGCATCGCTATCACTGTCTTCTGAATTATATGATCCTAAGCGCAAAGCTTCTAAATTCTTAGCAGCATAGGAGTTCCACACCGACTCATCCGTACGATGCATCTGTGGCGTGTCATCTGTAAACTTCTCCTGTCTTGACGGTGCCTTTACATGACTCTGACACTCGGAACATTCAGACTGGATACTATCTCTTCTACGACATGAACATGTTCCATGTTCTTCTGTTCTACCAAAAGCACTCCAATTCCTTAAATCCATCATATCATTTTCAGTGAATTCGATACTCGAGTGTATTTTGGAACTGGACTTTTCGACCGACTGCTGAAAGACGTTATCCAAAGCATCAACATTGCTACCAGGTTTAGAGAGATGACTGTCAACACCGTTCCCAGGATTAGAGAGATGACTGTCAACACCAATACCAGGATTAGAGAGATGACTGTCAACAATGATACCAGGATTAGAAAGATGACTGTCAACACCATTACCAGGATTAGAGAGATGACTGTCAACAATGATACCAGGATTAGAAAGACCCAAGTGACTGTCAATCGACAATATAGTATCAGCCCTCACTAGTCCACTATCATTGCTAGAGAAATATGAGAGATCAATTGCTTGTGATGTAGGTGCTATACAGCTTAGCTCACTGATGTTCACTGAGCTATGGTTACCTTCTTCTCTTTCACTGTCTGTAGACTTTGTCCAGTTTAATGATGCCTGTAAAACATGAAGAAATGTTGTTAATGGGAATAGATCTTTCACTGCCTGTACACTTTGTCCAGTTTAATGATGTCTGTAAAACATGAAGGATGTTGTTAATGGGAATAGATCTTTCACTGTATGTAGACTTTGTCCAGTTTAATGATGCCTGTAAAACATGAAGGAAGTTGTTAATGGGAATAGATCTTTCACTGTATGTAGACTTTGTCCAGTTTAATGATGCCTGTAAAACATGAAGGAATGTTAATGAGAATAGATCTTTCACTGTATGTAGACTTTGTCCAGTTTAATGATGCCTGTAAAACATGAAGGAATGTTAATGAGAATAGATCTTCCACTGTATGTAGACTTTGTCCAGTTTAATGATGCCTGTAAAACATGAAGGATGTTGTTAATGGGAATAGATCTTTCACTGTATGTAGACTTTGTCCAGTTTAATGATGTCTGTAAAACATGAAGGATGTTGTTAATGGGAATAGATCTTTCACTGTATGTAGACTTTGTCCAGTTTAATGATGCCTGTAAAACATGAAGGAATGTTAATGAGAATAGATCTTTCACTGTATGTAGACTTTGTCCAGTTTAATGATGCCTGTAAAACATGAAGGAATGTTAATGAGAATAGATCTTCCACTGTATGTAGACTTTGTCCAGTTTAATGATGCCTGTAAAACATGAAGGATGTTGTTAATGGGAATAGATCTTTCACTGTATGTAGACTTTGTCCAGTTTAATGATGTCTGTAAAACATGAAGGATGTTGTTAATGGGAATAGATCTTTCACTGTATGTAGACTTTGTCCAGTTTAATGATGCCTGTAAAACATGAAGGAATGTTAATGAGAATAGATCTTTCACTGTATGTAGACTTTGTCCAGTTTAATGATGCCTGTAAAACATGAAGGAATGTTAATGAGAATAGATCTTCCACTGCCTGTAGAATCAACATTAATATATGAACATAGGTAATGTTTCACTCAGTTGTAAGCACATGTATACCGTGGTCATTATTATACACCTGTATCATAAAGCATTCTTATGAACCTAATTACTGTCAGGACTATTTTTGCACAAATTCAAAGTTCAAGGTGACTTGTGAGAGAGGTGGGGGGGGGGGGAATTAAACAGATGATGCTTCCATTTGGATCTGTTTTCTGATTAGGGGGGTTTAAAGGTGGGGTTTGGGATTGAAATGTTCCTGTCAAATAAAGGTCTACATAAATATAGAAAAGAACATGAAATGATACCAAAAACCGAAAATGACACAAAGCTACGTTTAATACTGTTTTCTTAATTATTTGCACCGACAGCTTAGCAACGGCGACTCTTCAGCTACTATTTGCACAGACAGCTTAGCAACGGCGACTCTTCAGCTACTATTTGCACCGACAGATTAGCAACGGCGACACTTCAGCTACTATTTGAGCATTCTATCAGGACGGACGAGCACCCAGGTAGAAGCTTCCGATTAGCGCAGTGGTTAGCGTGCTTGTTTCTCACCAATGCAACCCAGGTTCGAGCCTCGGACCGGGAAGTATGTGAGATGGTACAGTGGTCACCAGATCGGACAGGTGGGTTTTCCCCACAGGTACTCCGGTTTCATCCCACATGAATGACCACATTCACGCTTTCCTCCGCGCCAACGAGAGTGATTAATATAAGTTGTTAAAACTTGCTTCGCAATCGTTGCAAACTAAATAAAGTTTTAACCTGTAGAAGCTTCCTCATTTGAATAAAATTTCACACCTCTAGTGAATCGAGAATAACAATTAAAACGACCTTAACCTCTCCGTTCCATCAAACACATCAGTGACTACTGACTTGGTGGAAGTCGTGATAGCGCAGTGGATGCGCATTCGCTTCAGGTGCGAAAGGTTCAGAGTTCGAGCCCCGCTGGAGCCGTTACGATTGTGCCCTTAGGCAAGGCATTTAATTTCCACGTTGCCTCTTCTCTCTCTCTCATGGCGATGGATTCCATCAGGAATGAGGTCTCGAGAGTGATTAATATAAGTTGTAAGAACTTGTTTCTCAATAGAGCTAAAATAAATTTGTATAAAC
This sequence comes from Archivesica marissinica, assembly GCA_014843695.1. Lineage (NCBI taxonomy): Eukaryota > Metazoa > Mollusca > Bivalvia > Venerida > Vesicomyidae > Archivesica > Archivesica marissinica. Next base: position 67,439,625 of record CM026402.1, read on the forward strand.
TAGTGACTACTGAGATAGGGACGTGACAAGAGCATGTACACAAAACAATAACAGGGATCATTCTAGAGGACAATGTGGGCGAAATTTTCGCACTAGGGACCCTGACTTCGCCCTCTGGGGGCCCCACTTTTCCCTAAAAAAAAAAAAAAAAATTTTGGATATTATACCAGGGATCATCCCTAAAAAAAGAATTTATTTTGGTTTTTACGATTTTCAAACAAAATTTTGTCTAGGAAGATACACTGTCCCATTATAATGCACTCCTTCTATTCAAATGTTGTATTTAATGGTTGTACTGTGCATTTTAACCCGATTTTGCAGAAGTATATTAAAGAACACCATTTAAGGAAGCGATCACTTCTCCCAAAAATTCTGACCTAGAATGAACCCTGCAATGTTAATTTGAGAATAGTGAATAGTCAATCTAAAACAATCATCACCTCTAATGTCGATGTCAAGCTTGAAACAGGCGCTTTCTGTTTAGCAACAGTTTCCCTGCCAGGTGTGGAATTCGGCACATGTATATTTTTCGACATGGAATGCGACAACAGCATTTCTCTCATAGACTTCTGCTTCATTTGCTTCTGGTGAGATAATTTTGGCGTTGCAAATGATGTGTCAGACGGGTGAGCATCGACTGTGTTTGTAGAGATCTCCGTCAGAGGACTGTGTCTACTGTCTGAATAACTAGATGCATAACAGCTTGGCTTTTCTGCACTCTGCAAAGTAAATCACCACCAAATATTTAATTATAGTACTGTATGCTTTACGTTTATTTATCGTCGCTACCGGTTGCCCATATGAGCGACGCCTCCTGAAGAGATTAGTCATTTTAGATTTTTGGAGGTGTATCCTCAGGGACCCATTCCAGAGTCTCCTCTGGTTTTTTTACGTGCACGGTGTACAGCACCGACACGAGACCTCGGTTTAACGTCCTATCTGAAAGACAGTTAATTTTATTAGGGTCAGACGGGGTATCGAACCTGCGATCCCTGGATTACCAGTCCAGTGTGTTACCACAGGACTACAGATCCGTCTGTCTTTGATTTTCAGCTGCAAAAATAGTATTTATATAATAAATGAAGCATGTAGTCTGTGCATTTTACACATCCTACCTAATATTTACACATTTCTACTTTGAGCTTTCAGAAACATAAGGGCTTTACAGAAATTAAGGGTGTCGCACTTTATAGGAAACATACGGTAGTCACAAAAGTACAACTATGTTAGTATGCCCGTGTAACATAGATAAAGGTTGTCTGTAATCACAGTAATTATCATGCAAGTTCCAAAAACCTGCCACCATCCACAGACAATGTTATCAGCCTAGACACGAAAATTCACCAATAGCAATTTACAAAAGTGATTTTGTAGCATACACCAAAAATGCGAATTGCAAAATTTCCGAAGAAAGACAATTAATCAGTCGCCGAATGCCCGATCGCTCTGCCCCTAAGGAGTGAATGCCCTATCGCTCTGCCCCTAAGGAATGAATGCCCAATAGCTCCGCCCCTAAGGAATGAATGCCCTATCGCTCCACCCCTAAGGTCACGTGATGAAGCAATGGGTAACCTCCGACAAACAAATACAATATGTGATATATAGAACTATATGGATTGAACCAGGACTATAGATAGATAAAACAGGACCTGATTGAACCTGCCTAGCTCACAATGATTCGATCCTACGCCCCCGCTCACAATGATTCTATCCTACGCCCCCCGCTCACAATGATTCGATCCTACGCCCCCGCTCACGATGATTCGATCCTACACCCCCCGCTCACAATGATTCGATCCAACGCCCCCGCTCACAATGATTCTATCCTA
>CM026402.1:67442453-67458304 GCA_014843695.1 Archivesica marissinica
GTGGCCTAGTGGTTATATAACCGTGTCCGTGGCCTAGTGGTTATATGACCGTGTCCGTGGCCTAGTGGTTATATAACCGTGTCCGTGGCCTAGTGGTTATATAACCGTGTCCGTGGCCTAGTGGTTATATAACCGTGTCCGTGGCCTAGTGGTTATATAACCGTGTCCGTGGCCTAGTGGTTATATAACCGTGTCCGTGGCCTAGTGGTTATATAACCGTGTCCGTGGCCTAGTGGTTATATAACCGTGTCCGTGGCCTAGTGGTTATATAACCGTGTCCGTGGCCTAGTGGTTATATAACCGTGTCCGTGGCCTAGTGGTTATATAACCGTGTCCGTGGCCTAGTGGTTATATAACCGTGTCCGTGGCCTAGTGGTTATATAACCGTGTCCGTGGCCTAGTGGTTATATGACCGTGTCCGTGGCCTAGTGGTTATATAACCGTGTCCGTGGCCTAGTGGTTATATAACCGTGTCCGTGGCCTAGTGGTTATATGACCGTGTCCGTGGCCTAGTGGTTATATGACCGTGTCCGTGGCCTAGTGGTTATATAACCGTGGCCTAGTGGTTATATGACCGTGGTGCATCTGTGGTCTTCCTCCATCAAGAATAACTGGAGAGTCGATATGACCGTGGTGCATCTGTGGTCTTAATAACTGGAGAGTCGATATGACCGTGGTGCATCTGTGGTCTTCCTCCATCAAGAATAACTGGAGAGTCAATATGACCGTGGTGCATCTGTGGTCTTCCTCCATCAAGAATAACTGGAGAGTCGATATGACCGTGGTGCATCTGTGGTCTTCCTCCATCAAGAATAACTGGAGAGTCGATATGACCGTGGTGCATCTGTGGTCTTCCTCCGTCAAGAATAGTTGGAGAGTCAATATGACCGTGGTGCATCTGTGGTCTTCCTCCATCAAGAATAACTGGAGAGTCGATATGACCGTGGTGCATCTGTGGTCTTCCTCCATCAAGAATAACTGGAGAGTCAATATGACCGTGGTGCATCTGTGGTCTTCCTCCATCAAGAATAACTGGAGAGTCGATATGACCGTGGTGCATCTGTGGTCTTCCTCCATCAAGAATAACTGGAGAGTCAATATGACCGTGGTGCATCTGTGGTCTTCCTCCATCAAGAATAACTGGAGAGTCGATATGACCGTGGTGCATCTGTGGTCTTCCTCCGTCAAGAATAACTGGAGAGTCAATATGACCGTGGTGCATCTGTGGTCTTCCTCCATCAAGAATAACTGGAGAGTCAATATGACCGTGGTGCATCTGTGGTCTTCCTCCGTCAAGAATAACTGGAGAGTCAATATGACCGTGGTGCATCTGTGGTCTTCCTCCGTCAAGAATAGCTTGTGAGTCAATATGACCGTGGTGCATTTGTGGTCTTGTTCCATCAAGAATAGCTTGTGAGTCAATATGACCGTGGTGCATCTGTGGTCTTCCTCCGTCAACAATAGCTGGATAGTCAATATGACCGTGGTGCATCTGTGGTCTTCCTCCGTCAACAATAGCTGGATAGTCAATATGACCGTGGTGCATCTGTGGTCTTCCTCCGTCAACAATAGCTGGATAGTCAATATGACCGTGGTGCATCTGTGGTCTTCCTCCGTCAACAATAACTGGATAGTCAATATGACCGTGGTGCATCTGTGGTCTTCTTCTGTCAAGAATAGCTTGTGAGTCAATATGACCGTGGTGCATCTGTGGTCTTCCTCTGTCAAGAATAGCTTGTGAGTCAATATGACCATGGTGCATCTGTGGTCTTCCTCTGTCAAGAATAGCTTGTGAGTCAATATAAAACTGAAACTTTAATTTGATAAAACGCCTAATTTTACACATAGTATATTCACTGGCGTTGTACAATAGAAGTAAAATACATATATAGACATGTACTTACATAAAAACCTGAACAAAATTCTCGTTATTTACAAAAAGACATTGGTCTAAAAATAATTATGTTACCACACAATAACACATATTTGATCAATCATTATTATAAGCATAATTTTTGGTAAATTATATCATTGTTTCTAAAACCTTTTTTAACACTACACTAATTCTACAACTATCCTGTTCAGTCTGTTAATACATGACTGTTTTAAAACCATGAATAAAATTTTCTGAAGAACAATGTTTTAAGGTGTTTCTTAAACGTTTCTACAGAATCCAAGTTTCTCAAATCTACGGGTAAAGTGTTCCATAGCTGTGGCCCTACTGTTTTGAAGCTCCTGTCACCAACTGTTTTTTGTTTGTTATACGGTACCTCATAACAACCAGTAACATCTGAAGATCTTAATCTACGTCTTGGTACCTTTTCAATTAATAACTCGGTAAGATACGCAGGGGCATGGCCTTTTGAACAGTAATATGACCGTGGTGCATCTGTGGTCTTCCTCCGTCAAGAAAAGCTGGAGAGTCAATATGACCGTGGTGCATCTGTGGTCTTGCTCCGTCAAGAACAGCTTGTAAGTCAATATGACCGTGGTGCATCTGTGGTCTTGCTCCGTCAAGAACAGCTGGAGTCAATATGACCGTGGTGCATCTGTGGTCTTCCTCCGTCAGGACAGTCAATATGACTGTGGTGCATCTGTGGTCTTCCTCCGTCAAGAAAAGCATGTAAGTCAATATGACCGTGGTGCATCTGTGGTCTTCCTTCATCAAGAACAGCTGGTGAGTCAATATGACCGTGGTGCATCTGTGGTCTTGCTCCGTCAAGAACAGCTTGTAAGTCAATATGACCGTGGTGCATCTGTGGTCTTGCTCCGTCAAGAACAGCTGGAGTCAATATGACCGTGGTGCATCTGTGGTCTTCCTCCGTCAGGACAGTCAATATGACCGTGGTGCATCTGTGGTCTTCCTCCGTCAGGACAGTCAATATGACCGTGGTGCATCTGTGGTCTTCCTCCGTCAGGACAGTCAATATGACCGTGGTGCATCTGTGGTCTTCCTCCGTCAAGAACAGCTGGAGAGTCAATATGACTGTGGTCTTTCTCCGTCAAGAATAACTACACGCCTCGCACAGTCCAATATGTTACATATTGGATCGTTTTCGGCTTGTATCCTGTACATAAATAAGTGTTCAAAAGTGAAAGTAGGATTTCATATAACGGTCATCCATGCTCCTATAGTCATGTTTGTTTATTATTTGGGTATATACTAAAAGCGTGATACTGTCTGTCGTTTAGAGATAATTTATACAAGATTAGTATACAAAATAAATAAACATGTGCATAAATGCGAGATATAACGGTACATCTGAACCATACATCGGGATAATACACGCATTGTATTACCCATGAAGATTGACCTTATTTACACTATTTTGTTATGTCAAGAAACGTCGTATGCGACGTTTGTCTATTTGTTGAACTATTTGGAAACAAAATATACCATATAACAGGAAAGTACATTATGTAGAAATTTCTGTTTTCACCTATGTAGTGTCGCTTTAAGAATATAGAAATACACGTATTTATTACATGTACACACTATTTATGAACTTCTTGTTGCGTTAGTGCTATTCTTCTTTGGGTGTTATTTGACCATGTTTTGTTATTTGACCATGTTTTGTTATTCGACCATGTTTTGTTATTTGACCATGTTTTGTTATTTGACCATGTTTTGTTATTCGACCATAATAATTTACTATTTTCGCCCATAAGTTGGAACGAATCAAATACGGTTGGCGCAGAAAAGTTATTCAGGCTCGTAGGCAGGGGGTGCGATGGGTGCGTACGCACCCCCCCTTTTATCCTCCGAGGCCCGCTCGATCAGAACGTAAATGTTAAAATATTATTACCACACACTGCCATAACTCCTTTTATTTACTGTGACGACGGCTCGGACACCGTATCCGTATCGTACGTGACCGTGCCTACGGGTAGTACGTTGCTTGACCGTATCTGTCATGGATCCGTTCTGATATACACGTCGTGTCAGTTGTCTCCCTTATCTTTTCCATACGCCATTTACCACCAATAAAGCGTCTGCCGGTCGGTGCATGGCAATGTGTTCCCGGGCCGATTAACACACACTACACCATATGTAAGTATCTCAATTTCTATGTAGCATAATATTCACATTCCTACTACAGGAATTAAAATTTGACTAGTTAAAATAATGAATTTCAGTAATTAACTGCCGATGCATGCCGCCCTGAATGAGTTTACCATATGTCTGGGAGTGGGTGGGGGTCGGGAGCTAGTACAATTCTTACATAGAAAAACATGTCTGCCCTATTGCAAGGCCCTTCTCCTCTGGCCAATTTGTTTTATATCCTGTGGTGTGACTTAAATTGTGTGGCCCATTTTTGTGTTGGCGTGGGACAGTACGTGTGTGGGGGAGGGGGTATTGGTGTACAATTATTGCAGAGAAAAAACATGTTTGCCCTCTTGTAAGACCCCCCCCCCTCGCCATTTGATTTTTAGATCATGTGGGCTTAACTTTTGTGGCTCATTTTAGTGGGGGAGGGTGATTGGTGTACAATTATTGCAGAAAAAAAACATGTTTGCCCTCTTGTAAGACCCTCCTCACCATTATTTTTTAGATCATGTGCAGTTGTGCAGTAGCCTCCAGGGCTCGACAAATCCACTCGTCCGCTCGTATTTACGAGTGACTTTTCGATCTGGACGAGTAGAAATTCCAAGTCGCTTGCCCAGTCGGACGAGTGAAAATTTCAGATAAATATCCAATACAAATCGAAGGAACAAAATAAAATAATATCCGTTTTGTAATACTTTCTTCGGAATGATTACCAGGCGTGATAATGGGAAATCACCGAGGATATTTTAATGTGTTTATGCTGCCATATAATTGCATTTATTAATAAATTAAAGTGCAATTCTGACGATTTTTAATTTTCCTAAAATACATGGGACGAGTGATAGTCCAATCTGGACGAGTGGAACAGTGGCATCACTCGCCCAGTAGGACGAGTAAGAAATTAAAAATTTGTCGAGGCCTGGCCTCATATGGATTTAGCACAGTTAAGTATGGTGGCCTAACAGGGACGCACATAACGTTTTCCTTCATTGTCGTGCTACATAAAGATATTGTACTTGGGCAGAGTTCCGGTGGAAAACTTTTAGGTGTGCACATTCAGAATGACATGAAATGGAACACCCATAATAAAGCACTTTGTAAACAGATATCATCATATATCTGGCTGTTATATAGAATTAGGGAGTTTTTAACTGTACAGTATCAAACATTATTTTATAAAGCTTATATCCAACCTCATTTGGATTATTGTGTTTATCTTTGGGGTTGTACATCAGTATATAATACTCAAACGATTTTAAAGCTACAAAAACGTGCCTGTCCTACAATCTTAGTTAACGAATATCACGGCTTCAATGAAGCTTTGAAGTTTCTTAACATCCAGACCGACGAGTCTTTTATCTTAAAGCATGTTTCATGTTTAAAATGTCTAATGATTTTTATCATAATTATCTCCATGACATGTTCCAACAAAAATCACAAACTGATAATGCATTTTAACACTTCGTTCAAATACAAATCTAAATGTTTATATACCTAACGCAAATTGTGAGATGTTTAAGGGTAGCCTTTTATACTCTGGACCAATTGTTTGGAACTGTCTACCCTTGGAAATAAAAACTTCAAGCTCACTTACTTTGTTTAAATCGAATTGTTTAAAATGGCTGGATGTCTAATATTTACTAATACTGTCAACTACTGTTCATAATCCATGCATACAACTTGTAGTTTATGCAGATGCGTTCTTACTTTTATTAGTTCTAATACCACATGTCTTTTAGTTCAGTTGTTTTGTATGTCTTGTGTGTGTATAAATATGTTTTATGTTTAAGAGGGCCCCATGGAAGATTAGCCTTGCTAAATGGGTTGCCCTCTTTAAATAAAGAATTTACTTACTTACTTACTTACTTACTGACTGACTGACTGACTGACTGACTGACGCTCATATGGGTAACCGGTAGCGACGATAAATAAACGTAAAAACATATACACTTTAAACTGAAGTCTCGTGACGGTGTGTAAGTGGGTCTTCCTCAAGCGTGACACAAGCTAAGGAGAGTTGCTTTTAAATGGCTTCTTTTAAAATTGGAAAGGATTTTTGGAGATTGAATTAAGGAAATTAATAAAATGGGAACTTGTATGGCTTGATGAATGATCATCTCACAATATGCCAAGAACATATTTTATAAAAGCTACTTTTAGCTTCCTACTTGATCCGTTGCATTATGTATGTCATTGTGTGTTATATTGTGATCTATGTTTTGCAATAAATACTGCTTAGCCCAACTTATTATATTATGGAGACTGGTGAGCTTGGAAATGCTACAGCTGAAGCGCGCATGCGTACTAACAGCTACATGGTATTTACAGATCCACACAACTTAATCGAAGTATCGTTTAATGTGAAAACTCAATTATTTTATAATGAAACTGAAATGGTAATTATATTTAATTTTGTCGCCGGCATTTTCTCAAGCGAATATGATCGCTTATTCGTCTTCGTGGCCTAGTGGTTAATGCGGCCGCCTACTGAGTGGGAGGTCGAAGGTTCGAATCACGTCGGGGGTTCGTTCTGATATAGCCGGTTGATGAGCCGCCAGCTAGTTAGATAATTGTTACCGATTGGCGCCTGGCCTACAAGCATAGGATTTGAGAAGTAATTGTATCGGTGTGTACATGTATATTAATCCAATATGTGATGTGATATGTAGGCAGCCCGGTTAGCTCAGTCGATAGAACAATCGCCCTGTAAGCCAGAGGTCCCGGGTTCGAGTCCCGGACTGGCTGCATGTTTTTCTCACCTGGGTTACACAGCCCCACCCCTTCGTGAGCGTTACATTATAAATTCGGGAGAAAATATTTCACAATGTATCTCTATCCCTATGGAAATTCATGGAAGAATGTAATTCTGTAAAATAAACGTGATTCTGTAAAATAAACTGTAAAATAAACGTGGTTCTGTAAAAAAAAACGTAATTCTGTAAAATAAACGTGATTCTGTAAAATAAACGTGATTCTGTAAAATAAACGTGATTCTGTAAAACAAACGTAATTCTGTAAAATAAACGTAATTCTGTAAAAAAAATGTGTTTCTGTAAAACAAACGTAATTCTATAAAACAACTGTAATTCTGTAAATCAAACGTGAGTCTGTAACGCAAATATAATTCTGTAAAACAAACGTGATTCTGTAAAAATATTCATATACAGCCATTATTGCCATTGTGTCGGAATCTGCACAGCTGGTGGCGACAGTTCATATAATTAGCAGAATCGCTTTGACATGAAACATTACGTGACAGCAGACCTTTTCATTTATAGCAAGGCTCAATAAGTGTTTATGAAGCCGACCCCCAATGTTGAAAGTTATGTTATGTTATATGTTATATTTCGGGTTTTACGCCTGCATCAGCACCATTTTGGGCTATATCACCGGCGGGCAGTTTAACTTGTGTATCCTGAATTAATACGATTTATGGTACATATTTCCCCCAATGTTGAAAGACAATGTTACTATTAGGCTCTGAGTGAGGTATCTTCTGATGGCCTTGATAGCTAGCTTCGGTAAAATATATGTTAATGGCGGCTTGAATGCATTATTAACTGGGTCAGGGGATATGTTGATAGTTTATACACAAGACCTCTGCAATGACAAACACTTGTCAAGAGGCATTCAAGCACTTACGTTGGCGACAGAAAGGTTTCACGAGCTACTGTTAGAGGTTTGATCAAGATTGTAAAACAACAAATAAATTGCCTATTAAATACATAGTAAAAAAACCCATACAGTCTGTTCATTTATATTTCAAATCTTTCATTTTTCTGATACCACATCCACTGTGAAGAGGTATTCAAATCAGCCTGAAACATACCAAGACTATTTCAAATTTTAAGGTTCAAATAACCAGTGCTCTCCTGTGAATAACGTCACTGTGTTTACACACTGTATTCCTCCGCCAAATAATACAGTATACCAACCTTCAGTTTGCAATGGCCTGAATTCTTATACCACATCTTTTCTACACATCAACTAGTCTGAAGTCTTCTCAAGTCACATCATTTCTCAAAAAACACAACAACTATACACTGCCTGTCATGAAAATGCATTTTTACCAAAAAGAAAAATAACTATATTAGTTATTGGGACTACATTCGATGCACTTCTGCCTATTTACGTATATACAACCTCAAACGGATGACAGCCAATGTAATGACCATTGCATTCCGACTTGAGCTAAGAACAATTGCAACGTTATTTATCTATCATGGCAATGAGCTGTCGGCTGAATTGATTGACAATATAACCGAGAAGCTAAGAGCAACACAGGAATTTTCACATACGGATCTGTAGTCCAGAGGTAACCATCTGGACTGGTAATCCAGGGATCGTGGGTTAGATCCCCCGTCTGACCCTAAAAAAGTTAACAGTCTTTCAGATGGGACTTTAAACCGACGTCTCGTGTCGGTGCTTTACACCGTGCACGTAAAAGAACCAGAGGTACTCTGGAATGGGTCTCTGTCTGTATCATTGCACTATCCTCCAAACTCTAAAATGACTAATCTCTTCAGGAGGCGTCGCTCATATGGGCAACCGGTAACGACGATAAATAAACGTAAAACCACCACCACTGAATAAGACCATCATTGGTTGGCAGTGTCTTACGGAGGTTGGACTACAGATCCGAAAACAATTACATCCTGTAAGTACTTTTATATTATTGATTGCGGCTATTGGCGACTAGCTTATGCTTAGCCAAACCATTATAAGTAAGTTCACTCCGCCGCCAATCACACTGATTTCAATTCAATTCTATAATTCCTCCGAGACAAGATTCTGCGCACAACTGAAAGAAAGAAATCAATCAATTATGACCACAGTGACAGCTTCACAAAAACATGACAGAAAGATACCAATTGGAACTTGTTCCTATTTTCACGTTGATGTGCTGCCATTTACAGACCACAAATACAGACCACAGCCGAGGCTATTTTCCACACTTCCGTCGACCAATTTGTAGATATGTACCCAAAACACATCTGTTCAATTAGTTAAAGCTACACTACATCTATTATACCGGGGAAATGGTATGGTGTTTAAAGTCGTATAAAGTGGAAACTGTGAAGCTTAATAACCAAGTTCCGTTGGTGTTAAAGCTACACTACATCGGTGAAAACGCAAATTTCTACAGAATGTATTTTCCTATTATATGGTATAATTTCCCCCCAAATATGTAAAAAAAGTATTTCAACTAATATAAGCAAACGTCGTATACGCGGTTTGTTGACATAGCAAAATAATGTACATAGGGTCGACATCCATGCGTAATACAACTCGTGTATCCTGAATAACACGATGTATGGAAGTCGTGATAGCGCAGTGGATGCGTGTTCGCTTCAGGTGCGAAAGGTCTGGAGTTCGAGCCCCGCTGGAGCCGTTACGACTGTGTCCTTAGGGAAGGCATTTAAATTCCACGTTGCCTCTTCGTGGCGATGGATTCCATCAGGAATGAGGTCTCGAGAGAGTGATTCATATAAGTTGAAATAACTTGTTTCACAATCGAGCTAAAATAAATTTGTATATAATATAACACGATTTATGGTACAATCTCACGTGTGTGCCTATGCATATTTATCTGTAGACTAGTCTTAGTTAAATTATCTTTAAACGACATTATCTCACGTTTAGTATTGACCCCGATGGAAAACAAACATCAATTCAGGAGCGTGGATGATAATTATATGAAATCCTACTTTCAATTTAGAAATTTTGTAGGTCACAAAAACACTGTTTATTGATTCAATGTTTAAACCAATACAGTACATACATAGACGTGATACATGGCATTTAAACCAATACAGTACATACATCGACGTGATACATGGCATTTAAACCAATACAGTACATACATCGACGTGATACATGGCATTTAAATATATATACAATACATACATCGACGTGATACATGGCATTTAAACCAATACAGTACATACATAGACGTGATACATGGCATTTAAACCAATACAGTACATACATAGACGTGATACATGGCATTTAAACCAATACAGTACATACATAGACGTGATACATGGCATTTAAATATATATACAGTACATACATCGACGTGATACATGGCATTTAAACCAATACAGTACATACATAGACGTGATACATGGCATTTAAACCAATACAGTACATACATAGACGTGCTACATGGCATTTAAACCAATACAGTACATACATAGACGTGATACATGGCATTTAAACCAATACAGAAATCCTTCTTTCACTGTTGAGAATTTGTAAGCCACAACAAAACTGTTTATTGATTCAATGTTAGGGTTCCAATGTATTCGGAAGAATTTGTAGTAGCAACGCATTTATACGTGAAAAAATGCATTTTATTTGTGTTTTGCGATGTAATGTCGCTTTAATAGTGGACACGATTTGTGTGTTTTACGTTTATTTATCGTCGCTACCGGTTGCCCATATGAGCGACGCCTCCTGAATAGATTAGTATTTTTAGATGTTTGGATGATAGTGCAATGATACAGACAGAGACCCATTCCAGAGTCTCCGCTGGTTCTTTTACGTGCACGGTATACAGCACCGACACGAGACCTCGGTTTAATGTCCCATCTGAAAAACTGTTAATTTTATTAGGGTCAGACGGGGGGTCGAACCTGCGATCCCTGGATTACCAGTCCAACGTTTTACCACTGGACTACAGATCTGTCTGTGTTGTGGACATGATATGTTCAAGGAAATTCATTTATTTGTAATTCAATCTGCCATGGGCATTAGCGAGTCAATTCAAGTGGTTTAATTGGCAAAACTATATTAAACTTTAATTATTGTACAACGATTGCGAAGCAAGTTTTAACAACTTATATAAATCACTCTCGTTGGCGCGGATGACAGCGTATTTGTGGTCATTAGTGTGGAAGGAAACCGAAGAAAACCCATCTGTCCGAGCTGGCGACCACCGTACCATCTCACATACTTACGGTCCGAGGATCGAACCCGGGTTGCATTGGTGAGAAGCGAGCGCGCTAACCACTGCGCTAATCGGACAGTCTAGTCTGTCACGACTAGTCTGTCATAAGCGAACCACAAACACATTAGGACGCACATCACTGTATTGTTGCTATGGTAAATAATCGATGAACTGTCACAGTAAACCTATCAGTTCCAAACCAGAATCCACTTATAACGCAGTTATTTACACTCCAGGGTTTCTGATTGATGTAAGCCACAAGTACGTCATGGCATCACCATGAACGTTTTTACAATTTCACAATATAATCATGCAATGTCTTTCATTCGAGCCAACGAGAGTGATTAATTTAAGTGTTCACAACTTGCGTCGCATTCGTTGTCAAATAAATATAATTTAAAGTGACACACACACCGTCCATCGAGTCGCTCTCCATATTTACATTATAATACACATATGAGTAATTAATATTCAAATGCATTTTAGGCTGTCCGATTAGCGCAGTGTTTAGCGCGCTCGCTTCTCACCAATGCAACCCGGGTTCGATACTCGGACCGGGAAGTATGTGAGATGGTACGGTGGTCGCCAGATCGGACATGTGGGTTTTCTCCGGGTGCTCCGGTTTCCTCGAAACAAGTTTTAACAACTTATATTAATCACTCTCGTTGGCGCGGATGAAAGCGTAAATGTAGTCATTCGTGTGGGAGGAAACCGGAGTACCCGGAGAAATCCCACCTGTCCGATCTGGCGACCACCGTACTGTCTCACATACTTCCCGGTCCAATCGTTGTAAATTAAATAAAGTTTAGAAAAAAACAAACAACAACAAAACCTCTCCACGAATATAATCGACACAATACTTTTCATGCTATACCGCTAGTTAATCTTTAGCATTTTATTGATTAGTTTCAACAAATAGAACATACACGCAAACTAAATGTCGAATATGTCAAATGCAAACTGTGATGCAGCGACCAATCAGGATCATTCCAGGTTGTAATACACGTGTGTACATATAAGAAAATATATGATGGCGGCATTAAACTGAATACAAGCTATGTGATTAAATCGTTTTTAGCTTTCAGTTCAATGCACATATCACGATATAAATGTATGTTTCTGTATATTTCTCAATGTATATTACATGTATCCTGATAAATAAATATGCTTAAACCAATCGACATAGCACGATACAAATGTATGTTTCTGTATATTTCTCAATGTATATTACATGTATCCTGATAAATAAATATGTTTAAACCAATCCATATAGCACGATATAAATGTATGTTTCTGTATATTGCTCAATGTATATTACATGTATCCTGATAAATAAATATGCTTAAACCAATCCACATAGCACGATATAAATGTATGTTTCTGTATATTTCTCAATGTATATTACATGTATCCTGATAAATAAATATGTTTAAACCAATCCATATAGCACGATATAAATGTATGTTTCTGTATATTGCTCAATGTATATTACATGTATCCTGATAAATAAATATGCTTAAACCAATCCACATAGCACGATATAAATGTATGTTTCTGTATATTTCTCAATGTATATTACATGTATCCTGATAAATAAATATGTTTAAACCAATGCACATATCACGATATAAATGTATGTTTCTGTATATTTCTCAATGTATATTACATGTATCCTGATAAATAAATATGTTTAAACCAATGCACATATCACGATATAAATGTATGTTTCTGTATATTTCTCAATGTATATTACATGTATCCTGATAAATAAATATGTTTAAACCAATCCATATAGCACGATATAAATGTATGTTTCTGTATATTTCTCAATGTATATTACATGTATCCTGATAAATAAATATGTTTAAACCAATCCATATAGCACGATATAAATGTATGTTTCTGTATATTTCTCAATGTATATTACATGTATCCTGATAAATAAATATGTTTAAACCAATCCATATATCACGATATAAATGTATGTTTCTGTATATTTCTCAATGTATATTACATGTATCCTGATAAATAAATATGTTTAAACCAATGCACATATCACGATATAAATGTATGTTTCTGTATATTTCTCAATGTATATTACATGTATCCTGATAAATAAATATGTTTAAACCAATCCATATAGCACGATATAAATGTATGTTTCTGTATATTTCTCAATGTATATTACATGTATCCTGATAAATAAATATGTTTAAACCAATCCATATAGCACGATATAAATGTATGTTTCTGTATATTTCTCAATGTATATTACATGTATCCTGATAAATAAATATGTTTAAACCAATCCATATAGCACGATATAAATGTATGTTTCTGTATATTTCTCAATGTATATTACATGTATCCTGATAAATAAATATGTTTAAACCAATCCATATATCACGATATAAATGTATGTTTCTGTATATTTCTCAATGTATATTACATGTATCCTGATAAATAAATATGCTTAAACCAATGCACATATCACGATATAAATGTATGTTTCTGTATATTTCTCAATGTATATTACATGTATCCTGATAAATAAATATGTTTAAACCAATCCATATAGCACGATATAAATGTATGTTTCTGTATATTTCTCAATGTATATTACATGTATCCTAATAAATAAATATGTTATGTTATATGTTATATTTCGGGTTTTACGCCTGCATCAGCACCATTTTGGGCTATATCGCCGGCGGGCAGTTTACCTAACAACACCTTTCCTGGGCAGGCTCCAGCGGTTAACCAGTACTTGGGTGCACCAACCTCCGTAAGAAACTGCCAACTTTTTCATATAAATGAGGCACGGTCTGAGCGGGGCTCGAACCCGTGACCATCAGTGATGATAGGATACAGTGGTATACAAGTCAGCGACCTTAACCACTCGACCACGGAGGCGGACCCTGATAAATAAATATGTTTAAACCAATCCACATAGCACGATATAAATGTATGTTTCTTTATATTTCTCAATGCATATTACATGTATCCTGATAAATAAATATGTTTAAACCAATCCATATAGCACGATATAAATGTATGATTCTGTATATTTCTCAATGTATATTACATGTATCCTGATAAATAAATATGTTTAAACCAATCCACATATCACGATATAAATGTATGTTTCTGTATATTTCTCAATGTATATTACATGTATCCTGATAAATAAATATGTTTAAACCAATCCATATAGCACGATATAAATGTATGTTTCTGTATATTTCTCAATGTATATTACATGTATCCTGATAAATAAATATGTTTAAACCAATGCACATATCACGATATAAATGTATGTTTCTGTATATTTCTCAATGTATATTACATGTATCCTGATAAATAAATATGTTTAAACCAATGCACATATCACGATATAAATGTATGTTTCTGTATATTTCTCAATGTATATTACATGTATCCTGATAAATAAATATGTTTAAACCAATCCACATAGCACGATATAAATGTATGTTTCTGTATATTTCTCAATGTATATTACATGTATCCTGATAAATAAATATGTTTAAACCAATCCATATATCACGATATAAATGTATGTTTCTGTATATTTCTCAATGTATATTACATGTATCCTGATAAATAAATATGTTTAAACCAATCCATATAGCACGATATAAATGTATGTTTCTGTATATTTCTCAATGTATATTACATGTATCCTGATAAATAAATATGTTTAAACCAATCCATATATCACGATATAAATGTATGTTTCTGTATATTTCTCAATGTATATTACATGTATCCTGATAAATAAATATGTTTAAACCAATCCATATATCACGATATAAATGTATGTTTCTGTATATTTCTCAATGTATATTACATGTATCCTGATAAATAAATATGTTTAAACCAATCCATATAGCACGATATAAATGTATGTTTCTGTATATTTCTCAATGTATATTACATGTATCCTGATAAATAAATATGTTTAAACCAATCCATATATCACGATATAAATGTATGTTTCTGTATATTTCTCAATGTATATTACATGTATCCTGATAAATAAATATGTTTAAACCAATCCATATAGCACGATATAAATGTATGTTTCTGAATATTTCTCAATGTATGTTACATGTATCCTGATAAATAAATATGTTTTAAGCCAATCCATATAGCACGATATAAATGTATGTTTCTGTATATTTCTCAATGTACATTACATGTATCTTGATAAATAAATATGTTTACACCAATCCATATAGCACGATATACATGTATGTTTCGGTATATTTCTCAATGTATATTACATGTATCCTGATAAATAAATATGTTTAAACCAATCCATATAGCACGATATAAATGTATGTTTCTGTATATTTCTCAATGTATATTACATGTATCCTGATAAATAAATATGTTTAAACCAATCCATATAGCACGATATAAATGTATGTTTCTGTATATTTCTCAATGTATATTACATGTATCCTGATAAATAAATATGTTTAAACCAATCCATATATCACGATATAAATGTATGTTTCTGTATATTTCTCAATGTATATTACATGTATCCTGATAAATAAATATGTTTAAACCAATCCATATATCACGATATAAATGTATGTTTCTGTATATTTCTCAATGTATATTACATGTATCCTGATAAATAAATATGTTTAAACCAATCCATATATCACGATATAAATGTATGTTTCTGTATATTTCTCAATGTATATTACATGTATCCTGATAAATAAATATGTTTAAACCAATCCATATATCACGATATAAATGTATGTTTCTGTATATTTCTCAATGTATATTACATGTATCCTGATAAATAAATATGTT
>CM026402.1:67459304-67492405 GCA_014843695.1 Archivesica marissinica
TTGTAGACCAGTCCAGAGATAGTGCAATGATACAGACAGAGACCCAGTCCAGAGATAGTGCAATGATACAGACAGAGACCCAGTCCAGAGATAGTGCAATGATACAGACAGAGACCCAGTCCAGAGATAGTGCAATGATACAGACAGAGACCCAGTCCAGAGATAGTGCAATGATACAGACAGAGACCCAGTCCAGAGATAGTGCAATGATACAGACAGAGACCCAGTCCAGAGATAGTGCAATGATACAGACAGAGACCCAGTCCAGAGATAGTGCAATGATATAGACAGAGACCCAGTCCAGAGATAGTGCAATGATACAGACAGAGACCCAGTCCAGAGATAGTGCAATGATACAGACAGAGACCCAGTCCAGAGATAGTGCAATGATACAGACAGAGACCCAGTCCAGAGATAGTGCAATGATACAGACAGAGACCCAGTCCAGAGATAGTGCAATGATACAGACAGAGACCCAGTCCAGAGATAGTGCAATGATACAGACAGAGACCCAGTCCAGAGATAGTGCAATGATACAGACAGAGACCCAGTCCAGAGATAGTGCAATGATACAGACAGAGACCCAGTCCAGAGATAGTGCATGATACAGACAGAGACCCAGTCCAGAGATAGTGCAATGATACAGACAGAGACCCAGTCCAGAGATAGTGCAATGATACAGACAGAGACCCAGTCCAGAGATAGTGCAATGATATAGACAGAGACCCAGTCCAGAGATAGTGCAATGATATAGACAGAGACCCAGTCCAGAGATAGTGCAATGATACAGACAGAGACCCAGTCCAGAGATAGTGCAATGATACAGACAGAGACCCAGTCCAGAGATAGTGCATGATACAGACAGAAAGTCCAGAGATAGTGCAATGATACAGACAGAGACCCAGTCCAGAGATAGTGCAATGATACAGACAGAGACCCAGTCCAGAGATAGTGCAATGATACAGACAGAGACCCAGTCCAGAGATAGTGCAATGATAGACAGAGACCCAGTCCAGAGATAGTGCAATGATATAGACAGAGACCCAGTCCAGAGATAGTGCAATGATACAGACAGATACCCAGTCCAGAGATAGTGCAATGATAGACAGAGACCCAGTCCAGAGATAGTGCAATGATATAGACAGAGACCCAGTCCAGAGATAGTGCAATGATACAGACAGATACCCAGTCCAGAGATAGTGCAATGATACAGACAGAGACCCAGTCCAGAGATAGTGCAATGATACAGACAGAGACCCAGTCCAGAGATAGTGCAATGATACAGACAGAGACCCAGTCCAGAGATAGTGCAATGATACAGACAGAGACCCAGTCCAGAGATAGTGCAATGATACAGACAGAGACCCAGTCCAGAGATAGTGCAATGATACAGACAGAGACCCAGTCCAGAGATAGTGCAATGATACAGACAGAGACCCAGTCCAGAGATAGTGCATGATACAGACAGAGACCCAGTCCAGAGATAGTGCAATGATACAGACAGAGACCCAGTCCAGAGATAGTGCAATGATACAGACAGAGACCCAGTCCAGAGATAGTGCAATGATACAGACAGAGACCCAGTCCAGAGATAGTGCAATGATACAGACAGAGACCCAGTCCAGAGATAGTGCAATGATACAGACAGAGACCCAGTCCAGAGATAGTGCAATGATACAGACAGAGACCCAGTCCAGAGATAGTGCAATGATACAGACAGAGACCCAGTCCAGAGATAGTGCAATGATACAGACAGAGACCCAGTCCAGAGATAGTGCAATGATACAGACAGAGACCCAGTCCAGAGATAGTGCAATGATACAGACAGAGACCCAGTCCAGAGATAGTGCAATGATACAGACAGAGACCCAGTCCAGAGAGAGTGCAATGATACAGACAGAGACCCAGTCCAGAGATAGTGCAATGATACAGATAGAGACCCAGTCCAGAGATAGTGCATGATACAGACATAGACCTAGTCCAGAGATAGTGCAATGATACAGACAGAGACCCAGTCCAGAGATAGTGCAATGATATAGACAGATACCCAGTCCAGAGATAGTGCAATGATATAGACAGAGACCCAGTCCAGAGATAGTGCAATGATATAGACAGAGACCCAGTCCAGAGATAGTGCAATGATATAGACAGAGACCCAGTCCAAAGATAGTGCAATGATATAGACAGATACCCAGTCCAGAGATAGTGCAATGATATAGACAGAGACCCAGTCCAGAGATAGTGCAATGATACAGACAGAGACCCAGTCCAGAGATAGTGCAATGATATAGACAGATACCCAGTCCAGAGATAGTGCAATGATATAGACAGAGACCCAGTCCAGAGATAGTGCAATGATATAGACAGAGAACCAGTCCAGAGATAGTGCAATGATAGACAGAGACCCAGTCCAGAGATAGTGCAATGATATAGACAGAGACCCAGTCCAGAGATAGTGCAATGATACAGACAGATACCCAGTCCAGAGATAGTGCAATGATAGACAGAGTTCCAGTCCAGAGATAGTGCAATGATATAGACATAGACCCAGTCCAGAGATAGTGCATGATACAGACAGAGACCCAGTCCAGAGATAGTGCAATGATACAGACAGAGACCCAGTCCAGAGATAGTGCAATGATAGACAGAGACCCAGTCCAGAGATAGTGCAATGATAGACAGAGACCCAGTCCAGAGATAGTGCAATGATATAGACAGAGACCCAGTCCAGAGATAGTGCAATGATACAGACAGAGACCCAGTCCAGAGATAGTGCAATGATAGACAGAGACCCAGTCCAGAGATAGTGCAATGATATAGACAGAGACCCAGTCCAGAGATAGTGCAATGATACAGACAGAGACCCAGTCCAGAGATAGTGCAATGATACAGACAGAGACCCAGTCCAGAGATAGTGCAATGATACAGACAGAGACCCAGTCCAGAGATAGTGCAATGATACAGACAGAGACCCAGTCCAGAGATAGTGCAATGATACAGACAGAGACCCAGTCCAGAGATAGTGCAATGATACAGACAGAGACCCAGTCCAGAGATAGTGCAATGATACAGACAGAGACCCAGTCCAGAGATAGTGCAATGATACAGACAGAGACCCAGTCCAGAGATAGTGCAATGATACAGACAGAGACCCAGTCCAGAGATAGTGCAATGATACAGACAGAGACCCAGTCCAGAGATAGTGCAATGATACAGACAGAGACCCAGTCCAGAGATAGTGCAATGATACAGACAGAGACCCAGTCCAGAGATAGTGCAATGATACAGACAGAGACCCAGTCCAGAGATAGTGCAATGATACAGACAGAGACCCAGTCCAGAGATAGTGCATGATACAGACAGAGACCCAGTCCAGAGATAGTGCAATGATACAGACAGAGACCCAGTCCAGAGATAGTGCAATGATACAGACAGAGACCCAGTCCAGAGATAGTGCAATGATACAGACAGAGACCCAGTCCAGAGATAGTGCAATGATACAGACAGAGACCCAGTCCAGAGATAGTGCATGATACAGACAGAGACCCAGTCCAGAGATAGTGCAATGATACAGACAGAGACCCAGTCCAGAGATAGTGCAATGATACAGACAGATACCCAGTCCAGAGATAGTGCAATGATACAGACAGAGACCCAGTCCAGAGATAGTGCAATGATATAGACAGAGACCCAGTCCAGAGATAGTGCAATGATACAGACAGAGACCCAGTCCAGAGATAGTGCAATGATACAGACAGAGACCCAGTCCAGAGATAGTGCATGATACAGACAGAGACCCAGTCCAGAGATAGTGCAATGATACAGACAGAGACCCAGTCCAGAGATAGTGCAATGATACAGACAGAGACCCAGTCCAGAGATAGTGCAATGATAGACAGAGACCCAGTCCAGAGATAGTGCAATGATAGACAGAGACCCAGTCCATAGATAGTGCAATGATATAGACAGAGACCCAGTCCAGAGATAGTGCAATGATACAGACAGATACACAGTCCAGAGATAGTGCAATGATAGACAGAGACCCAGTCCAGAGATAGTGCAATGAAATAGACAGAGACCCAGTCCAGAGATAGTGCAATGATACAGACAGATACCCAGTCCAGAGATAGTGCAATGATACAGACAGAGACCCAGTCCAGAGATAGTGCAATGATACAGACAGAGACCCAGTCCAGAGATAGTGCAATGATACAGACAGAGACCCAGTCCAGAGATAGTGCAATGATAGACAGAGACCCAGTCCAGAGATAGTGCAATGATAGACAGAGACCCAGTCCATAGATAGTGCAATGATATAGACAGAGACCCAGTCCAGAGATAGTGCAATGATACAGACAGAGTCCAGAGATAGTGCATGATACAGACAGAGACCCAGTCCAGAGATAGTGCAATGATACAGACAGAGACCCAGTCCAGAGATAGTGCAATGATACAGACAGAGACCCAGTCCAGAGATAGTGCAATGATACAGACAGAGACCCAGTCCAGAGATAGTGCAATGATACAGACAGAGACCCAGTCCAGAGATAGTGCAATGATACAGACAGAGACCCAGTCCAGAGATAGTGCAATGATACAGACAGAGACCCAGTCCAGAGATAGTGCAATGATACAGACAGAGACCCAGTCCAGAGATAGTGCAATGATACAGACAGAGACCCAGTCCAGAGATAGTGCAATGATACAGACAGAGACCCAGTCCAGAGATAGTGCAATGATAGACAGAGACCCAGTCCAGAGATAGTGCAATGATAGACAGAGACCCAGTCCAGAGATAGTGCAATGATACAGACAGAGACCCAGTCCAGAGATAGTGCAATGATACAGACAGATACCCAGTCCAGAGATAGTGCAATGATAGACAGAGACCCAGTCCAGAGATAGTGCAATGATATAGACAGAGACCCAGTCCAGAGATAGTGCAATGATACAGACAGAGACCCAGTCCAGAGATAGTGCAATGATACAGACAGAGACCCAGTCCAGAGATAGTGCAATGATACAGACAGAGACCCAGTCCAGAGATAGTGCAATGATACAGACAGAGACCCAGTCCAGAGATAGTGCAATGATACAGACAGAGACCCAGTCCAGAGATAGTGCAATGATACAGACAGAGACCCAGTCCAGAGATAGTGCAATGATACAGACAGAGACCCAGTCCAGAGATAGTGCAATGATACAGACAGAGACCCAGTCCAGAGATAGTGCATGATACAGACAGAGACCCAGTCCAGAGATAGTGCAATGATACAGACAGAGACCCAGTCCAGAGATAGTGCAATGATACAGACAGAGACCCAGTCCAGAGATAGTGCAATGATACAGACAGAGACCCAGTCCAGAGATAGTGCAATGATACAGACAGAGACCCAGTCCAGAGATAGTGCAATGATACAGACAGAGACCCAGTCCAGAGATAGTGCAATGATACAGACAGAGACCCAGTCCAGAGATAGTGCAATGATACAGACAGAGACCCAGTCCAGAGATAGTGCAATGATACAGACAGAGACCCAGTCCAGAGATAGTGCAATGATACAGACAGAGACCCAGTCCAGAGATAGTGCAATGATACAGACAGAGACCCAGTCCAGAGATAGTGCAATGATACAGACAGAGACCCAGTCCAGAGAGAGTGCAATGATACAGACAGAGACCCAGTCCAGAGATAGTGCAATGATACAGACAGAGACCCAGTCCAGAGATAGTGCATGATACAGACAGAGACCCAGTCCAGAGATAGTGCAATGATACAGACAGAGACCCAGTCCAGAGATAGTGCAATGATATAGACAGAGACCCAGTCCAGAGATAGTGCAATGATATAGACAGAGACCCAGTCCAGAGATAGTGCAATGATATAGACAGAGACCCAGTCCAGAGATAGTGCAATGATATAGACAGAGACCCAGTCCAGAGATAGTGCAATGATATAGACAGATACCCAGTCCAGAGATAGTGCAATGATATAGACAGAGACCCAGTCCAGAGATAGTGCAATGATAGACAGAGACCCAGTCCAGAGATAGTGCAATGATATAGACAGAGACCCAGTCCAGAGATAGTGCAATGATACAGACAGAGACCCAGTCCAGAGATAGTGCAATGATAGACAGAGATCCAGTCCAGAGATAGTGCAATGATACAGACAGAGACCCAGTCCAGAGATAGTGCATGATACAGACAGAGACCCAGTCCAGAGATAGTGCAATGATACAGACAGAGACCCAGTCCAGAGATAGTGCAATGATACAGACAGAGACCCAGTCCAGAGATAGTGCAATGATAGACAGAGACCCAGTCCAGAGATAGTGCAATGATAGACAGAGACCCAGTCCAGAGATAGTGCAATGATATAGACAGAGACCCAGTCCAGAGATAGTGCAATGATACAGACAGATACCCAGTCCAGAGATAATGCAATGATAGACAGAGACCCAGTCTAGAGATAGTGCACATGTCTCTGGATGTCAATGAGGGTGGATATGGCAATGATCCATGACACATTCATGTTCTCAGGAGGTCAATGATGGTGGATATGGTAATGATCCATGACACATACATGTCTCTGGAATTCAATGAGGGTGGATATGGCAATGATCCATGACACATACATGTTCTCTAGAAATCAATGAGGGTGGATTTGGAACTGTTCCATGACACATACATATACATGTCTCTGGAAGTCAATGAGGGACACACACACCTTTAAATGTCTCTGGAAGTCGAATAGAGTGGATGTGGCGGTGGACCATGCCATAACCTCTAAATGTCTCTGGAAGTCAAATAGAGTGGATGTGGCTGTGGGCCATGGCACATACCTCTAAATGTCTCTGGAAGTCAAATAGAGTGGATATGGAAATGATCCATGACACATACATGTCTCTGGAAGTCAAATAGAGTGGATGTGGCGGTGGACCATGCCACAAACCTCTAAATATCTCTGGAAGTCAAATAGAGTGGATGTGGCGGTGGACCATGCCACAAACCTTTAAATGTCTCTGGAAGTCAAATAGAGTGGATGTGGCGGTGGTCCATGCCACAAACCTCTAAATGTCTCTGGAAATCAAATAGAGTGGATTTGGCTGTGGACTATGCCACAAACCTCTAAATGTCTCTGGAAGTCAAATAGAGTGGATGTGGCGGTGGGCTATGGCACAAACCTCTAAATGTCTCTGGAAGTCAAATAGAATGGATGTGGCGGTGGGCCATGGCACAAACCTCTAAATGTCTCTGGAAGTCAAATAGAGTGGATATGGAAATGATCCATGACACATACATGTCTCTGGAAGTCAAATAGAGTGGATGTGGCGGTGGACCATGCCACAAACCTCTAAATATCTCTGGAAGTCAAATAGAGTGGATGTGGCGGTGGACCATGCCACAAACCTTTAAATGTCTCTGGAAGTCAAATAGAGTGGATGTGGCGGTGGTCCATGCCACAAACCTCTAAATGTCTCTGGAAATCAAATAGAGTGGATTTGGCGGTGGGCTATGGCACAAACCTCTAAATGTCTCTGGAAGTCAAATAGAATGGATGTGGCGGTGGGCCATGGCACAAACCTCTAAATGTCTCTGGAAGTCAAATAGAGTGGATGTGGCGGTGGACCATGCCACAAACCTCTAAATGTCTCTGGATGTCAAATAGAGTGGATGTGGCGGTGGGCCATGGCACAAACCTCTAAATGTCTCTGGAAGTCAAATATAATGGTTGTGGCGGTGGACCAGGGTACATACCTTTAAATGACAATATCTATGTAGGTTTTTTGATTAAGAGGACTTCTTCACGCGGTTAATTCCATAACACTGCAATTTATTTTATTTTCCAGAAAACAACAATAATCCAGAATTATCGAGTCCAACACGTCACAAACCAAAGAAAGGTATGCACATTTCAATAAATCTTAAATCAATTTAATTCTATTGCCGCAGTATCCATGAAACTAGTCAGTATCCATGAAACTAGTCAGTATTCGTGACAATAGTCAGTATCTCTGAAACTAGTCAGTATCCGTGAAACTAGTCAGTATCCGTGAAACTAGTCAGTATCCATGAAACTAGTCAGTATCCATGAAACTAGACAGTATTCGTGAAACTAGTCAGTACCATGAAACTAGTCAGTATCCGTGAAACTAGTCAGTATCCGTGAAACTAGTTAGTATCCGTGAAACTAGTCAGTATCCATGAAACTAGTCAGTATCCGTGAAACTAGTCAGTATCCATGAAACTAGTCAGTATTCGTGAAACTAGTCAGTATCCGTGAAACTAGTCAGTATCCATGAAACTAGTAACTAGTCAGTATCTGTGAAACTAGTAACTAGTCAGTATCCATGAAACTAGTAACTAGTCAGCATCCATGAAACTAGTAACTAGTCAGTATCCATGAAACTAGTAACTAGTCAGTATCCATGAAATTAGTAACTAGTCAGTATCCGTGAAACTAGTCAGTATCCATGAAACTAGTCAGTATCCGAGAAACTAGTCAGTATCCGTGAAACTAGTCAGTATCCGAGAAACTAGTCAGTATCCGTGAAACTAGTCAGTATCCATGAAACTAGTAACTAGTCAGTATCCATGAAACTACTAACTAGTCAGTATCCGTGAAACTAGTCAGTATCCATGAAACTAGTCAGTATCCGAGAAACTAGTCAGTATCCGTGAAACTAGTCAGTATCCGTGAAACTAGTCAGTATCCATGAAACTAGTCAGTATCCGTGAAACTAGTCAGTATCCGAGAAACTAGTCAGTATCCGTGAAACTAGTCAGTATCCGTGAAACTAGTCAGTATCCATGAAACTAGTCAGTATCCGTGAAACTAGTCAGTACCCATGAAACTAGTCAGTATCCGTAAAACTAGTCAGTATCCGTGACACTAGTCCGTATCCGTGAAACTAGTCAGTATCCATGAAACTAGTCAGTATCCATGAAACTAGTCAGTATCCGTGAAACTAGTCAGTATCCATGAAACTAGTCAGTATCCGTGAAACTAGTCAGTATCCGTGAAACTAGTCAGTATCCATGAAACTAGTAACTAGTCAGTATCCGTGAAACTAGTCAGTATCCGTGAAACTAGTCAGTATCCATGAAACTAGTCAGTATTCGTGAAACTAGTCAGTATCCGTGAAACTATTCAGTATCCATGAAACTAGTCAGTATCCGTGAAACTAGTAACTAGTCAGTATCCATGAAACTAGTAACTAGTCAGTATCCGGGAAACTAGTAACTACTCAGTATCCGTGAAGCTAGTCAGTATCCATGAAATTAGTCAGTACCCATGAAATTAGTCAGTATCCGTAAAACTAGTCAGTATCCGTGAAACTAGTCCGTATCCGTGAAACTAGTCAGTATCCATGAAACTAGTCAGTATCCGTGAAACTAGTCAGTATCCATGAAACTAGTCAGTATCCGTGAAACTAGTCAGTACCATGAAACTAGTAACTAGTCAGTATCCGTGAAACTAGTCAGTATCCGTGAAACTAGTCAGTATCCATGAAACTAGTCAGTATTCTTGAAACTAGTCAGTATCCGTGAAACTATTCAGTATCCATGAAAATAGTCAGTATCCGTGAAACTAGTAACTAGTCAGTATCCATGAAACTAGTAACTAGTCAGTATCCGGGAAACTAGTAACTAGTCAGTATCCGTGAAGCTAGTCAGTATCCATGACATTAGTAACTAATCAGTATCCGTGAAACTAGTAACTAGTCAGTATCCATGAAACTAGTAACTAGTCAGTATCCGTGAAACTAGTAACTAGTCAGTATCCATGAAACTAGTAACTAGTCAGTATCCATGAAAATAGTAACTAGTCAGTATCCGTGAAACTAGTAACTAGTCAGTATCCATGAAACTAGTAACTAGTCAGTATCCGTGAAACTAGTCAGTATCCATGAAACTAGTCAGTATCCTGAAACTAGGCAGTATCCATGAAACTAGTAACTAGTCAGTATCCATGAAACTAGTAACTAGTCAGTATCCGTGAAACTAGTAACTAGTCAGTATCCATGAAACTAGTAACTAGTCAGTATCCGTGAAACTAGTAACTAGTCAGTATCCGTGAAACTAGTAACTAGTCAGTATCCATGAAACTAGTAACTAGTCAGTATCCGTGAAACTAGTCAGTATCCATGAAACTAGTAACTAGTCAGTATCCGTGAAACTAGTAACTAGTCAGTATCCATGAAACTAGTAACTAGTCAGTATCCATGAAACTAGTAACTAGTCAGTATCCGTGAAACTAGTAACTAGTCAGTATCCATGAAACTAGTAACTAGTCAGTATCCGTGAAACTAGTAACTAGTCAGTATCCGTGAAACTAGTCAGTATCCATGAAACTAGTCAGTATCCGTGAAACTAGGCAGTATCCATGAAACTAGTCAGTACCATGAAACTAGTAACTAGTCAGTATCCGTGAAACTAGTAACTAGTCAGTATCCGTGAAACTAGGCAGTATCCATGAAACTAGTCAGTATCCATGAAACTAGTAACTAGTCAGTATCCGTGAAACTAGTCAGTATCCATGAAACTAGTAACTAGTCAGTATCCGTGAAACTAGTAACTAGTCAGTATCCATGAAACTAGTAACTAGTCAGTATCCGTGAAACTAGTAACTAGTCAGTATCCATGAAACTAGTAACTAGTCAGTATCCATGAAACTAGTAACTAGTCAGTATCCGTGAAACTAGTAACTAGTCAGTATCCATGAAACTAGTAACTAGTCAGTATCCGTGAAACTAGTAACTAGTCAGTATCCATGAAACTAGTAACTAGTCAGTATCCATGAAACTAGTAACTAGTCAGTATCCGTGAAACTAGTAACTAGTCAGTATCCATGAAACTAGTAACTAGTCAGTATCCGTGAAACTAGTAACTAGTCAGTATCCATGAAACTAGTAACTAGTCAGTATCCATGAAACTAGTAACTAGTCATTATCCGTGAAACTAGGAACTAGTCAGTATCCGTGAATCTAGTAACTAGTCAGTATCCGTGAAACTAGTCAGTATCCATGAAACTAGTCAGTATCCGTGAAACTAGGCAGTATCCATGAAACTAGTCAGTACCATGAAACTAGAAACTAGTCAGTATCCGTGAAACTAGTAACTAGTCAGTATCCGTGAAATTAGTCATTATCCATGAAACTTTTCAGTGTCCGTAAAACTAGGCAGTATCCATGAAACTAGTCAGTACCATGAAACTAGTAACTAGTCAGTATCCGTGAAACTAGTAACTAGTCAGTATCCGTGAAACTAGTAACTGGTCAGTATCCATGAAACTATTAACTAGTCAGTATACATGAAACTAATAACTAGTCAGTATCCTTGAAACTTGTAACTAGTCAGTATCCGTGAAACTAGTAACTAGTCAGTATCCGTGAAACTAGTAACTAGTCAGTATCCGTGAAAAACTAGTCAGTATCCATGAAACTAGTAACTAGTCAGTATCCATGAAACTAGTAACTAGTCAGTATCCATGAAACTAGTAACTAGTCAGTATCCGTGAAACTAATAACTAGTCAGTATCCTTGAAACTTGTAACTAGTCAGTATCCATGAAACTAGTAACTAGTCAGTATCCGTGAAACTAGTCAGTATCCATGAAACTAGTAACTAGTGAGTATCCATGAAACTAGTAACTAGTCAGTATCCATGAAACTAGTAACTAGTCAGTATCCATGAAACTAGTAACTAGTCAGTATCCATGAAACTAGTAACTAGTCAGTATCCATGAGACTAGTAACTAGTCAGTATCCATGAAACTAGTAACTAGTCAGTATCCATGAAACTAGTAACTAGTCAGTATCCTTGAAACTAGTCAGTACCCATGAAACTACTCAGTATCCATGAAACTAGTCAGTATCCATGAAACTAGTAACTAGTCAGTATCCTTGAAACTAGTAACTAGTCAGTATCCGTGAAACTAGTAACTAGTCAGTATCCATGAAACTAGTAACTAGTCAGTATCAATGAAACTAGTAACTAGTCAGTATCCATGAAACTAGTAACTAGTCAGTATCCGTGAAACTAGAGTTAACTAGTCAGTATCCATGAAACTAGTAACTAGTCAGTATCCATGAAACTAGTAACTAGTCAGTATCCATGAAACTAGTAACTAGTCAGTATCCATGAAACTAGTAACTAGTCAGTATCCGTGAAACTAGTCAGTATCCAAACTAGTCAGTATCCGTGAAACTAGTAACTAGTCAGTATCCATGAAACTAGTAACAAGTCAGTATCCGTGAAACTAGTAACTAGTCAGTATCCATGAAACTAGTAACTAGTCAGTATCCATGAAACTAGTAACTAGTCAGTATCCGTGAAACTAGGAACTAGTCAGTATCCATGAAACTAGTAACTACTCAGTATCCGTGAAACTAGTCAGTATCCGTGAAACTAGGCAGTATCCATGAAACTAGTAACTAGTCAGTATCCGTGAAACTAGTCATTATCCATGAAACTAGTCAGTATCCGTAAAACTAGGCAGTATCCATGAAACTAGTAACTAGTCAGTATCCATGAAACTAGTAACTAGTCAGTATCAATGAAACTAGTAACTAGTCAGTATCCGTGAAACTAGTAACTAGTCAGTATCCGTGAAACTAGTAACTAGTCAGTATCCATGAAACTAGTAACTAGTCAGTATCAATGAAACTAGTAACTAGTCAGTATCCGTGAAACTAGTAACTAGTCAGTATCCGTGAAACTAGTAACTAGTCAGTATCCATGAAACTAGTAACTAGTCAGTATCAATGAAACTAGTAACTAGTCAGTATCCGTGAAACTAGTAACTAGTCAGTATCCATGAAACTAGTAACTAGTCAGTATCCATGAAATTAGTAACTAGTCAGTATCCATGAAATTAGTAACTAGTCAGTATCCATGAAACTAGTAACTAGTCAGTATCCTAGAAACTAGTCAGTATCCATGAAACTAGTAACTAGTCAGTATCCGTGAATCTAGTAACTAGTCAGTATCCATGAAACTAGTAACTAGTCATTATCAATGAAATTAGTAAGTAGTCAGTATCCGTGAAACTAGTAACTAGTCAGTATCCATGAAACTAGTAACTAGTCAGTATCCATGAAATTAGTAACTAGTCAGTATCCATGAAACTAGTAACTAGTCAGTATCCGTGAAACTAGGCAGTATCCATGAAACTAGTCAGTACCATGAAACTAGTAACTAGTCAGTATCCGTGAAACTAGTAACTAGTCAGTATCCGTGAAACTATTAACAAGTCAGTATCCATGAAACAAGTAACTAGTCAGTATCCGTGAAACTAGTAACTAGTCAGTATCCGTGAAACTAGAAACTAGTCAGTATCCATGAAACTAGTAACTAGTCAGTATCCGTGAAACTAGTAACTAGTCAGTATCCATGAAACAAGTAACTAGTCAGTATGTGTGAAACTAGTAACTAGTCAGTATCCGTGAAACTAGTCAGTATCCATGAAATTAGTAACTAGTCAGTATCCGTGAAACTAGTCAGTATCCATGAAACTAGTAACTAGTCAGTATCCATGAAACTAGTAACTAGTCAGTATCCATGAAACTAGTCAGTATCCGTGAAACAAGTCAGTACCCATGAAACTACTCAGTATCCATGAAACTAGTCAGTATCCATGAAACTAGTAACTAGTCAGTATCCTTGAAACTAGTAACTAGTCAGTATCCGTGAAACTAGTAACTAGTCAGTATCCATGAAACTAGTAACTAGTCAGTATCCATGAATCTAGTAAGTAGTCAGTATCAATGAAACTAGTAACTAGTCAGTATCCGTGAAACTAGTAACTAGTCAGTATCCGTGAAACTAGTAACTAGTCAGTATCCATGAAACTAGTAACTAGTCAGTATCAATGAAATTAGTAATAAGTCAGTATCCGTGAAACTAGTAACTAGTCAGTATCCGTGAAACTAGTAACTAGTCAGTATTCATGAAACTAGTAACTAGTCAGTATCCATGAAATTAGTAACTAGTCAGTATCCATGAAATTAGTAACTAGTCAGTATCCATGAAACTAGTAACTAGTCAGTATCCTAGAAACTAGTCAGTATCCATGAAACTAGTAACTAGTCAGTATCGATGAAACTAGTAACTAGTCAGTATCCATGAAACTAGTAACTAGTCAGTATCAATGAAACTAGTAACTAGTCAGCATCCGTGAAACTAGTAACTAGTCAGCATCCGTGAAACTAGTAACTAGTCAGTATCCATGAAACTAGTAACTAGTCAGTATCCATGAAATTAGTAACTAGTCAGTATCCGTGAAACTAGAAACTAGTCAGTATCCGTGAAACTAGTCAGTATCCATGAAACTAGTAACTAGTCAGAATCCGTGAAACTAGTAACTAGTCAGTATCCATGAAACTAGTAACTAGTCAGTATCCGTGAAACCAGGAACTAGTCAGTATCCATGAAACTAGTAACTAGTCAGTATCCGTGAAACTAGTCAGTATCCATGAAACTAGTCAGTATCCGTGAAACTAGGCAGTATCCATGAAACTAGTCAGTACCATGAAACTAGTAACTAGTCAGTTTCCGTGAAACTAGTAACTAGTCAGTATCCGTGAAACTTGTCATTATCCATGAAACTAGTCAGTATCCGTGAAACTAGGCAGTATCCATGAAACTAGTCAGTACCATGAAACTAGTAACTAGTCAGTATCCGTGAAACTAGTAACAAGTCAGTACCCATGAAACTACTCAGTATCCATGAAACTAGTCAGTATCCATGAAACTAGTAACTAGTCAGTATCCTTGAAACTAGTAACTAGTCAGTATCAATGAAATTAGTAATAAGTCAGTATCCGTGAAACTAGTAACTAGTCAGTATCCGTGAAACTAGTAACTAGTCAGTATTCATGAAACTAGTAACTAGTCAGTATCCATGAAATTAGTAACTAGTCAGTATCCATGAAATTAGTAACTAGTCAGTATCCATGAAACTAGTAACTAGTCAGTATCCTAGAAACTAGTCAGTATCCATGAAACTAGTAACTAGTCAGTATCGATGAAACTAGTAACTAGTCAGTATCCATGAGACTAGTAACTAGTCAGTATCCATGAAACTAGTAACTAGTCAGTATCCATGAAACTAGTAACTAGTCAGTATCCGTGAAACTAGTCAGTATCCATGAAACTAGTCAGTATCCGTGAAACTAGTCAGTACCCATGAAACTACACAGTATCCATGAAACTAGTCAGTATCCATGAAACTAGTAACTAGTCAGTATCTTTGAAACTAGTAACTAGTCAGTATCCGTGAAACTAGTAACTAGTCAGTATCCATGAAACTAGTAACTAGTCAGTATCCATGAAACTAGTAACTAGTCAGTATCAATGAAACTAGTAACTAGTCAGTATCCGAGAAACTAGTAACTAGTCAGTATCCATGAAACTAGTATCTAGTCAGTATCAATGAAACTAGTAACTAGTCAGTATCCGTGAAACTAGTAACTAGTCAGTATCCGTGAAACTAGTAACTAGTCAGTATCCATGAAATTAGTAACTAGTCAGTATCCATGAAATTAGTAACTAGTCAGTATCCATGAAACTAGTAACTAGTCAGTATCCGTGAAACTAGTAACTAGTCAGTATCCATGAAACTAGTAACTAGTCAGTATCAATGAAACTAGTAACTAGTCAGTATCCGTGAAACTAGTAACTAGTCAGTATCCGTGAAACTAGAAACTAGTCAGTATCCGTGAAACTAGTAACTAGTCAGTATCCATGAAACTAGAAACTAGTCAGTATCCGTGAAACTAGTCAGTATCCATGAAACTAGTAACTAGTCAGTATCCGTGAAACTAGTAACTAGTCAGTATCCATGAAACTAGTAACTAGTCAGTATCCGTGAAACTAGTAACTAGTCAGTATCCATGAAACTAGTAACTAGTCAGTATCCATGAAACTAGTAACTAGTCAGTATCCGTGAAACCAGGAACTAGTCAGTATCCATGAAACTAGTAACTAGTCAGTATCCGTGAAACTAGTCAGTATCCATGAAACTAGTAACTAGTCAGTATGAATGAAACTAGTCAGTATCCATGAAACTAGTAACTAGTCAGTATCCTTGAAACTAGTAACTAGTCAGTATCAATGAAACTAGTAACTAGTCAGTATCCGTGAAACTAGTAACTAGTCAGTATCCGTAAAACTAGTAACTAGTCAGTATCCATGAAACTAGTAACTAGTCAGTATCCTTGAAACTAGTCAGAATCCATGAAACTAGTAACTAGTCAGTATCCGTGAAACTAGTAACTAGTCAGTATCCATGAAACTAGTAACTAGTCAGTATCAATGAAACTAGTAACTAGTCAGTATCCGTGAAACTAGTAACTAGTCAGTATCCGTGAAACTAGTAACTAGTCAGTATCCATGAAACTAGTAACTAGTCAGTATCAATGAAACTAGTAACTACTCAGTATCCGTGAAACTAGTAACTAGTCAGTATCCGTGAAACTAGTAACTAGTCAGTATCCATGAAACTAGTCAACCAAAACAAACACAACCAAAACAAAACACAACCAAACTAGTCAGTATCCATGAAACTAGTAACTAGTCAGTATCCGTGAAACTAGTAACTAGTCAGTATCCATGAAAATAGAACTAGTCAGTATCCGTGAAACTAGTCAGTATCCATGAAACTAGTAACTAGTCAGTATCCATGAAACTAGTAACTAGTCAGTATCCATGAAACTAGTAACTAGTCAGTATCCATGAAACTAGTAACTAGTCAGTATCCATGAAACTAGTAACTAGTCAGTATCCATGAAACTAGTAACTAGTCAGTATCGTGAAACTAGTAACAGTCAGTATCCATGAAACTAGTAACTAGTCAGTATCCGTGAAACTAGTAACTAGTCAGTATCCATGAAACTAGTAACTAGTCAGTATCCGTGAAACTAGTCAGTATCCATGAAACTAGTAACTAGTCAGTATCCGTGAAACTAGTAACTAGTCAGTATCCATGAAACTAGTAACTAGTCAGTATCCGTGAAACTAGTAACTAGTCAGTATCCTGAAACTAGTAACTAGTCAGTATCCGTGAAACTAGTACTAGTCAGTATCCATGAAACTAGTCAGTATCCATGAAACTAGTAAATAGTCAGTATCCATGAAACTAGTAACTAGTCAGTATCCATGAAACTAGTAACTAGTCAGTATCAATGAAACTAGTAACTAGTCAGTATCCGTGAAACTAGTAACTAGTCAGTATCCGTGAAACTAGTAACTAGTCAGTATCCATGAAACTAGTAACTAGTCAGTATCAATGAAACTAGTAACTACTCAGTATCCGTGAAACTAGTAACTAGTCAGTATCCGTGAAACTAGTAACTAGTCAGTATCCATGAAACTAGTCAGTATCCATGAAACTAGTAACTAGTCAGTATCCATGAAACTAGAAACTAGTCAGTATCCGTGAAACTAGTCAGTATCCATGAAACTAGTAACTAGTCAGTATCCGTGAAACTAGTAACTAGTCAGTATCCATGAAAATAGTAACTAGTCAGTATCCGTGAAACTAGTAACTAGTCAGTATCCATGAAACTAGTAACTAGTCAGTATCCATGAAACTAGTAACTAGTCAGTATCCGTGAAACCTGGAACTAGTCAGTATCCATGAAACTAGTAACTAGTCAGTATCCGTGAAACTAGTCAGTATCCATGAAACTAGTCAGTATCCGTGAAACTAGGCAGTATCCATGAAACTAGTAACTAGTCAGTATCCTTGAAACTAGTAACTAGTCAGTATCCATGAAACTAGTCAGTATCCATGAAATTAGTAACTAGTCAGTATCCTTGAAACTAGTAACTAGTCAGTATCATTGAAACTAGTAACTAGTCAGTATCCGTGAAACTAGTAACTAGTCAGTATCCTAGAAACTAGTATCTAGTCAGTATCCTTGAAACTAGTCAGTATTCATAAAACTAGTAACTAGTCAGTATGCCTGAAACTAGTAACTAGTCAGTATCCATGAAACTAGTAGCTAGTCAGTATCAATGAAAGTAGTAACTACTCAGTATCCGTGAAACTAGTAACTAGTCAGTATCCGTGAAACTAGTAACTAGTCAGTATCCATGAAACTAGTAACTAGTCAGTATCAATGAAACTAGTAACTAGTCAGTATCCGTGAAACTAGTAACTAGTCAGTATCCGTGAAACTAGTAACTAGTCAGTATCCATGAAACTAGTCAGTATCCATGAAACTAGTAACTAGTCAGTATCCATGAAACTAGTAAATAGTCAGTATCCATGATACTAGTAACTAGTCAGTATCCATGAAACTAGTAACTAGTCAGTATCCATGAAACTAGTAACTAGTCAGTATCCGCGAAAGTAGTCAGTATCCATGAAACTAGTCAGTATCCATGAAACAAGTCAGTACCCATGAAACTACTCAGTATCCATGAAACTAATCAGTATCCATGAAACTAGTAATTAGTCAGTATCCTTGAAACTAGTAACTAATCAGTATCCGTGAAACTAGTAACTAGTCAGTATCCATGAAACTAGTAACTAGTCAGTATCAATGAAACTAGTAACTAGTCAGTACCATGAAACTAGTAACTAGTCAGTATCCGTGAAACTAGTAACTAGTCAGTATCCATGAGACTAGTAACTAGTCATTATCCATGAAACTAGTAACTAGTCAGTATCCATGAAACTAGTAACTAGTCAGTATCCGTGAAACTAGTCAGTATCCATGAAACTAGTCAGTATCCGTGAAACAAGTCAGTATCCATGAAACTAGTAATTAGTCAGTATCCTTGAAACTAGTAACTAGTCAGTATCCTTGAAACTAGTAACTAGTCAGTATCCGTGAAACTAGTAACTAATCAGTATCCATGAAACTAGTAACTAGTCAGTATCAATGAAACTAGTAACTAGTCAGTATCCGTGAAACTAGTAACTAGTCAGTATCCGTGAAACTAGTAACTAGTCAGTATCCATGAAACTAGTAACTAGTCAGTATCAATGAAACTAGTAACTAGTCAGTATCCGTGAAACTAGTAACTAGTCAGTATCCGTGAAACTAGTAACTAGTCAGTATCCATGAAACTAGTAACTAGTCAGTATCCATGAAATTAGTAACTAGTCAGTATCCATGAAATTAGTAACTAGTCAGTATCCATGAAACTAGTAACTAGTCAGTATCCTAGAAACTAGTCAGTATCCATGAAAACAGTAACTAGTCAGTATCCGTGAAACTAGTAACTAGTCAGTATCCATGAAACTAGTAACTAGTCAGTATCCATGAAACTAGTAACTAGTCAGTATCCGTGAAACTAGTAACTAGTCAGTATCCATGAAACTAGTAACTAGTCAGTATCCATGAAATTAGTAACTAGTCAGTATCCGTGAAACTAGTAACTAGTCAGTATCCATGAAACTAGTAACTAGTCAGTATCCGTGAAACTAGTAACTAGTCAGTATCCGTGAAACTAGTAACTAGTCAGTATCCATGAAACAAGTAACTAGTCAGTATCCGTGAAACTAGTAACTAGTCAGTATCCATGAAACTAGTAACTAGTCAGTATCCATGAAACTAGTAACTACTCAGTATCCGTGAAACTAGTCAGTATCCATGAAACTAGTCAGTATCCATGAAACTAGGCAGTATCCATGAAACTAGTAACTAGTCAGTATCCGTGAAACTAGTCATTATCCATGAAACTAGTCAGTATCCGTAAAACTAGGCAGTATCCATGAAACTAGTCAGTACCATGAAACTAGTAACTAGTCAGTATCCGTGAAACTAGTAACTAGTCAGTAACCGTGAAACTAGTAACTGGTCAGTATCCATGAAACTATTAACTAGTCAGTATCCATGAAACTAGTAATTAGTCAGTATCCGTGAAACTAGTAACTAGTCAGTATCCATGAAACTAGTAACTAGTCAGTATCCGTGAAACTAGTAACTAGTCAGTATCCATGAAACAAGTAACTAGTCAGTATCCGTGAAACTAGTAACTAGTCAGTATCCGTGAAACTAGTCAGTATCCATGAAACTAGTAACTAGTCAGTATCCGTGAAACTAGTAACTAGTTAGTATCCATGAAACTAGTAACTAGTCAGTATCCGTGAAACTAGTAACTAGTCAGTATCCTTGAAACTTGTAACTAGTCAGTATCCGTGAAACTAGTAACTAGTCAGTATCCGTGAAACTAGTCAGTATCCATGAAACTAGTAAATAGTCAGTATCCATGAAACTAGTAACTAGTCAGTATCCATGAAACTAGTAACTAGTCAGTATCCATTAAACTAGTAACTAGTCAGTATCCATGAGAATAGTAACTAGTCAGTATCCATGAAACTAGTAACTAGTCAGTATCCATGAAACTAGTAACTAGTCAGTATCAATGAAACTATTAACTAGTCAGTATCCGTGAAACTAGTAACTAGTCAGTATCCGTGAAACTAGTAACTAGTCAGTATCCATGAAACTAGTAACTAGTCAGTATCCGTGAAACTAGTAACTAGTCAGTATCCATGAAAATAGTAACTAGTCAGTATTCATGAAACTAGTAACTAGTCAGTATCCGTGAAACTAGGAACTAGTCAGTATCCATGAAACTAGTAACTACTCAGTATCCGTGAAACTAGTCAGTATCCATGAAACTAGTCAGTATCCGTGAAACTAGGCAGTAACCATGAAACTAGTAACTAGTCAGTATCCGTGTAACTAGTCATTATCCGTGAAACTAGTCAGTACCATGAAACTAGTAACTAGTCAGTATCCGTGAAACTAGTAACTAGTCAGTATCCATGAAACTAGTAACTAGTCAGTATCCGTGAAACTAGTAACTAGTCAGTATCCATGAAACTAGTAACTAGTCAGTATCCATGAAACTAGTAACTAGTCAGTATCCGTGAAACTAGTAACTAGTCAGTATCCATGAAACTAGTAACTAATCAGTATCCGTGAAACTAGTAACTAGTCAGTATCCATGAAACTAGTAACTAGTCAGTATCAATGAAACTAGTAACTAGTCAGTATCCGTGAAACTAGTAACTAGTCAGTATCCATGAAACTAGTAACTAGTCAGTATCCGTGAAACTAGTAACTAGTCAGTATCCATGAAACATGTAACTAGTTTAGTATCCGTGAAACTAGTAACTAGTCAGTATCCGTGACACTAGTCAGTATCCATGAAACTAGTAACTAGTCAGTATCCGTGAAACTAGTAACTAGTCAGTATCCATGAAACTAGTAACTAGTCAGTATCCGTGAAACTAGTAACTAGTCAGTATCCTTGAAACTTGTAACTAGTCAGTATCCGTGAAACTAGTAACTAGTCAGTATCCGTGAAACTAGTCAGTATCCATGAAACTAGTCAGTATCCGTGAAACTAGGCAGTAACCATGAAACTAGTAACTAGTCAGTATCCGTGAAACTAGTCATTATCCATGAAACTAGTCAGTATCCGTAAAACTAGTCAGTATCCATGAAATTAGTCAGTACCATGAAACTAGTAACTAGTCAGTATCCGTGAAACTAGTAACTAGTCAGTATCCGTGAAACTAGTAACTGGTCAGTATCCATGAAACTATTAACTAGTCAGTATCCATGAAACTAGTAACTAGTCAGTATCCGTGAAACTAGTAACTAGTCAGTATCCATGAAACTAGTAACTAGTCAGTATCCATGAAACTAGTAAATAGTCAGTATCCGTGAAACTAGTAACTAGTCAGTATCCATGAAACTAGTAACTAGTCAGTATCCGTGAAACTAGTAACTAGTCAGTATCCATGAAACTAGTAACTAGTCAGTATCCGTGAAACTAGTAACTAGTCAGTATCCATGAAACTAGTAACTAGTCAGTATCCATGAAACTAGTAACTAGTCAGTATCCGTGAAACTAGTCAGTATCCATGAAACTAGTAACTAGTCAGTATCCGTGAAACTAGTAACTAGTCAGTATCCATGAAACTAGTCAGTATCCATGAAACTAGTAACTAGTCAGTATCCGTGAAACTAGTAACTAGTCAGTATCCATGAAACTAGTAACTAGTCAGTATCCATGAAACTAGTAACTAGTCAGTATCCATGAAACTAGTAACTAGTCAGTATCCATGAAACTAGTAACTAGTCAGTATCCATGAAACTAGTAACTAGTCAGTATCCATGAAACTAGTAACTAGTCAGTATCCATGAAACTAGTAACTAGTCAGTATCCATGAAACTAGTAACTAGTCAGTATCCGTGAAACTAGTCAGTACCCATGAAACTAGTCAGTATCCATGAAACTAGTCAGTATCCATGAAACTAGTAACTAGTCAGTATCCTTGAAACTAGTAACTAGTCAGTATCCGTGAAACTAGTAACTAGTCAGTATCCATGAAACTAGTAACTAGTCAGTATCCATGAAACTAGTAACTAGTCAGTATCCATGAAACTAGTAACTAGTCAGTATCCATGAAACTAGTAACTAGTCAGTATCCGTGAAACTAGTAACTAGTCAGTATCCGTGAAACTAGTCAGTATCCATGAAACTAGTAACTAGTCAGTATCCATGAAACTAGTAACTAGTCAGTATCCGTGAAACTAGTAACTAGTCAGTATCCGTGAAACTAGTAACTAGTCAGTATCCATGAAACTAGTAACTAGTCAGTATCAATGAAACTAGTAACTAGTCAGTATCCGTGAAACTAGTAACTAGTCAGTATCCGTGAAACTAGTCAGTACCCATGAAACTACTCAGTATCCATGAAACTAGTCAGTATCCATGAAACTAGTAACTAGTCAGTATCCTTGAAACTAGTAACTAGTCAGTATCCGTGAAACTAGTAACTAGTCAGTATCCATGAAACTAGTAACTAGTCAGTATCCATGAAACTAGTAACTAGTCAGTATCCATGAAACTAGTAACTAGTCAGTATCCATGAAACTAGTAACTAGTCAGTATCCGTGAAACTAGTAACTAGTCAGTATCCGTGAAACTAGTAACTAGTCAGTATCCATGAAACTAGTAACTAGTCAGTATCAATGAAACTAGTAACTAGTCAGTATCCGTGAAACTAGTAACTAGTCAGTATCCGTGAAACTAGTAACTAGTCAGTATCCATGAAACTAGTAACTAGTCAGTATCAATGAAACTAGTAACTAGTCAGTATCCGTGAAACTAGTAACTAGTCAGTATCCATGAAACTAGTAACTAGTCAGTATCCATGAAATTAGTAACTAGTCAGTATCCATGAAATTAGTAACTAGTCAGTATCCATGAAACTAGTAACTAGTCAGTATCCTAGAAACTAGTCAGTATCCATGAAACTAGTAACTAGTCAGTATCCGTGAATCTAGTAACTAGTCAGTATCCATGAAACTAGTAACTAGTCATTATCAATGAAATTAGTAAGTAGTCAGTATCCGTGAAACTAGTAACTAGTCAGTATCCGTGAAACTAGTAACTAGTCAGTATCCATGAAACTAGTAACTAGTCAGTATCCATGAAATTAGTAACTAGTCAGTATCCATGAAACTAGTAACTAGTCAGTATCCGTGAAACTAGGCAGTATCCATGAAACTAGTCAGTACCATGAAACTAGTAACTAGTCAGTATCCGTGAAACTAGTAACTAGTCAGTATCCGTGAAACTATTAACAAGTCAGTATCCATGAAACAAGTAACTAGTCAGTATCCGTGAAACTAGTAACTAGTCAGTATCCGTGAAACTAGAAACTAGTCAGTATCCATGAAACTAGTAACTAGTCAGTATCCGTGAAACTAGTAACTAGTCAGTATCCATGAAACAAGTAACTAGTCAGTATGTGTGAAACTAGTAACTAGTCAGTATCCGTGAAACTAGTCAGTATCCATGAAATTAGTAACTAGTCAGTATCCATGAAACTAGTCAGTATCCATGAAACTAGTAACTAGTCAGTATCCATGAAACTAGTAACTAGTCAGTATCCATGAAACTAGTCAGTATCCGTGAAACAAGTCAGTACCCATGAAACTACTCAGTATCCATGAAACTAGTCAGTATCCATGAAACTAGTAACTAGTCAGTATCCTTGAAACTAGTAACTAGTCAGTATCCGTGAAACTAGTAACTAGTCAGTATCCATGAAACTAGTAAGTAGTCAGTATCAATGAAACTAGTAACTAGTCAGTATCCGTGAAACTAGTAACTAGTCAGTATCCGTGAAACTAGTAACTAGTCAGTATCCATGAAACTAGTAACTAGTCAGTATCAATGAAATTAGTAATAAGTCAGTATCCGTGAAACTAGTAACTAGTCAGTATCCGTGAAACTAGTAACTAGTCAGTATTCATGAAACTAGTAACTAGTCAGTATCCATGAAATTAGTAACTAGTCAGTATCCATGAAATTAGTAACTAGTCAGTATCCATGAAACTAGTAACTAGTCAGTATCCTAGAAACTAGTCAGTATCCATGAAACTAGTAACTAGTCAGTATCGATGAAACTAGTAACTAGTCAGTATCCATGAAACTAGTAACTAGTCAGTATCAATGAAACTAGTAACTAGTCAGCATCCGTGAAACTAGTAACTAGTCAGCATCCGTGAAACTAGTAACTAGTCAGTATCCATGAAACTAGTAACTAGTCAGTATCCATGAAATTAGTAACTAGTCAGTATCCGTGAAACTAGAAACTAGTCAGTATCCGTGAAACTAGTCAGTATCCATGAAACTAGTAACTAGTCAGAATCCGTGAAACTAGTAACTAGTCAGTATCCATGAAACTAGTAACTAGTCAGTATCCGTGAAACCAGGAACTAGTCAGTATCCATGAAACTAGTAACTAGTCAGTATCCGTGAAACTAGTCAGTATCCATGAAACTAGTCAGTATCCGTGAAACTAGGCAGTATCCATGAAACTAGTCAGTACCATGAAACTAGTAACTAGTCAGTATCCGTGAAACTAGTAACTAGTCAGTATCCGTGAAACTTGTCATTATCCATGAAACTAGTCAGTATCCGTGAAACTAGGCAGTATCCATGAAACTAGTCAGTACCATGAAACTAGTAACTAGTCAGTATCCGTGAAACTAGTAACTAGTCAGTATCCGTGAAACTAGTAACAAGTCAGTACCCATGAAACTACTCAGTATCCATGAAACTAGTCAGTATCCATGAAACTAGTAACTAGTCAGTATCCTTGAAACTAGTAACTAGTCAGTATCCGTGAAACTAGTAACTAGTCAGTATCCATGAAACTAGTAACTAGTCAGTATAAATGAAACTAGTAACTAGTCAGTATCCATGAAACTAGTAACTAGTCAGTATCCGTGAAACTAGGCAGTACCCATGAAACTAGTCAGTACCATGAAACTAGTAACTAGTCATTATCCATGAAACTAGTAACTAGTCAGTATCCATGAAACTAGTAACTAGTCAGTATCCGTGAAACTAGTAACTAGTCAGTATCCGTGAAACTAGTCAGTATCCATGAAACTAGTAACTAGTCAGTATTCATGAAACTAGTAACTAGTCAGTATCCATGTAACTAGTAACTAGTCAGTATCCATGAACCTAGTAACTAGTCAGTATCCATGAGACTAGTAACTAGTCAGTATCCATGAAACTAGTAACTAGTCAGTATCCATGAAACTAGTAACTAGTCAGTATCCGCGAAACTAGTCAGAATCCATGAAACAAGTCAGTACCCATGAAACTACTCAGTATCCATGAAACTAGTCAGTATCCATGAAACTAGTAACTAGTCAGTATCCTTGAAACTAGTTACTAGTCAGTATCCGTGAAACTAGTAACTAGTCAGTATCCATGAAACTAGTAACTAGTCAGTATCAATAAAACTAGTAACTAGTCAGTATCCATGAAACTAGTAACTAGTCAGTATCCGTGAAACTAGGTAGTACCCATGAAACTAGTCAGTACCATGAAACTAGTAACTAGTCAGTATCCATGAGACTAGTAACTAGTCATTATCCATGAAACTAGTAACTAGTCAGTATCCATGAAACTAGTAACTAGTCAGTATCCGTGAAACTAGTCAGTATCCATGAAACTAGTCAGTATCCGTGAAACTAGTAACTAGTCAGT
The DNA here is from genome assembly GCA_014843695.1 of Archivesica marissinica. Taxonomy (NCBI): domain Eukaryota; kingdom Metazoa; phylum Mollusca; class Bivalvia; order Venerida; family Vesicomyidae; genus Archivesica; species Archivesica marissinica. The sequence continues at coordinate 67,485,359 of CM026402.1, forward strand.
ATCCTTGAAACTAGTAACTAGTCAGTATCCGTGAAACTAGTAACTAGTCAGTATCCATGAAACTAGTAACTAGTCAGTATCAATGAAACTAGTAACTAGTCAGTATCCGTGAAACTAGTAACTAGTCAGTATCCGTGAAACTAGTAACTAGTCAGTATCCATGAAACTAGTAACTAGTCAGTATCCGTGAAACTAGTAACTAGTCAGTATCCGTGAAACTAGTAACTAGTCAGTATCCATGAAACTAGTAACTAGTCAGTATCCATGAAACTAGTAACTAGTCAGTATCCATGAAATTAGTAACTAGTCAGTATCCATGAAACTAGTCAGTATCCATGAAACTAGTAACTAGTCAGTATCCATGAAACTAGTCAGTATCCATGAAACTAGTAACTAGTCAGTATCCATGAAACTAGTAACTAGTCAGTATCAATGAAACTAGTAACTAGTCAGTATCCGTGAAACTAGTAACTAGTCAGTATCCGTGAAACTAGTAACTAGTCAGTATCCATGAAACTAGTAACTAGTCAGTATCCATGAAACTAGTCAGTATCCATGAAACTAGTAACTAGTCAGTATCCGTGAAACTAGTAACTAGTCAGTATCCATGAAACTAGTAACTAGTCAGTATCCGTGAAACTAGTCAGTATCCATGAAACTAGTAAAGTCAGTATCCGTGAAACTAGTAACTAGTCAGTATCCATGAAACTAGTAACTAGTCAGTATCCGTGAAACTAGTAACTAGTCAGTATCCATGAAACTAGTAACTAGTCAGTATCCGTGAAACTAGTAACTAGTCAGTATCCATGAAACTAGTAACTAGTCAGTATCCGTGAAACTAGTCAGTATCCATGAAACTAGTCAGTATCCGTGAAACTAGTCAGTATCCATGAAACTAGTCAGTACCATGAAACTAGTAACTAGTCAGTATCCGTGAAACTAGTAACTAGTCAGTATCCGTGAAACTAGTCAGTATCCATGAAACTAGTCAGTACCGTGAAACTAGTCAGTATCCATGAAACTAGTCAGTATCCATGAAACTAGTAACTAGTCAGTATCCATGAAACTAGTAACTAGTCAGTATCCGTGAAACTAGTAACTAGTCAGTATCCATGAAACTAGTAACTAGTCAGTATCCATGAAACTAGTCAGTATCCATGAAACTAGTAACTAGTCAGTATCCATGAAACTAGTAACTAGTCAGTATCCATGAAACTAGTAACTAGTCAGTATCCATGAAACTAGTAACTAGTCAGTATCCATGAAACTAGTAACTAGTCAGTATCCGTGAAAGTAGTCAGTATCCATGAAACTAGTCAGTATCCATGAAACTAGTCAGTATCCATGAAACTACTCAGTATCCATGAAACTAGTCAGTATCCATGAAACTAGTAACTAGTCAGTATCCTTGAAACTAGTAACTAGTCAGTATCCGTGAAACTAGTAACTAGTCAGTATCCATGAAACTAGTAACTAGTCAGTATCAATGAAACTAGTAACTAGTCAGTACCATGAAACTAGTAACTAGTCAGTATCCGTGAAACTAGTAACTAGTCAGTATCCATGAAACTAGTAACTAGTCAGTATCCATGAAACTAGTAACTAGTCAGTATCCATGAAACTAGTAACTAGTCAGTATCCGTGAAACTAGTCAGTATCCATGAAACTAGTCAGTATCCTGAAACAAGTCAGTATCCATGAAACTAGTAATTAGTCAGTATCCTTGAAACTAGTAACTAGTCAGTATCCTTGAAACTAGTAACTAGTCAGTATCCGTGAAACTAGTAACTAATCAGTATCCATGAAACTAGTAACTAGTCAGTATCAATGAAACTAGTAACTAGTCAGTATCCGTGAAACTAGTAACTAGTCAGTATCCGTGAAACTAGTAACTAGTCAGTATCCATGAAACTAGTAACTAGTCAGTATCCATGAAACTAGTAACTAGTCAGTATCCATGAAACTAGTAACTAGTCAGTATCCATGAAACTAGTAACTAGTCAGTATCCATGAAACTAGTAACTAGTCAGTATCCATGAAACTAGTAACTAGTCAGTATCCATGAAACTAGTAACTAGTCAGTATCCATGAAACTAGTAACTAGTCAGTATCCTAGAAACTAGTCAGTATCCATGAAACAGTAACTAGTCAGTATCCGTGAAACTAGTAACTAGTCAGTATCCATGAAACTAGTAACTATCAGTATCAATGAAACTAGTAACTAGTCAGTATCCGTGAAACTAGTAACTAGTCAGTATCCGTGAAACTAGTAACTAGTCAGTATCCATGAAACTAGTAACTAGTCAGTATCCATGAAATTAGTAACTAGTCAGTATCCGTGAAACTAGTAACTAGTCAGTATCCATGAAACTAGTAACTAGTCAGTATCCGTGAAACTAGTCAGTATCCATGAAACTAGTAACAAGTCAGTATCCGTGAAACTAGTAACTAGTCAGTATCCATGAAACTAGTAACTAGTCAGTATCCATGAAACTAGTAACTAGTCAGTATCCGTGAAACTAGTAACTAGTCAGTATCCATGAAACTAGTAACTATCAGTATCCATGAAACTAGTCAGTATCCTGAAACTAGGCAGTATCCATGAAACTAGTAACTAATCAGTATCCGTGAAACTAGTCATTATCCATGAAACTAGTCAGTATCCGAAAACTAGTCAGTATCCATGAAACTAGTAACTAGTCAGTATCCATGAAACTAGTAACTAGTCAGTATCAATGAAACTAGTAACTAGTCAGATCGTGAAACTAGTAACTAGTCAGTATCCGTGAAACAAACACAACCAAAACAAACACAACAAACACAACCAAACACAACCAAACAAAACAACCAAACACAACCAAAACACAACCAAAACTAGTCAGTATCCGTGAAACTAGTAACTAGTCAGTATCCTAGAAACTAGTATCTAGTCAGTATCCTTGAAACTAGTCAGTATTCATAAAACTAGTAACTAGTCAGTATGCCTGAAACTAGTAACTAGTCAGTATTCATGAAACTAGTAGCTAGTCAGTATCAATGAAACTAGTAACTACTCAGTATCCGTGAAACTAGTAACTAGTCAGTATCCGTGAAACTAGTAACTAGTCAGTATCCATGAAACTAGTAACTAGTCAGTATCAATGAAACTAGTAACTAGTCAGTATCCGTGAAACTAGTAACTAGTCAGTATCCATGAAACTAGTAACTAGTCAGTATCCATGAAATTAGTAACTAGTCAGTATCCATGAAATTAGTATCTAGTCAGTATCCATGAAACTAGTAACTAGTCAGTATCCTAGAAACTAGTCAGTATCCATGAAACTAGTAACTAGTCAGTATCCGTGAATCTAGTAACTAGTCAGTATCCATGAAACTAGTAACTAGTCATTATCAATGAAATTAGTAAGTAGTCAGTATCCGTGAAACTAGTAACTAGTCAGTATCCATGAAACTAGTAACTAGTCAGTATCCATGAAATTAGTAACTAGTCAGTATCCATGAAACTAGTAACTAGTCAGTATCCGTGAAACTAGGCAGTATCCATGAAACTAGTCAGTACCATGAAACTAGTAACTAGTCAGTATCCGTGAAACTAGTAACTAGTCAGTATCCGTGAAACTATTAACAAGTCAGTATCCATGAAACAAGTAACTAGTCAGTATCCGTGAAACTAGTAACTAGTCAGTATCCGTGAAACTAGAAACTAGTCAGTATCCATGAAACTAGTAACTAGTCAGTATCCGTGAAACTAGTAACTAGTCAGTATCCATGAAACAAGTAACTAGTCAGTATGTGTGAAACTAGTAACTAGTCAGTATCCGTGAAACTAGTCAGTATCCATGAAATTAGTAACTAGTCAGTATCCGTGAAACTAGTCAGTATCCATGAAACTAGTAACTAGTCAGTATCCATGAAACTAGTAACTAGTCAGTATCCATGAAACTAGTAACTAGTCAGTATCCATGAGACTAGTAACTAGTCAGTATCCATGAAACTAGTCAGTATCCATGAAACTAGTAACTAGTCAGTATCCGTGAAACTAGTAACTAGTCAGTATCCGTGAACTAGTAACTAGTCAGTATCCATGAAACTAGTAACTAGTCAGTATCCATGAAACTAGTAACTAGTCAGTATCAATGAAACTAGTAACTAGTCAGTATCCGTGAAACTAGTAACTAGTCAGTATCCGTGAAACTAGTAACTAGTCAGTATCCATGAAACTAGTAACTAGTCAGTATCATGAAACTAGTAATAGTCAGTATCCGTGAAACTAGTAACTAGTCAGTATCCGTGAAACTAGTAACTAGTCAGTATCCATGAAACTAGTAACTAGTCAGTATCCATGAAACAAGTAACTAGTCAGTATCCATGAAACTAGTAACTAGTCAGTATCCGTGAAACTAGTCAGTATCCATGAAACTAGTAACTAGTCAGTATCAGTGAAACTAGTAACTAGTCAGTATCCATGAAGCTAGTAACTAGTCAGTATCCGTGAAACTAGTAACTAGTCAGTATCCTTGAAACTTGTAACTAGTCAGTATCCGTGAAACTAGTAACTAGTCAGTATCCGTGAAACTAGTCAGTATTCATGAAACTAGTAACTAGTCAGCATCCATGAAACTAGTAACTAGTCAGTATCCATGAAACTAATATCTAGTCAGTATCCATGAAACTAGTAACTAGTCAGTATCCATGAGACTAGTAACTAGTCAGTATCCGTGAAACTAGTAACTAGTCAGTATCCATGAAACTAGTAACTAGTCAGTATCCGTGAAACTAGTAACTAGTCAGTATCCATGAAACTAGTAACTAGTCAGTATCCGTGAAACTAGTCAGTATCCATAAACTAGTCAGTATCCGTGAAACTAGTCAGTATCCATGAAACTAGTCAGTACCATGAAACTAGTAACTAGTCAGTATCCGTGAAACTAGTAACTAGTCAGTATCCGTGAAACTAGGCAGTATCCATGAAACTAGTCAGTACCATGAAACTAGTATCTAGTTAGTATCCGTGAAACTAGTCAGTATCCATGAAACTAGTAACTAGTCAGTATCCGTGAAACTAGTAACTAGTCAGTATCCATGAAACTAGTAACTAGTCAGTATCCGTGAAACTAGTAACTAGTCAGTATCCTTGAAACTTGTAACTAGTCAGTATCCGTGAAACTAGTAACTAGTCAGTATCAATGAAACTAGTAACTAGTCAGTATCCGTGAAACTAGTAACTAGTCAGTATCCGTGAAACTAGTAACTAGTCAGTATCCATGAAACTAGTAACTAGTCAGTATCCGAAACTAGTAACTAGTCAGTATCCATGAAACTAGTAACTAGTCAGTATCCTAGAAACTAGTCAGTATCCATGAAATAGTAACTAGTCAGTATCGATGAAACTAGTAACTAGTCAGTATCCATGAAACTAGTAACTAGTCAGTATCCATGAAACTAGTAACTAGTCAGTATCCGTGAAAACTAGTAACTAGTCAGTATCCGTGAAACTAGTAACTAGTCAGTATCCATGAAACTAGTAACTAGTCAGTATCCATGAAACTAGTAACTAGTCAGTATCCATGAAACTAATATCTAGTCAGTATCCATGAAACTAGTAACTAGTCAGTATCCATGAGACTAGTAACTAGTCAGTATCCGTGAAACTAGTAACTAGTCAGTATCCATGAAATTAGTAACTAGTCAGTATCCGTGAAACTAGTAACTAGTCAGTATCCATGAAACTAGTAACTAGTCAGTATCCGTGAAACTAGTCAGTATCCATGAAACTAGTCAGTATCCGTGAAACTAGGCAGTATCCATGAAACTAGTCATTACCATGAAACTAGTAACTAGTCAGTATCCGTGAAACTAGTAATTAGTCAGTATCCGTGAAATTAGTCATTATCCATGAAACTAGTCAGTATCCGTGAAACTAGGCAGTATCCATGAAACTAGTCAGTACCATGAAACTAGTAACTAGTCAGTATCCGTGAAACAAGTCAGTACCCATGAAACTACTCAGTATCCATGAAACTAGTCAGTATCCATGAAACTAGTAACTAGTCAGTATCCTTGAAACTAGTAACTAGTCAGTATCCGTGAAACTAGTAACTAGTCAGTATCCATGAAACTAGTAACTAGTCAGTATAAATGAAACTAGTAACTAGTCAGTATCCATGAAACTAGTAACTAGTCAGTATCCGTGAAACTAGGCAGTACCCATGAAACTAGTCAGTACCATGAAACTAGTAACTAGTCATTATCCATGAAGCTAGTAACTAGTCAGTATCAAAACAAACACAGACCGAAACTAGTAACTAGTCAGTATCCGTGAAACTAGTAACTAGTCAGTATCCGTGAAACTAGTCAGTATCCATGAAACTAGTAACTAGTCAGTATTCATGAAACTAGTAACTAGTCAGTATCCATGTAACTAGTAACTAGTCAGTATCCATGAACCTAGTAACTAGTCAGTATCCATGAGACTAGTAACTAGTCAGTATCCATGAAACTAGTAACTAGTCAGTATCCATGAAACTAGTAACTAGTCAGTATCCGCGAAACTAGTCAGAATCCATGAAACAAGTCAGTACCCATGAAACTACTCAGTATCCATGAAACTAGTCAGTATCCATGAAACTAGTAACTAGTCAGTATCCTTGAAACTAGTTACTAGTCAGTATCCGTGAAACTAGTAACTAGTCAGTATCCATGAAACTAGTAACTAGTCAGTATCAATAAAACTAGTAACTAGTCAGTATCCATGAAACTAGTAACTAGTCAGTATCCGTGAAACTAGGTAGTACCCATGAAACTAGTCAGTACCATGAAACTAGTAACTAGTCAGTATCCATGAGACTAGTAACTAGTCATTATCCATGAAACTAGTAACTAGTCAGTATCCATATAACTAGTAACTAGTCAGTATCCGTGAAACTAGTCAGTATCCATGAAACTAGTCAGTATCCGTGAAACTAGTAACTAGTCAGTATCCATGAAACTAGTAACTAGTCAGTATCAATGAAACTAGTAACTAGTCAGTATCCGTGAAACTAGTAA
>CM026402.1:67493405-67558405 GCA_014843695.1 Archivesica marissinica
AGATGGTACGGTGGTCGCCAGATCGGACACGTGGGTTTTCTCAGGGTACTCCGGTTTCCTTCCACACGAATGACCACATATACGCTTTCATCCGCGCCAACGAGAGTGATTAATATAAGTTGTTAAAACTTGCTTCGCAATCGTTGTAAAATAAATAAAGTTTAAACTTAAATAAACTATTACATGTCAAGAAAACAAACAATAAGCATGACACTAATAAATGACTACTTTTACTTATATACATGTATTGTACTCATGTATAATATTATATAACCCTTGCTTACAGGACATGCACAGGAGTGCAATCGATACCAGACGTTATCGACACCATTTTCGAGACGGGCGATGCCAATAAAACCTATCAGACAGTGATTGACAGAAAGAACTCGGTGGAGAATATTGGAAAAACAAAGGAACATCTGTTACAAGAGCTGAACAAATCCAAGACGAAAGCCGTGGCATCAGTAAAATCATTCAGAAAAGAAATGGAAGAACTGTATGAAAATCTTGAAAAACAATCGCTACACGAAGTGGATACAGAATTTCTAAGATTGAAGTCCATTTTAGAGCAGGAGAGAAAGCAGGCTGTCAATGAAGCGGGTGTAATGAAACAAGCTGCAGACAACTTGAGAAAAGCAGACGGAAACAAAGCCCAACAGTTTGTCTCAATGAAAATTGCCCAGAAGAAAATGGAAGAAGCAGATAGCATAACACTTTCAATGGAGTATTTTACCGATGTGAAGATAGAGTTTACTGTAGACCCACGTATACGTGCCTTCTTTCAGCAGCAAACAAATCTTGGACGTGTGACATCCATGTATGTTCAACCAAAGACAGACCTCTACAAAGTCAAACAAACGAGAGAAATTAATATTCAGATGCCAGGTGAGAAATACACGTGCAGGGTGCTTGGATCGTGCTTATCAGAAGACGGCCAACTGTTATTAGCCGATTTTATTAAAAACAAACTGAAACGTTTAAACATTACAAATATGTCTGACATAGATCACTGCGACATACGCGGTGGTCCTGCCGGAGTATGTTGCATCAGTAAACAAGAAGTGGCAGTGAGTGTTTACACCGGCAAACTCATCCAGTTTGTCTCCCTCGGTAAACAAATGACACGTACACGACAACTGAAGATGAATCATCGCTGCTTCGGTATTGCCTACAAGAATGACAGATTGTACGTATCTGACGATGTTAAATCCCTGTATATATATAACATGACAGGTGGCCTGCTGCAGACGGTAACACAAGACAGTTCCGGGAATAGTATATTTAACGGCAGTAGGCATATTGCTATCAGTGATAGTGGTGACAGTGTATATGTATCCTCCTTCATCAACAGTAGTTTGATCACTCTCGATGTACAGGGACAACATATCAGTACATTCACCGATTCTCATTTAACATCTGCAACAGGAGTTTGTACAGATGGTAGAGGAAACGTGTTTGTATGTGGATATAAGTCTAACAATGTTATACAACTGGGACAAGACGGAAAGAAGATAGGTGAGATAGCTCTACCGCCAGGTGATGTGATGAATCCACTGTCAGTATGTTTTAATCCACGGCAGTGTGCATTATATGTCACCCAATATGAAAGTAACACGATGAAGATATTCGAGCTACAGTGATACCGCGATACCAGAGTCGTAACGCATTCTGACAGTGTAAATACCGGAATACTATTACAATGGTTTAGTGTTATCATGCTGGGTGTGTATGTGACCATGTATTGTATTATTAGAGAGGGATGGCCGAGTGCTTAATGTCGTTAACTTTAAATTGCTTGCCGTATCCTGTGTATGTTCGAATCCCACTGGCGATTACGAACTCTTTCATGTGAGAAAGATATCCAGCTAGCTTGCGGATGGTCGGTGGTTCTAGCCGTTTGCCTGTTCGTGCCTACCGGGAGAGTCTCCATATGAACTAAGCTGTTGATGCGGCTTTTAACCCCAAACACCTGTGTGGTTGGAACACTTACAATGTGGTGTACCTTCGGGTGGGAAGTCATGTAGGTGTGGTGTACCTTCGGGTGGGATTTATAGACTCGTATATACATGTAAGTGTGGTGTACCTTCGGTAAGTCGTTTATAGACTCGTATATACATGTAAGTGTGGTGTACCTTCGGTAAGTCGTTTATAGACTCGTATATACATGTAAATGTGGTGTAACTTTGGGTGGGAAGTCTATGGTATGTAGGTGTGGTGTACCTTCGGGTGGGAAGTCTTATGACTCGTCATGTAGGTGTGGTGTACCTTCGGGTGGGAAGTCTGTGTAGTATGTAGGTGTGGTGTACCTTCGGGTGGGAAGTCTTTGACTCGTTATCATGTAGGTGTGGTGTACCTTCGGGTGGGAAGTCCTTAGACTCGTATATCATGTAAGTGTGTTGTACCTTCGGGTGGGAAGTCTTATAGACCGTATATCATGTGGTTGGTGTACCTTCGGGTGGGAAGTCTTAGGTTATGTAAGTGTGGTGTACCTTCGGGTGGGAAGTCATGGTATCATGTGGTTGGTGTACCTTCGGGTGGGAAGTCAATGTAGGTGTGGTGTACCTTCGGGTGGGAAGTCATGTAGGTGTGGTTGTTGTACCTTCGGGTGGGAAGTCCTTTATAGACTCGTATATACATGTATGTAAGTGTGGTGTAACTTCCTGTGGGAAGTCCTTTATAGACTGTTATACATGTATGTGTGGTGTACCTTCGGGTGGGAAGTCCTTATAGACTCGTATATACATGTAAGTATGTTGTACCTTCGGGTGGGAAGTCCTTTATAGACTCGTATATACATGTAAGTATGTTGTACCTTCGGGTGGGAAGTCCTTTATAGACTCGTATATACATGTAAGTATGTTGTACCTTCGGGTGGGAAGTCCTTTATAGACTCGTATATACATGTAAGTATGTTGTACCTTCGGGTGGGAAGTCCTTTATAGACTCGTATATACATGTAAGTATGTTGTACCTTCAGGTGGGAAGTCCTTTATAGACTCGTATATACATGTAAGTATGTTGTACCTTCGGGTGGGAAGTCCTTTATAGACTCGTATATACATGTAAGTATGTTGTACCTTCGGGTGGGAAGTCCTTTATAGACTCGTATATACATGTAAGTATGTTGTACCTTCGGGTGGGAAGTCCTTTATAGACTCGTATATACATGTAGTATGTTGTACTTCGGTGGGAAGTCCTTTATAGACTCGTATATACATGTAGTATTGTACTTCGGTGGGAAGTCCTTTATAGACTCGTATATACATGTAGTATGTTGTACTTCGGTGGGAAGTCCTTTATAGACTCGTATATACATGTAAGTATGTTGTACCTTCGGGTGGGAAGTCCTTTATAGACTCGTATATACATGTAAGTATGTTGTACCTTCGGGTGGGAAGTCCTTTATAGACTCGTATATACATGTAAGTATGTTGTACCTTCGGGTGGGAAGTCCTTTATAGACTCGTATATACATGTAAGTATGTTGTACCTTCGGGTGGGAAGTCCTTTATAGACTCGTATATACATGTAAGTATGTTGGGCGTAGTGTAACTAATTATGAATGAGCTCATTTTCCTCACCGACAGCGAACCATGTGGGCGAGCGACTAGTAATAAGTTGTTATTTTATTAGTACAGAATATAGTTCATATGTATAGTCGACTAACATTATATAATACCCATTTGACCATTATTTATCAGCCACATGTGCTAAGTAAGTACTTTCTGTACGTCCATTGTGAATGGGTGCTTAGAATATGTTTGATTGTATTTCCGAGTTGATTGTATAGTATGTATTGCTTTCTTGTTCTTTGAATTCGTCTTGGCGTACTAAACAGATTATTACATCATTCATTTCCAGTTCTTGGTACATATTGTATTCCTAGTAAATTAATTGATCGTAATCTATAAAGCGTACAAAATGTATGCAATATGGATAATTCCTAGTAAATTAATTGATCGTAATCTATAAAGCGTACAAAATGTATGCAATATGGATAATTCCTAGTAAATTAATTGATCGTAATCTATAAAGCGTACAAAATGTATGCAATATGGATAATTCCTAGTAAATTAATTGATCGTAATCTATAAAGCGTACAAAATGTATGCAATATGGATAATTCCTAGTAAATTAATTGATCGTAATCTATAAAGCGTACATAAATGTATGCAATATGGATAATTCCTAGTAAATGATACATTGCCTTTATAGGGTGTGTTCCAAGAACAATAACGTACTGCATGTTGCTTGTAATTTATGTGTTTTCATATATAGATGTGCATGTTTTAATTGAGTATAATGTACAATGTGCGTGTTACGTACTTGCTTGTAAATTGTTTGTACAATGTGTGTGTTACATAGTTGCTTGTAAATTGCTTGTACAATATATAATTCCTAGTTATGTGCGTTTTAATGGATGTTGGGCGCCTCTGTACCGTGGTCGAGTAGCTATGGGCGGTGATCACTGTTTTCCTATGAATAGTAACCCTTTCAACACCAAAATAGGCTCGAGAGCAGTCGTCTCGTCAGGATCTGTACTTTTTGTCTGTAATATTAATATTGTAGACAAAATTACCGATTTTGATAGATGTCCAAATGTAATGTTCGTATTAATTTATTTGTCTAAGAATATCATGGACCAGTCCATATCAGTTACTTGATGTTGAATGGGTTAAAAATGCTATTTGCCAGAACTTCAGCAAAATTTCAGTTCCGTAGCCAGCCTAGTTGTTTCGGCTCATGGTATAGCTTTCTTGTATTCTCCTGCATCTACATGTTCAGGCCCGTAGCCACATTGAGGCACACCGAGGCAATTGTCTCGTTTAAAATTTCCAAAGCAACCAAAAAATAAATGAAAAATTAAATAAATAAAATGCTAAAAATATCCCTTTCCTGTATAAAATGTTGACTGCTAGAGAGCTGAATGGTCAGTACATAATTATACGTCTAAACCAAATCAATCAGAAAACGCAGGAAATAGCTTTTATACGCCAACAATTTTAAAAGGGAATATGCCCCCGGACCCCCTAGATTGCCTCGGATGCAATTTACATCTGGCTACTGTACTTATGTTTATTAATTTGTATAGCCAACAACATATACATATTTGTCCCTTAATACTATCGGTTTCAATGCTTTTTATTTTATATTATAAGAATTTATGTAGTTTTCTTTCGTTCTGCTTCTGATAACAAGCTCTCCATTAGTGTAGTTTATTATTATAGCAGAACATAATATGTGCAAAGCAAAACGTCGAACAGTATGTACATATGTATATACTGCTGAACCCATCACTGTGGTAATGGTAATATACGTGTATGTTTTACGTTTATTTATCGTCGCTACCGGTTGCCCATATGAGCGACGCCTCCTGGAGAGATTAGTCATTTTAGATTTTTTGGAGGATAGTGCAATGATACAGACAGAGATCCATTCCAGAGTCTCCTCTGGTTCTCGTACGTGCACGGTGTACAGCACCGACACGAGACCTCGGTTTAAATCTGAAAGACTTAATTTTATGTGACACGTAATACCATGATACATATTAAGTGAATCTATTTACCAATTGAAAACACTTTATGAGCCACCACATGACAAAACCAACATAGTGCTGATAAAACACGTAACTCAAAAACTGCTGATGATAGAAATATAAACATGGTACCAAACTGTTGCTAATATTCTCAAATACCACCAAGTTTCAATTGACAAACCCGATCATTTGCATAAATTACATAAATATTATACTCATTTGTTTTCATGAAAGAGAATGTCACTGTATATCTAAATGAACGAATTGGCTCCCAACTTTCTAAAAATATCAACCGTTATTAAATCGAATATAGTGTCAAGAAGCTACGAGCATTTATAGTGTATCTAATTAGCATAATTATGCATAAATTATGTTAATTAGGTAATATTAATATGATTATAACTGCTTAACCTAACTGCCAATTTTGTAAAGTAAGACATTTTCGTGAAGCGGAGAACGTCGAATTTTTGAACGTACAATTTATGCAAATTAATTTAATCGGAAGGATCTGTGATTTGAAATGTACATGTTGTTGTATTCGATAATATAAGGTACAGTTTGTTACCATGGTTATCTTTCTAGCATAAGTTCTTGACTTTTATCATGACTATGTTGGTTTTGTCGTGTGGCGGCTACATAAAGTGTTCGACGTACGTTTTATTTCTAATTATGATGATATAATGTTAACCCTTATCCTGCCGAATAAATTGGACAGAATGTGCAAACAACATAGATCCAGATCAGCCATAGTGCAATGCCGCGTCTTATCGGGAACTATGTTGTTTGCTAATCGGACAAGTGATTTTGCTCCATTATCCGAATAGCAAACAGCATAGATCCTGTGCCGTCTGATCTAGAACGTGCCGTCTGATCTGACTCTATGTTGTTTGCAAAAGCGTCTTTAGTAGTGATTGGCAGTTCAAGGATTAAAGTCATATTCCTGTTAATAAACACGAAATTGCACTGCATACGAGTGTTCCATCTTTATACTTCCAATGTTAATAAGATATGGTCAAACTGATTTAAGGTGACCCTGGTCAATAGGTGAGCAGGTTTATGATAACACCTTCAATAATTCTATAGCATAATTACTAAAGATCAGAGCAATATCCTTAATTAAGAAAATAATTACTGCTGTTGTTAGCTTTTACAGGTGTAATTTATGGATAGCATAGATCAGAGCAATATCCTTAATTAAGAAAATGTGTGCAATTGAACTAAAATACTATGAACTGTGCTAATCACAGGTGTGTGGCTTGACTTTTATTATGTCAGGGCCCGCGCTGGCAATAGCCAGAGTAGCCATTGGCTAAAATATGGCAAAATTGGCTAATAAAATCTCAGTTTGGATAAAAACGACAAAACTCTGTTAAATATTCGAAAATTGGAAATTGTGATTAAAGAAATAATACATATTTACCACATGCCATGGCATTTATTATATTTAATATTTCAATTTTAAACCTGACAGCTAATCAGAGCAATCCCATCAAAACAGGATGTTTATTTGGCATAGAGTAATGGTATTGGCAATATAAGTGACAGGTGTTAATTGATCTCGAGCAGCAGTACCCTGTCAATCAAATAAATCTTGTTTACACCATTAACCCGAAAGATCAAATGTCTTATGTGATGTAATAAAATGTGCACAGTTGACATGCATCACTAGTCTAACTGTCTAACCCTGGGAATGCATTTTAAAATGATTCTGAAAATGAAAGTTGACACAACTTGTCAAGTAATGTATCCCGGCAAATGTAACTCTTACCTTAGTTGTAGTTTAAGGGCATACATCATTTAGGTGATACAATTGCATGACACATTAAAATATATTATAATAAATATACTATAATAACTCTGTTTGGGAGAAATGGCACGCGTCGGAATTGGCTAAAGGAAGCACAGATGTGGCTAAAAATAATGGCTACAAAAAAATAAGAGCCAGAGCAGCCCTGTATGTGCTTGTTATATTATTATGTGCTGAATTAGTTGTACTATGCTGTCTCTCACAATTAAACTTCTCTAATAATTGTGCTATAAATGTTTATTTGTTTTGTGATACTATTAAAACATGTTGAATAAATAATACACCAATATTTTAAAACACTGATATATGTAAATGGTATAGGTTGGTTGTGAAGTAGTTTGAATCTTGCCCATATCTGATTTCATGTACAGAAGATTATAAACTAAAATAAACATTGTATATATATATGAGATGTTGTTGTTTTAGTTTTTTCTCTTGTTTAGTCATACATATATAATATTCAAAGAGAATGTATTCAAAAGTAATCAAAAAAGTATTCGAATACATTACTAAAGTATTCGTATTCAAATACATTTATAAAACAGAGTATTCGTATTCATATTCATACATTTCCAGAGTATTCGTATTCGTATTCAAATACTTTCCTAATGTATTCACCCCAGCCCTGGTCACTGGTAGAGTGGAGACTTACTGTTTGTGTTCATAATTGTGTTTTTGTGAAAACGTAGCAGATTTATAGATTTGGGTCCACTCAAGAGGGGAAATTCCACCGACCTATGTAAATGCACTTGTTGAATTTAAACCGTTTGTAATAAAATATGGTGTTATACCCAACAGTGCGGCGTAATAAAATATGGTGTTATACCAAACAGTGTGACGTAATAAAATATGGTGTTATACCCAACAGTGTGGCGTAATAAAATATGGTGTTATACCAAACAGTGTGATGTAATAAAATATGGTGTTATACCAAACAGTGTGACGTAATAAAATATGGTGTTATACCAAACAGTGTGACGTAATAAAATATGGTGTTATACCAAACAGTGTGATGTAATAAAAATATGGTGTTATACCCAACAATGTGGCGTAATAAAATATGGTGTTATACCCAACAGTGTGACATAATAAAATATGGTGTTATACCCAACAATGTGGCGTAATAAAATATGGTGTTATACCCAACAGTGTGACGTAATAAAATATGGTGTTATACCCAACAGTGCAGCGCTTCTTTTTGACGTCATATAGAATGAGGACCATTAACTTATGTATTGTATGTTTATTGGTAGCCCCACTCTGGCTCTAGTTACCTCCTCTGACTTCTTTTTGACGTCATAGAATGAGGACCATTAACTTATGCTATTGTATGTTTATTGGTAGCCCCACTCTGGCTCTAGTTACCTCCCCTGACTTCTTTTTGACGTCATAGAATGAGGACCATTAACTTATGCTATTGTATGTTTATTGGTAGCCCCACTCTGGCTCTAGTTACCTCCCCTGACGTTCGTCCACAGAGTGATATACGGATATATATATGTTAATGATCGATCCCCCGTCTGACCCTAATAAAAGTAACAGTCTTTCAGATGGGACTTTAAATCGAGGACTCATATTGGTGCTTTACATCGTGCACGTAAAAACCCAGGGGAAATTCTGGAATGGGTTTCTGTCTGTATTATTGCTCTATCGTCCAAAAATCTAAACTGACTAATCTCTTCAGGAGGCGTCGCTCATATGGGCAACCAGTAACGACGATAAATAAACGTGAAACACATAGTAACAACGTATTGGCATATTAACAAGCCACTACCACTCCAGTGACACGCAGAAGTACAGTAGGTCTAACCAGGTGATAGTTAAATGATGCTCGGAAGAACTGTGTGTTTTACGTTTATTTATCGTCGCTACCGGTTGCCCATATGAGCCACGCCTACTGAAGAAATTAGTAATTTTAGACTTGACAATGTACAGCACCAACACGAGACCTCGGTTTAATGACCCATCTGAAAGACTGTTAATTTTATTAGGGTCAGACGGGGGATCGAACCTGCGATCCCTGGATTAAAAAGTCCAGCGTGTTACCAAGGAAGGACAGAAACAGTCGTATGAAACTAGCTACTGGTGGAACGCCTATACCCAAAATAACAACGAAGCAAGTTGCTATGATTTGTTTTTAATTTATCATTTCTACTAGTTGTAATATACATAAAGGGACAGTAAGTTTACCTAGCAACACCCTGCCTGGGCAGGCTCCAGCAGTTAACAAGTACTTGGTGTACCAACCGCCAACTTTTTCATATAAAGAGACGTGGACTAAGCTCGAACACGTAACCCATCAGTGATGATAGGTTACAGTGGTATACAAGTACCTTGAAGTCCTTGAACATACATACATACAGTGATGATAGGCTACAGTGGTATACAAGTACCTTGAAGTCCCTGAACATTCATACATACAGTGATGATAGGTTACAGTGGTATACAAGTACCTTGAAGTCCCTGAACATACATACATACATACATACAGTGATGATAGGTTACAGTGGTATACAAGTACCTTGAAGTCCCTGAACATACATACATACAGTGATGATAGGCTAAAGTGGTATACAAGTACCTTTAAATCCCTGAACATACATACATACAGTGATGATAGGTTACAGTGGTATACAAGTACCTTGAAGTCCTTGAACATACATACATACAGTGATGATAGGTTACAGTGGTATACAAGTACCTTGAAGTCCCTGAACATACATACATACAGTGATGATAGGTTACAGTGGTATACAAGTACCTTGAAGTCCCTGAACATACATACATACAGTGATGAGAGATTACAGTGGTATACAAGTACCTTGAAGTCCCTGAACATACATACATACAGTGATGAGAGATTACAGTGGTATACAAGTACCTTGAAGTCCCTGAACATACATACATACAGTGATGATAGGTTACAGTGGTATACAAGTACCTTGAAGTCCCTGAACATACATACATACAGTGATGAGAGATTACAGTGGTATACAAGTACCTTGAAGTCCCTGAACATACATACATACAGTGATGAGAGATTACAGTGGTATACAAGTACCTTGAAGTCCCTGAACATACATACATACAGTGATGATAGGTTACAGTGGTATACAAGTACCTTGAAGTCCCTGAACATACATACATACAGTGATGAGAGATTACAGTGGTATACAAGTACCTTGAAGTCCCTGAACATACATACATACAGTGATGAGAGATTACAGTGGTATACAAGTACCTTGAAGTCCCTGAACATACATACATACAGTGATGATAGGTTACAGTGGTATACAAGTACCTTGAAGTCCTTGAACACTCGACCAAATGCATTTATGCGGTGGCGACTTTAAATAAAATTATTTACGTACGCTCTCGACCACTTAGGCATTTAATTGCTATGATATCTTACTTGCATTAATATGAAACTCCCTTGCGTATTAGAGTGGATATATTCAACCTGTGTACTGTACATGTACCTAAGTATTTAGTTTCAATAATGTATCACCCTGATGTAGCTTATGCATAACCACGAGATTGAATATTAATAAAAATATTTGTAAGAAACACTGCACTGCACTTAACACTGCAGACAAAATAGTACTGTATCCTGGGAATCTAAACTGCTAACTGTAGGCAACATGTCCTGGGAGTGTGAACTGCTGACTGTGTAGGCAACATAACCGGGCGTCTATGCTTCCTACAGTAGATATATGGGCAACATAGAATGTGGTCTAAGCTGCTAACTGTATAGGCAACATAACCGTGCGTCTATGCATCCTACAGTAGATATATGGGCAACATAACCGGGCGTCTATGTCTCCTACAGTAGATATATGGGCAACATAGACTGTGGTCTAAGCTGCTAACTGTATATGCAACATAACCGGGCGTCTATGCCTCCTACAGTAGATATATGGGCAACATAACCGGACGTCTATGCTTCCTACAGTAGATATATGGGCAACATAACCGGACGTCTATGCTTCCTACAGTAGATATATGGACAACATAACCGGACGTCTATGCTTCCTACAGTAGATATATGGGCAACATAACCGGACGTCTATGCTTCCTACAGTAGATATATGGGCAACATAACCGGACGTCTATGCTTCCTACAGTAGATATATGGGCAACATAGAATGTGGTCTAAGCTGCTGTGTATGCAACATAACCGGGCGTCTATGCTTCCTACAGTAGATATATGGGCAACATAGAATGTGGTCTAAGCTGCTAACTGTATATGCAACATAACCGGGCGTCTATGCTTCCTACAGTAGATATATGGGCAACATAGAATGTGGTCTAAGCTGCTAACTGTATATGCAACATAACCAGGCGTCTATGCTTCCTACAGTAGATATATGGGCAACATAGAATGTGGTCTAAGCTAAGCTGCTAACTGTATGTGCAACATAACCGTGCATCTATGCCTCCTACAGTAGATATATGGGCAACATAGACTGTGGTCTAAACTGCTAACTGTATAGGCAACATAACCAGGAGTCTATGCCTCCTACAGTAGATATATGGGCAACATAGAATGTGGTCTAAGCTGCTAACTGTATAGGCAACATAACCGGGCGTCTATGCTTCCTACAATAGATATAATTAGTGGCAACATATCCACTAACAATATATACAATACTATATTCTGATGTATTAAATGTAATGTGTCTCGAATTATGTGGTACAATGCATGTTTGTCATGTAAACACCCCAAATGTGACATATAATGGCACCGCGTATCGTAATGTCTACATCCCCGCGAGGGGTTCGACATTAGAGGAAGATAGTAATTGTAACCTATGGAAAATGCAATAGCAGTTTTTGGCCTTTTGGGTTATTATCTAGTACAGTTTCTCGTAACATTATACTTTAAAGCAGCATTACATCGTAATAAAGGATGTTTTTGGTAAGATATAAATACTAATGTGTGTGTGTTTACAAAAATCGAAATAGTCGCTCAGAAACGATAAAATTCCAATAAATTTAAACCGTCGTATATGCGAATTTGTTTATGAACACACGAAATACAACGCATATATTTTGAACATGAAAGACTATCTATCGAACCCCATTCGGGGATGTAGAAATGTCCCTAAAAGACTTAGCTAACAGAGGTATAAATCAACATATCAAGTAATTTAATTTAAAAAAAGACATCGTGGGACAAATGGGGACGATGCATTCCGAATGTAAACAAGTACGGGCGATGCGTTCCGGTTGTAAACAAGTACGTGACCGATCGACTCGGAAAGTCCTACTTTCGGTTTCGAGTTTGTTTTATCGCAAATAAACACTGTTTACCAAATGAACATAAGCATACAAAGTATAATGTTAGAATGTGTAGCAGCATTGCTACACATACGTAAAAATTGAATTTTTCAAATATATTTTATTTCATACGATATAATCTTCTTCTTTTCCGTATTTTCTTTCCCCTTATGGGAACACCAAGTACTAGTACTTGTAGATAGTTTAACGGTTAAAAGTTGACTTACTATGTAGTCATAATTTAAAAAACATTATAAAAACTATAAAAGCCATAAATGCCTCCACCCATGCTTCAAACATTCAAAGTATATTTACACAGTTATTGGAGTATTAGAGCACATTGCATATGGAGTTTGTGACACAACTCGGAGGACATCCTTGTTACAGCATTAATATCTTCAGGTTTAGTTATAACATTCTTGTAGTTAGTGCAGTCGATTATAAGACGTGTGATTGCATGTTTGTCACAGAAGAGTTTGTTGTATTTATGCGCTCCTATGATGGATACCACTAGTTGTTTCAATTTGGCAAATCCCTCCTTACGAGTATGATGCAGCACTGGACAGGAGGTTATCATGTGGACAAGGTCTTCGATATCCATGGCACAGACTCGGCAGATTGCTTCTTCAGCATGTTGGTTAAATCTATGCTTGGATGCTTGTAGGATGTATGTGCCGGTTAGCATGCGGCATTTGGTGATACATCTTTTCACTTCGGACACTGACGATTGTATAGATTGCCAGACTGGGTGTGTACATCCTATCTGAAGGTGTGATTTCGACAGAAATTTCAGTGTTGATTTGTTTTCAATGTCAGCATTTAGTTGTTTCGACCAATAAGTGTTCACCGCCTGCTTAACTTGTTATTTCCATATTGTCTTGGGGACGAGACACTCTTTTAGAGAGGTTATACTTGGCAGTCCATATTTGGACAGAACATCTGATACTTTGCTATAGAAACTCAGTGGGTTATCAAGGTTAATTGCCATCTGCCTGTCAGTTAATGTTTGCAACGTTTCATTATCACTTTTTAGGATGTTGAAGATAAAACTCATCTGACGTTTGTGGATTTCTGCTTCTATTGGTAGTGCGCCTAACAGCAGATATACTGCTCCTGATGCAGTTCTGTCAGGTAGTGATTGTATTCTACGTAGAACTTTTATGTGGAATCTTGATAGAGATAGTGTTTGTGTGATAGTTAATGGAAGTACTTCCAGTCCAAACAATAGCCTTGGTAGCACGTAACACTGGTACAGTCTGAATGACACTGCAGGGTTTAGCCCATTTGATCCATGGAAACCAGTGTTAATTAATGAGTACATGGTTCTTCTTGCTAAGCTAATTCGTTCATCAATGTTAATTTCATTCTCTTTGCTTTCAGTGCGAAAAAGACCTATGCTGCTTTAATACGGAAGCCGTTTGTTTACCTAGTCTCGTTTTGGCGAAAGTATGTCAAAACGGTGCGAACTATATAATAAGCCAAACCGTGTTTCCGTGTATTGTTGGGAGTTATTTTGAAGCGAAATCGAAAGTTGAAGTCGATCTTTAACGGAATAGTAATAAAATTGCTACAGGCGGTTGTGAAATGTTTTCCGATGAAATAGTAAACTTTAAATGTACATATTGTGCCGAGTTTGAACGAAACAGAGACGCAGTTAAGTATTGTATGGAGTGCCAATGTTATTGTTGCCAGTCATGTACAGATATGCACGCACGATTTCCGCCATTAAAAGGACACCAACTTCTAGATAAATCCAGTTTTAAGTCGGCAGTTCTTACTTCCGAGCTTCCGACAGTGCCGACGGACAGATGTGCCAAGCATGATATAAAGATTATAGATATGTACTGTGGAAACCACGACGTTGTCGGCTGTACGACTTGTATGATTCTAGAACACAGGTAAATTAATATAAATACATATTTGTTCCACGCCCTTTCGAGTGGCCAGAGATACGGGAATCTAGGTAAATTAATTGAAAAATAAAACGTATGTATGTATGTTCCATTAATGTTAAACCCCTTGCGGGGACCTGTTTTCCTGGGCAGTCTTAGACGACCTAAGTGGTTAACCAGTACTAAGCAACATGTGTGAGGTGCCTTGCTCAATGACACTACATACGTGGCCTGACCGAGTATCGAACCCGGGACCGTTGGATTCCAAGTCCGACGCTCTACCACGGACGCCACACTGTGTCCATATCCCCTTTCGAAGAATAATTGTCCCAGATCGTTTGACAGTTGTGGTCAAACCTAACAGATTGACATCTACCGTACTTACTCGCCTATAAGACGGGTATATTTTCAGCTGATTTAAGGCTCAAACTCGGGGTCCCGTCTTATAAGTGGGTCATAAAACATCGCCTAAAAATTGTCCGTCAAAATCACAAGGATTCGGCACGTTTGGGGGTACTAGTATATATATTTAAGTACAGGGATTCTACTCTGTGGGATGTCAGATTTCGCATCGATTAGTAAAATGGCCCTATCTGAAACAATTTTGTACAAATCTGTCCAAATATAACGTCTATCCAGAGTCTTTATATTGTTCTTCAAATAAAACACAACTTTAAGCTGCATGCATGTATACTTTGCAAATAATTGCCACAGACATTGGCCATAGCAGGTCACATTTCCATACTAGGACACGGGTTCTGTCAGCAACAACAAAAAATCTTCGACGGGAGAGTTTTAACAGTGAATAACATTATCAATAAAAGTAGGTTTATTCAGCAAACATGTACGTCAAAAAGAGATTTCGGAGAATTTTTCAATTTGTTTGGAAAATTTCTAAAGCGGCGCAGTTCGCGTTGAAACGAGCGTTCTGATTGGATTATGATTATTCTTCATATAAAAACAAACATCTTGTTACATTCTAATAATCCAATCAGAACGCTCGTTTCAACGCGAATTGCGCCGCTTTAGAAATGTTCAAGGGATATTGTATAGTGTTATATTTGACCACTTAATGCGTAATCCATTAATAATTTTCAACGCGTATTCCATTAATAATTTTCATTAAAACAAATCTCCACCCCAACAAACAAACACTGTTACAATTTATTTTTCATAAGACAAGATTAAGCAAGTGTGTGTCACCATAATCATTAACCAAGCAGCTGCGAATATCCCAACTCCGGGTAATACTAGAAGTTTGATGGCGACTACCCTTGGAACTATATGAGGTTTTCTAGAGCGGAATGGCGTGTGTGTTTTAAGTTTATTTATCGTCGCTACCGGTTGCCATGAGCGACGCCTCCAGAAGAGATTAGTCATTTTAGATTGTTGGAGGATAGTGCAATGATACAGACCGAGTCCCATTCCAGAGTCTCCTCTGGTTCTTTTACGTGCACGGTGTAAAGCACCAACACTAGACCTTTGTTTAACGTCCCATCTGAAAGACTTAATTTTATTAGGGTCAGACGGGGGATGGAACCTGCGATCTGCCTGTGGTCCAAACTATTACTGTTTACATATTAGCGCGCTCGCTTCTCGCCAATGCAACCCGGGTTCGGTCCTCGGACCGGGAAGTATGTGAGATGGTCCGGTGGTCGCCAGATCGGACACGTGGGTTTTCTCAGGGTACTCCGGTTTCCTCCCACACGAATGACCACATATACGCTTTCATCCGTGCCAACGAGAGTGATTAATATAAGTTGTTAAAACTTGCTTCGCAATCGTTGTAAAATAATATAAAGTTTAAACTTAAATAAACTATTACATGTCAAGAAAACAAACAATAAGCATGACACTAATAAAAATTACTGCTTTTACTTATATACATGTATTGTACTCATGTATAATATTATATCGAAACCCTTGCTTGCAGGACATGCACAGGAGTGGAATCAATACCAGACGTTATCGACACTATTTTCGAGACGGGCGATGCCAATAAAACCTACCAGACAGTGATTGACAGAAAGAACTCGGTGGAGAATATTGGAAAAACAAAGGAACATCTGTTGCAAGAGCTGAACAAATCCAAGACGGAAGCCGTGGCATCAGTAAAATCATTCAGAAAAGAAATGGAAGAGCTGTATGAATATCTTGAAAAACAATCGCTACACGAAGTGGATACAGAATTTCTCAGATTGAAGTCCATTTTAGAGCAGGAGAGAAAGCAGGCTGTCAATGAAGCGGATGTAATGAAACAAGCTGCAGACAACTTGCGAAAAGCAGACGGAAACAAAGCCCAACAGTTTGTCTCAATGAAAATTGCCCAGAAGAAAATGGAAGAAGCAGATATCATAAAGCTTTCAATGGAGTATTGTACCGATGTGAAGATAGTGTTTACTGTAGACCCACGTATACGTGCCTTCTTTCAGCAGCAAACAAATCTTGGACGTGTGACATCCATGTATGTTCAACCAAAGACAGACCTCTACAAAGTCAAACAAACGAGAGAAATTAATATTCAGATGCCAGGTGAGAAATCCACGTGCAGGGTGATTGGATCGTGCTTCTCAGAAGACGGCCAACTGTTATTAGTCCATTTTAATAATAACAAACTGAAACGTTTAAACATTACAAATATGTCTGACATAGATTACTGCGATATACCCTGTAATCCTGCCGGAGTATGTTGCATCAGTAAACAAGAAGTGGCAGTGAGTGTTTACAACGGCAAACTCATCCAGTTTGTCTCCCTCGGTAAACAAATGACATGTACACGACAACTGAAGATGAATCATATCTGCTTCGGTATTGCCTACAAGAATGACAGATTGTACGTATCTGCCAATGATAAATCCCTGTATATATATAACATGACAGGTGGCCTGCTGCAGACGGTAACACAAGACAGTTCCGGGAATAGTATATTTAACGCCAGTAGGCATATTGCTATCAGTGATAGTGGTGACAGTGTATATGTATCCTCCGTCAACAACAGTAGTTTGATCACTCTCGATGTACAGGGACAACATATTAGTACATTCACCGATTCTCAGTTAACACATGCAACAGGAGTGTGTACAGATGGTAGAGGAAACGTGTTTGTATGTGGACGTACGTCTAACAATGTTATACAACTGGGACAAGACGGAAAGAAGATAGGTGAGATAGCTCTACCGCCAGGTGGTCTGAAGAATCCACTGTCAGTATGTTTTAATCCACGGCAGTGTGCATTATATGTCACCCATGATGAAAGTGACACGATGAAGATATTCGAGCTACAGTGATACCGCGATACCAGAGTCGTAAAGCATTCTGACAGTGTAAATACCGGAATACTATTACAATAGTTTAGTGTTATCATGCTGGGTGTGTATGTGACCATAGTGTATTGTATTATAGGAGAGGGGTGGCCGAGTGGTTAATGTCGTTAACTTTAAATTGCTTGCCCGTATCCTGTGTATGTTCGAATCCCACTGGCGGCTACAAACTCTTTCATGTGAGAAAGATATCCAGCTAGCTTGCGGATGGTCGGTGGTTCTAGCCGTTTGCCTGTTCGTGCCTAGGGGGAGAGTCTCCATATGAACTAAGCTGTTGATGCGGCTCTAAACTCCAAACACCTGTATGGTTGGAACACTTACAATGTGGTGTACCTTCGGGTGGGAAGTCATGTAGGTGTGGTGAACCTTCGGGTGGGACGACCTTAACAGACTCGTATATACATGTAAGTATGCTGTAACTTCAGGGGGGGGGAAGTCCTTTATAGACTCGTATATACATGTATGTTAGTGTGGTGTAACTTCCTGTGGGAAGTCCTTTATAGACTCGTATATACATGTACATGTGGTGTAACTTTGGGTGGGAAGTCCTTTATAGATTCGTATATACATGTATGTAAGTATGTTGTACCTTCGGGTGGGAAGTCCTTTATAGACTCGTATATACATGTAAGTATGTTGTACCTTCGGGTGGGAAGTCCTTTATAGACTCGTATATACATGTAAGTATGTTGTACCTTCGGGTGGGAAGTCCTTTATAGACTCGTATATACATGTACGTATGGTGTACATTCGGGTGGGAAGTCCTTTATAGACTCGTATATACATGTAAGTGTGGTGTAACTTCGGGTGGGAAGTCCTTTATAGACTCGTATATACATGTACATGTGGTGTACCTTCGGGTGGGAAGTCCTTTATAGACTCGTATATACATATAAGTATGTTGTACCTTCGGGTGGGAAGTCCTTTATTTACTTGTATATACATGTAAGTATGTTGTACCTTCGGGTGGGAAGTCCTTTATTGACTCGTATATACATGTAAGTATGTTTGGCGTAGTGTAACTAATTATGAATGAGCTCATTTTCCTCACCGACGGCGAACCATGTGGGCGAGCGACTAGTAATAAGTTGTTATTTTATTAGTACAGAATATAGCTCATATGTATAGTTGACTAACATTATATTATACACATTTGACCACTATTTAGCAGCCACATGTGCTAAGTAAGTACTTTCTGTACGTCCATTGTGAATGAGTGCTTAGAATATGTTTGATTGTATTTCCGAGTTGATTGTATAGTATGTATTGCTTTCTTGTTCTTTGAATTCGTCTTGGCGTACTAAACAGATTATTACATCATTCATTTCCAGTTCTTGGTACATATTGTATTCCTAGTAAATTAATTGATCGTATATATATAAAGCGTACAAAATGTATGCAATATGGATAATTCCTAGTAAATTAATTGCTCGTAATCTATAAAGCGTACAAAATGTATGCAATATGGATAATTCCTAGTAAATTAATTGATCGTAATATATAAAGCGTACATAAATGTATGCAATATGGATAATTCCTAGTAAATTAATTGATCGTAATCTATAAAGTGTACATAAATGTATGCAATATGGATAATTCCAAGTAAATTAATTGATCGTAATCTATAAAGCGTACATAAATGTATGCAATATGGATAATTCCTAGTAAATTAATTGATCGCAATCTATAAAGCGTACAAAATGTATGCAATATGGATAATTCCTAATGAATGATACATTGCCTTTATAGGGTGTGTTCCAAGAACAATAACGTACTGCATGTTGCTTGTAATTTTATGTGTTTTCATATATATATGTGCATGTTTTAATTGAGTATAATGTACAATGTGCGTGTTACGTAGTTGCTTGTACAATGTGCGTGTTACGTAGTTGCTTGTACAATGTGCGTGTTACGTAATTGCCTGTACAATGTGCGTGTTACGTAGTTGCTTGTACAATGTGCGTGTTACGTAGTTGCTTGTACAATGTGCGTGTTACGTAGTTGCTTGTACAATGTGCGTGTTACGTAGTTGCTTGTACAATGTGCGTGTTACGTAGTTGCTTGTACAATGTGCATGTTACGTAGTTGCTTGTACAATGTGCGTGTTACGTAGTTGCTTGTACAATGTGCGTGTTACGTAGTTGCTTGTACAATGTGCGTGTTACGTAGTTGCTTGTACAATGAGCGTGTTACGTAGTTGCTTGTACAATGTGCGTGTTACGTAGTTGCTTGTACAATGTGCGTGTTACGTAGTTGCTTGTACAATGTGCGTGTTACGTACTTGCTTGTACAATGAGCGTGATACGTAGTTGCTTGTACAATGTGTGTGTTACGTAGTTGCTTGTACAATGTGTGTGTTACGTAGTTGCTTGTAAATTGTTTGTACAATGTGTGTGTTACGTAGTTGCTTGTAAATTGCTTGTACAATGTGTGTGTTACGTAGTTGCTTGTAAATTGCGTGTACAATATATAATTCCTAGTTATGTGCGTTTTAATGGATGTTGGGCGCCTCTGTACCGTGGTCGAGTAGCTATGGGTGGTGATCACTGTTTTCCTATGAATAGTAACCCTTTCAACACCAAAATAGGCTCGAGAGCAGCCGTCTCATCAGGATCTGTACTTTTTGTCTGTAATATTAATATTGTAGACAAAATTACCGATTTTGATAGATGTCCAAATGTAATGTTTGTATTAATTTATTTGTCTAAGAATATCATGGACCAGTCCATATCAGTTACTTGATGTTGAATGGGTTAAAAATGCTATTTGCCAGAACTTCAGCAAAATTTCAGTTCCGTAGCCAGCCTAGTTGTTTCGGCTCATGGTATAGCTTTCTTGTATTCTCCTGCATCTACATGTTCAGGCCCGTAGCCATATTGAGGCACACCGAGGCAATTGTCTCGTTTAAAATTTCCAAAGCAACCAAAAAATAAATGAAAAATTAAATAAATAAAATGCTAAAAATATCCCTTTCCTGTATAAAATGTTGACTGCTAGAGAGCTGAATGGTCTACATAATTATACGTCTAAACCAAATCAATCAGAAAACGCAGGAAATAGCTTTTATACGCCAACAATTTTAAAAGGGAATATGCCCCCGGACCCCCTAGATTGCCTCGGATGCAATTTACCTCTGGCTACTGTACTGATGTTTATTAATTTGTATAGCCAACAACATATACATATTTGTCCCTTAATACTATCGGTTTCAATGCTTTTTATTTTATATTATAAGAATTTATGTAGTTTTCTTTCGTTCTGCTTCTGATAACAAGCTCTCCATTAGTGTAGTTTATTATTATAGCAGAACATAATATGTGCAAAGCAAAACGTCGAACAGTATGTACATATGTATATACTGCTGAACCCATCACTGTGGTAATGGTAATATACGTGTATGTTTTACGTTTATTTATCGTCGCTACCGGTTGCCCATATGAGCGACGCCTCCTGGAGAGATTAGTCATTTTAGATTTTTTGGAGGATAGTGCAATGATACAGACAGAGACCCATTCCAGAGTCTCCTCTGGTTCTCTTACGTGCACGGTGTACAGCACCAACACGAGACCTCGGTTTAACGTCCCATCTGAAAGACTGTTAATTTTATGTGACGCGTAATACCAGATTATCAGTCGTTTAATGATACATATTAAGTGAATCTATTTACCCATTGAAAACACTATATGAGCCACCACATGACAAAACCAACATAGTGCTGATAAAAACACGTAACTCAAGAACTGCTGATGATAGAAATATAAACATGGTACCAAACTGTTGCTAATATTCTCAAATACCACCAAGTTTCAATTGACAAACCCGATCACGTTCATTTGCATAAATTACATAAATATTGTACTCATTTGTTTTCATGAAAGAGAATGTCATTGTATATCTAAATGAACGAATTGGCTCTCGGCTTTCTAAAAATATCAACCTTTATAACATCAAATATAGTGTCAAGAAGTTACGAGCATTTATAGTGTATCTAATTAGCACAATTATGCATAAATTATGCTAATTAGGTAATATTAATATGATTATAACTGCGTAACCTAACTGCCAATTTTGTAAAGCAAGACATTTACGTCGAATTTTTGAACGTACAATTTATGTTATCTTTCTAGCATACGTTCTTGACTTTTATCATGACTATGTTGGTTTTGTCGTGTGGCGGCTCATAAAGTGTTCGACGTACGTTTTATTTCTAATTATGATGATATAATGTTAACCCTTATCCTGCCGAATAAATTGGACAGAATGTGCAAACAACATAGATCCAGATCAGCCATAGTACAATGCCGTGTCTTATCGGGAACTATGTTGTTTGCTATTCGGACAAGTGATTTTGCTCCATTATCCGAATAGCAAACAGCATAGATCCCGTGCCGTCTGATCTAGAATGTGCCGTCTGATCTGACTCTATGCTGTTTGCAAAAGCGTCTTTAGTCGTGATTGGCAGGTCAAGGATTAAAGTCATATTCCTGTTAATAAACACGAAATTGCACTGCATACGAGTGTTCCATCTTTATACTTCCAATGTTAACAAGATATGGTCAAACTGATTTAAGGTACTTTCGCACGACAGAAATTAGTGGGGAATCCATGTCATCGCCCCATGGGTAACTAGCCACGCGTGATTGGCTGCATCAGTGTTGGTTCTGAAATAAAACGTGTCTGTTATGCTTTCCAACAAATTGCCAATTCCAAGGTCACTGACTTACTGTTGGTGTATAGAATTGGTCCTAGGATTTGTATGCGAAGATTCCAAGGTCACTGGTAGAGTGGAGACTTACTGTTGGTGTTCAGAATTGGTCCTAGGATTTGTATGCGAAGATTCCAAGGTCACTGGTAGAGTGGAGACTTACTGTTGGTGTTCAGAATTGTATGTTTGTTGGAAGATTCCAAGGTCACTGGTAGAGTTACTTACTGTGGTGTTCGTCCTAGGATGTGTATGCGAAGATTCCATATCTTATGACATGTAACAGATTCGCTGGCTGGATATAATACCAGGCTCTGAGGTTATAATACATTGCTCGGATCTCAAACTCCTGTAACATATACATGTGCACCATTTCAAAAACATCTCCCATTCCAATGGCAAATATGTAATATAATTCAATAGAACATGGAAGACCAACTCGGTTGTCAATTTGTGTTTTTGTGAAAACGTAGCAGATTTATAGATTTGGGTCCACTCAAGAGGGGAAATTCCACCGACCTATGTAAATGCACTTGTTGAATTTAAACCGTTTGTAATAAATTATGGTGTTATACCCAACAGTGTGACGTAATAAAATATGGTGTTAACCGGTAACGACGATACATAAACGTAAAACACATAGTAACAACGTATTGGCATATAAACAAGCCACTACCACTCCAGTGACACGCAGAAGTACAGTAGGTCTAACCAGGTGATAGTTAAATGATGCTCGGAAGAACTGTGTGTTTTACGTTTATTTATCGTCGCTACCAGTTGCCCATATGAGCCACGCCTACTGAAGAGATTAGTAATTTTAGACTTGACAATGTACAGCACCAACACGAGACCTCGGTTTAATGACCCATCTGAAAGACTGTTAATTTTATTAGGGTCAGACGGGGGATCGAACCTGCGATCCCTGGATTAACAGTCCAGCGTGTTACCACGGAAGGACAGAAACAGTCGTATGAAACTAGCTACTGGTGGAACGCCTATACCCAAGATAACAACGAAGCAAGTTGCTAGGATTTGTTTTAATTTATCATTTCTACTAGTTGTAATATACATAAAGGGACAGTAAGTTTACCTAGCAACACCTTGCCTGGGCTCCAGCGGTTAACAAATACATGGTGTACCAATCTTCGTAAGAAACCGCCAACTTTTTCATAAAGAGACGTGGACTAAGCTCGAACACGTAACCTATCAATGATGATAGGTTACAGTGGTATACAAGTAAGAGTCCTTGAACACGTAACCCATCAGTGATGATAGGTTACAGTGGTATACAAGTACGAGTCCTTGAACACGTAACCCATCAGTGATGATAGGTTACAGTGATATACAAGTAAGAGTCCTTGAACACTCGCCCGAATGCATTTATGCGGTGGCAACTTTAAATAAAATTATTTACGTACACACTCGACCACTTAGGCGTTTAATTGCTATGTTATCTTACTTGCATTAATATGAAACTCCCTTGCGTATTAGAGTGGATATATTCAACCTGTGTACTGTACATGTACGTAAGTATTTAGTTTCAATAATGTATCACCGTGATGTAGCTTATGCATAACCACGAGATGGAATATTAATAAAAATATTTGTAAGAAACATTTATTTATGTACTTAACACTGCAGACAAAATAGTACTGTATCCTGGGAATCTAAACTGCTAACTGTAGGCAGCATGTCCTGGGAGTGTGAACTGCTGACTGTGTAGGCAACATAACCGAGCGTCTATGCCTCCTACAGTAGATATATGGGCAACATAGAATTTGGTCTAAGCTGCTAACTGTATAGGCAACATAACCGTGCGTCTATGCATCCTACAGTAGATATATGGGCAACATAGAATGTGGTCTAAGCTGCTAACTGTATAGGCAACATAACCGGGCGTCTATGACCCTACAGTAGATATATGGGCAACGTAGACTGTGGTCTAAGCTGCTAACTGTATATGCAACATAACCGGGCGTCGATGCTTCCTACAGTAGATATATGGGCAACGTAAACTGTGGTTTAAGCTGCTTACTGTATATGCAACATAACCGGACGTCTATGTTTCCTACAGTAGATATATGGGCAACATAACAGGGCGTCTATGCTTCCTACAGTAGATATATGGGCAACATAACCGGGCGTCTATGCTTCCTACAGTAGATATATAGGCAACATAGAATGTGGTCTAAGCTGCTAACTGTATATGCAACATAACCGGGCGTCTATGCCCCCTACAGTAGATATATGGGCAACGTAGACTGTGGTCTAAGCTGCTAACTGTATATACAACATAACCGGTCGTCTATGCTTCCTACAGTAGATATATGGGCAACGTAGACTGTGGTTTAAGCTGCTAACTGTATATGCAACATAACCGGACGTCTATGCTTCCTACAGTAGATATATGGGCAACATAACCGGGCGTCTATGCTTCCTACAGTAGATATATAGGCAACATAGAATGTGGTCTAAGATGCTAACTGTATATGCAACATAACCGGACGTCTATGCTTCCTACAGTAGATATATGGGCAACATAGAATGTGGTCCAAGCTGCTAACTGTATATGCAACATAACCAGGCGTCTATGCTTCCTACAGTAGATAAAATTATTGGCAACATATCCACTAACAATACATACAATACTATATTCTGATGTATTAAATGTAATATGTCTCGAATTAAGTAGTACAATGCATGTTTGTCATGTAAACACCCCAAATGTTGACATATAATGGCACCGCGTATCGTAATGTCTACATCCCCGCGAGGGGTTCGACATTAGAGGAAGATAGTAATTGTGACCTATAGAAATGCAATAGCAGTTTTTGACCTTTCGGGTTATTACATAGGATGCACACCACTGTATTTTCTCCTTCTTCGTGCTATAGTAAATCGATGAACTGTCACAGTCAAATTCTCAGTTCCAAACAAGAATCAACTTTTACCGCATGCAGTTCTGTAAACTCCAGGGCTGCTACTTGCTGTTAGACACAACTAAGTCATGGCATCACCATCAAAGTTTTTCACAATTTTCAAATGTAAACAAACACCGGTTGAAAATGGAATGCGTAGGGATCATAGCTGTCATGTAGGGCTGTTTACTCATCAATGCTCTGGAGCAAGTAGTACTGAAATAAATTCACAAAAAGTCTTCTTCAAATGAACACAAATGCCACAGATGCACCACAAACACAATAAGAAATGCAAACAGTCTCTGGTTCTACAGTAAAACATCATCAAATTATGGTCTGCTTGTTTGCAAAAACTACTTTCTAGGGTACAACAACCCGGAACCAATTTCCCAGTGGGGTCACACGTATATATGCACTTCCCAGTGGGGTCACACGTATATATGCACTAAGAGTTTTGCAAACCTTCAATTTGCTAGTTATTCAAGCTTTTACATATATTACGAGAAAAAAAACAGTATAAGAACATGTCTGGATAGATTCACTATGATACAGTAGTCATTCAAAAAAATGAGAAATTATCCTGTCGAAAGAGCTCGGAAATGTACTTATCGAGCAAAACACTGGCTTTACATAATAGGCTCCAATTTCAAAAGTACTCTATAGATTTGCATGAACTAAAGTGCATACTGACAGTTAGATGGTGTACCTTTTACTTGAAGAGGACATGAAGCCAATTAGTAAGATTTGGTTGGCCTTATGAGTTATTATATTGAGAAAATGACAGTTTTCTATGCAAATTTGCACATATCACTGCTCATTGTTTCATGATTTCTCTGCAGCAACTAGCACAGATAGTGTATTTCATACCAGAATTAGGGTTTCTTCCCGGGAAATCCCGGCAATTTATTTTTCTCATTTCCCGGGATAAAAGTTATCGGGATCCCGGGAAATGATAGTTTTAGGAAATTGAATCTGAAAGTAGGCTTAATACAACAGTAGGACAAAGAAAAAGAAACGAGTCAAACGACCCTGGCTGAAAAATTCCAGCTTGCGATCGACTGTGCAGTTAAAGATGATAATGATACTAAGGACATAAAGGATCTGAAGACAATGACGAATGATTTCAAACTATACGAAGCTCAAAAAAAAGAGAACCCCCAATCTCGAACAACTTTACCGGGCACTTATGACAATTAAGCCATCATCCGAGTGAAAGAGCATTCTCTGCTGCCGGTAATTTTGCAACACGTATTAGGTCCCGGCTCGGAGACAAATCATTATGTGTTCTAGTTTTCCTGAAAAACTATTTGAACAACCACGGCACTGTTGGTGTTGAACCACACCACTCAGTTTGACTCAAATGAGTAGATTCACTAGATTGTCAATCTCAAAGTGTAAGGACAGTTAGGACACTCCTACAGTTGCATTTATGTTGTTGAGCAGAGTTCAAAGACTGGACTCAGTGTTAAAGTTTGACATTGATGATCACCCAAAGTTTTTTTTTCATTTCATGACAGTGAGAATTACAATCAATGCGTTCAAAATGTCGAGTTATCAACTTATTACAAATTCTTTTATTCTCTGTTAGTAGTATAGGGAGGCACAATAGGTACGGCGATACATTATAGGTATGGTAACAAAAGTACTTGAGAATTGATAAAGGGGGGATGTATAGGTATAAAATGAACTCGCCGCCTAATAAAATGAAGGGCGATAAAAAAGGTAAGTGGTTATATCCGTGTGTTGGTCGCCGATGCCGTTAGTCATAGTCAGTGGGGTAATACAATAAGAGAAAAGACAATATATTTACATAATGATTTTAATTTCTCATATCTTATTGTCTAGCGCAGATTAAAATATTTTATTTGTTGTTATGTAGTAGTAGTAGTAGTAGTAATAGTAGCATACATAATATACATAATAGTATTAATAATAAGTAAAAATATCATAATCATCATCATCATAATCATTATCATCATCTAGTGTAGTATCAACAGTAATAATATCAACAGTATTAACGATAGTATCAAGAAACAAATCGCTGAATCCAGCTACAAGTCTAAAATAATTACTATGTACTAAGTACCAATATTCATTAGGATTAACTAATATAGAATTAAATGGAAATAATAAATCATTAACTCTATATAGAAAATCATTAGTAACCGTTAATGATGTCTTATTATATATATGTCTACAAAAAGGACATTTAGATAATTTAACAATACAATTTCTACATATAAGATGTTTACATAAACATT
The DNA here is from genome assembly GCA_014843695.1 of Archivesica marissinica. Taxonomy (NCBI): domain Eukaryota; kingdom Metazoa; phylum Mollusca; class Bivalvia; order Venerida; family Vesicomyidae; genus Archivesica; species Archivesica marissinica. The sequence continues at coordinate 67,521,122 of CM026402.1, forward strand.
CGTTTTTAAAATAAAAATCTTGATTATCATTTAAACATATAGAACATTCTTCACCCCACAATTCAAAAAAACTATTCATAATGAAGTTAAATACTAAATATTTTTAATTCAGTGTATAGAGTATACGGTACATTTTTAGAAAAATTTAAATATTGTTCAGCATTAACAAAAAATGCTTGTTCATTATGAATAGAATTTGAAATAAATCCATCAGTAAATGCTAAAGTATCTAAAGTGAATTTTTTACGACAAAATGGACATTTATTAATTTGACTAACACATGTTATACATATAAAATGTTTACAAGTACATTCATTAATATAAAAGAATTGACACTCATGTTCTAAACATATAATACAATCTTCACCCCACATTTCAAAGTATTTAACCATTGTTACTCTGTTCACTTTGATGAAAGAGCTAAATCCTTCATATCATCAACGATATTGTCAAATACTTTGTCTTCAGCCTCATCATCGTTAGCAGCATTTACTAATAAATGCTTATATTTAAGCCAACTATTAAGTAATAGTTGAGGCACTACCGTATCATTATTTAAAATTTCAACACAGAATTCGTTGTATGTCCAGCGTACTACCTCTTCACGTAGTAGATAACTAACGTATTCAACACTATAAAGAAATTGTGTGTAGAAATAATTCGAATGTAATTCTTTCTGTATAATAGAGTAGCTCATCACATCAACACCGTTGTCTATAGAAGTTAAAAATGGGTGTATCAGCGCCGTTTTGTAGATAAAGTTATCTAAAGTACATTCACTGCATATTAGCTCCATCTTCTTGTTCACTTTTTTGATGAAATAACTAAAGCTTTCGTATTATCAACGATATTCTCTAATAGTTTATCTTCAGACTCATTGTCTTTAGCAGCATGTTTAGCAGCTTGAGCAAGTGCCCATAAATGCGTATATTTAACCCAACCAGTAAATTGTAGCCAATTCTGTAGATGATAAAACATATTTAATTCTTATAAGGTATACACTTAGTAGTTCCTTCAGTCGCTGTTACTACAAAATTAAGTTTGTATCTTTCTGTATTACGAATATCATCATCCGTATGAAGTGTACCATTAACTAATGTTCCTTTATAATTGTTAGATGAATAGCAGAGAAAAAATGGATTTGTATTATATGAGTCAATATTTAATTTATAATTGTTTTCATCACATTCATTTAGTTTTAATGAAGCATTTAATTTACATTTGTTACATCTATCACAATGTTCACTATTATATAGTTCAGCTAAGTCGTTTTTATAAACTATAAATTGTTTAAAATCCTTTACAATTGCCTCATTAATTGCTGAAGGATAAAGTATGTGTTGTTGTTGTTCTTGTAGACTCATATTAACTTAGTTGTTAACAAAACTTTCATAGTCCGTTGAAATCATTGTTAACAAAACTTTCATATTCCGTTGATGTCATATAAAATAATTGTTGTCTCATAGCGGTATAATTATTGTTAACAAAATTTTCATATTCCGTCATTGTCATATCAAAATATTGTTGTCCAGTTATAAAATAAAATGGTAAAATAGCTTGTCTTTCCGAACTAGATGATGGTAAAATAGCTAGTCTTTCAAAACTATATTCACCACGACAAAAAGGACATTGAGTTAATTTTGAAACACATTCTTCGCATATCAGATGCTTACATAAACATTCATTGTTAAAGTAATAATCCTGATTACTATTTAAACAGATAGAACATTCTTCGCCCCATAATTCGTAAAATGTTGCCATATTATAATCCAGCTTTTTATTCACAATATGAATAATGTTGAAGAAGTAAAATACATAAGTATATATACTGTATAAGACCGCCCATAAACTTGAAAAAACACTTAAGTAAACTACCAATGATGTTATAAGGTCTATGCGTAAACAAGATACTTGAAAAAAAACACTTAAGTACTACCAAATTCCTCTAATGGAATGTCTGTAGAGGAAAACTTCAAGTACATTTATAAAATTTACATCATATGGTAAAGATAAATTATCTTTATGAAAGATGTAATTATTATACATTGAAATCCAATGTTCATATCCAATACCTACAGTTACGCACATAGAACGTATATCATCTTTAGTAACAATAATTAATTTATGTTTTGAAAGAAAATTTCTTAATATACATTCTATATCCATAGTAGGTCCTAAATAGATTTGAGCATTGTTACACATCATTCCGTAATAATTATTATAAGGTTCACCATCAATAGTTAAAATAAATTCAGGTTGTATAGTAGTTATATCAATACTATTACCAACATGTCTAATTATTTCATCATTAACCATAATAGTAAAAATATCAGTATCAAGACATAAATGTATTTTAGAACATTGTAAACCATATGCATGTTGTGTAGATATACAATGATCAGTTTTTAAATGTTTATTATCCCAGATTAGTACTTTATTATAAGACATTATTATTGTCTAAGATGTATAGTAGTAATAGATTGAGAAAGCCAATATCTAATATTAGTTAATAGTAAACCCATTTGATTTTCACCATTCCAATTTGATGGTAAAATAGCATTAGGATCATACAGACTTAAACCAATACCCCAATAAAGATCATGAGGAGAATAAAAATGTTAATCTAGCATCTTGGATTCATTATACCAGGTTTATATAATTTTAATGGTAAATAAGGGCCTTTATATCCACCATATTCGCCAGTATTAGCCCAAAAAGGAAAATAACCTTTAGACATTTCCGTAATATCAAAAGTTTTAGGAAATGCAGATAATGGCATTTGTAAGTAACTCAATGAATCAATAAGTGTAACCCCAAAACATTTCAAAGATATTATATTATTACCTCGCATAATAACCGATGGTTTACAAGTTGTTTCTTGTATTAAATGTCTAAGTATGAATTGTGCATCGTAACCTTTAGAATTATGAGCTACTGCGCATACGTTTTTATGAGCAGGTTGAAATAACCAAGAACAAAAACTTGATAATGTTGAAGAACCTGAGAATATTTTTTGTCTAGATTCATTATTTGAACAAATACATGTTTCATATATAGGTTTTAATATACAAATATCGCATACTTTATGAGCTACACAAAAATTTGGTGAATGTTCGCCTGTAGAAAGAAACATACATTCAAAATCATAAAAAATATACGTTTGTTTAATATTAGTATCTTTAGTATATTTAGGAATAAAACAATCATGATCAGCACCAACAATCTGTTTACAGTATTTACATTTTCTAGAATCTGTACATATATGATTATGATTTGTAGCTATAACGGTTTGATTACAATTTGGGCATTTATAAACTTTAGAACAAATATTAGTTGTTCTTCTAATAAACTTACGATTATTATAACATAATTCGCTACGGAATGTACGCTTACAATCTATACATATTTTAGACGAAACATATGCGCATATAGTAGTAGCATAACAAGCACATATATTAAAACATTTATGTTTACCACGAGAACTATAGAATATACTACACGTTTCGCAATAATAACTACGACCTTTAAAGCCACATATACTGGTAATGCAATCAAAATGATGATGATGATTATAAACGTGTATACATTTACCATTATATGGTGATTTATATAATAACATACCATGTTGATCCCATACATGTAATTTATAGTATGGTTTTAAATGTTCACTCATTATCTCAAATTGTTTACTACCACATTCTATATCATTTGGTATATCGCAAGCTGTTAATAATTCTTTAGCGTTCTTGGTTTGTGTCGATTTATTAGAACGTCTAATGTTATTCCATTCCGTTTTCCATTTATTCGTATTAGTTTTATTTGCATGTGTTATGCAAACGCATATAGCTCTAGTAAAACACATACTATCAGCGTAATTCATAATTCTAACAATTGATTTCTTTTTTTTGGTCATATTATCTATACTTATATGAGTACCGTAATTCATATTAAGACGTCCACGACCACCTGGAATAATTGTATGTGTCATTTCCAAACGTAAACCTTTATCTTCCATTTTAAATGTTTTATTACTTTGTGCAACTTTTTGAATTTCATTTAATATATCATTGCCACTAACTTCTGAAGCTGTTGCAAAAGGTATATGTATACCAAATCCTAAAGTAGGATGTGTAACTGATATTCTAATTTTATCATTATTATCAACATTACCATATATCTTTAAATCATTTACTATAGAATTAAATATATCAGGTGTATATCGTGTACCACCATCAATAATTAAATCGTAAACCCTACTTGATGTTTTAAATTTACGAGATATTCTAATATTACGTTCCACGATTTCGTATGTAGAATCGTCATCATTATCTTCTATTTCTTCATTTTCTTCAGAATTATCTTCTTCAAATGACGATTGCGAATAGTCTACTAGAGGCATCGTTTTTAGAGTGTTTTTTAAACAATAGAGAAAATGCTAGTTTTTTGTTATCTTATATAGTGCCTAAGAAGAATCCAGATCCATATTCTAATAAAACCTATAAAAGAAGAGACAGAAGAGTAGTTAGTTACATTGTTAGAAACAATACAAACATGGATACACGAGACTTCACTAATTATAGGTGTTATAAATGTAACATCTTAGGACATTGTTCAGCTGATTGTAAAGCTTCAAAAGCAATATTACAAAAAGTTAAACAACAATATAAGAAAGCAGCTAAATGTTCAAAATGTAAGGAGTTAGGACATTATGTAACAGAATGTAAAGCATCAAAATGCCAGCTATGTTATCAAATAGGACATAACAAAGATACGTGTATTGAAGAGAAATGTTTATGTTATAAATGTCATAACATGGGACATTATCCATTCTCATGTCCTAATGATGAAAAATAAAAAAATATTACATGTTTTAAATGTAAATGTAAAGGTCATTACGCAAATAATTGTAAAGTATTTCTTTGTACTAATTGCGGTGGTACTGATCATTTAAGTCAAGTATGTCCTGAAGTTAGATTATGCTATAAATGTCATATGCCTGGACATTTTGCATCTAAATGTGAAATAACAACCAAAATTAAAGATGATGATGACGATGACTATAATGATGTTCAAGAACCAACACCTAATCAACAAGCGATGATAAATTTAGAAGAACAAAATGATGATACAGATGATACTACAATAGTTATGAGTGATGACGATGATGAATGGTTAGGAAAATCATTATTGAAAGTTGAAAGCTCAATGAATAAAACGAATGAGCTTAAGAAGTTGAAGAAAAATAATAAAAATTTACGAAAACGTCAATATTTTGACATATTGGATACGTTTGCTAAAGATACCAAAGATAATAAGAAACAGCTCTCTAAGCATATAATGTATATAAATAATTAATAATGAATCATTATAATAAACGCTTACAGCCTGTAAGATGTATAATATGTAATTATAAATTATATATTAGAACAGACATTTATTGTAATAAGTGTAAATATTATAATCTGTATAAAAAAATACACGATTATAAATATCCGGCATCATTATGATACTTACACTGGAAGGTAATATAGGTGCTGGTAAAAGTACGCTATTAAAATGTATAGCTAAAACATTTACCGATACTCATATATATCCTGAGAGAATAGAAGAATGGACATGTGTACATGGTCATAAAAGTGATTACAATTTATTGTATTTAGGTCAAAAGGACCCAATAAACTATGCATTTCCTCTTCAAATAACTACTTTAGAAAGTCATAGAATTTTTTTATATGAAATAAATGGTAAATCTGGTTACCATTTCTGTGAAAGATCTCAATATAGTTGTCAAAATGTGTTTACCAGATATTGTATGGATACTAATACAATGAATGATTGTCAACTAGCTGTATACGATAATATGGTGGCTAATATGCAAAAACCTGAACATATTTTATATATTGATACACCAGCCACTATATGTTTACAAAGAATAAGAAGACGTAATAGACCAGAAGAAGAGCAATTAGACATAGAATATTTAAATACACTACATAGATACCATCAAGAATGGATATCTAAAGAACAAATACCTATAACTGTATTAAATTATGAACATAATATAGAACAAATAATGAATACAATACGTACTGTTTTAATCCAACATGTTTAATGTTTTGTAGGAGCATCTTTAAATGAAATGTTCTTTTTACCAATAGGTGGATATTTCATAGAACTTTTAATTTTTTTAGCTTCTTCATATTTAGATGTTTCACATTTACGCTTTTTCGAACACTTTTCCTTTGTATCAGAGCTCTTATTATATTTAGGTATAATAAGCTTAGGTACTTTTAATGATTCATAAGGTAAATCATTATTAACTGCAAATGTAACTGGTACTTTCATTTCATCTGGTACAAAAATTAAACGTTTATTTTCCATTAATTTGGATATTTCTTTAGTATATTCAACTAGAACATCTAAAGAAGCTCTCATATGAGTAGAATTATAATTCATTAATTTTAATTCAACAAGTATATCGCTATTAACATTGCCAGTTGTAGACTCATACGGTATATCTTGTTCTTGATTATAAGGTATATCATCAAAAACCTTATTATCTAACAGAGGCATACCGCTATCAGCCATACAAGTTTCTAAAATATCTTCCATATTTGTAAAATTCATAATAACGCAAAAGATACAATAAAGTACGATTGTGTATTTTAATAAAACATATGAATGAGCGTATGTTTTTATAAGTTATGATTTTTAAAAACACTTAAGAATATTTAACCAATAATATAATAGGAGCGATATTATTGGTCTTCATATAAGTTGTTTATGTATATTTTGTACAATAACTTGTATTTCTGCACGTAATTTTGTTACATAACAACATGTTTATGCACGTATACATATGAATTTTAAAAACACTTATGAATATTTAACCAATAATATAATAGAAGCTATATTATTGGTCTTCATATAAGTTGTTTATGTATATTTTGTACAATAACATGTATTTCTGCACGTATTTTTGTTACATAACAACATGTTTATGCACGTACACATTATATTAAGTGTTTTGTTTACACTTCCATTTATTTTTTTTGTAACTTGAAATATTTTGTACAATAACATGTATTTTCTGCACGTATTTTTGTTGTAAGCAACACGTATACATTTTTTCTGCACGTATACAATAATCCTATATATCTTTTTATATATATGTAAATTATAAAAAATAAAATATCATAAACTGTATATAATTTGTTTGTTATTGTTGTTAAAACAAAAAAATGATGATGGATATTAATATTATATTTCAACATCCTAGTAATATATTTGTTGCTGGTCCTAGTGGTAGCGGTAAAACAGTAACAGTTGCTAAGATAGTGAAATATAGAAATGTTTTATTTGACAAATCTATAGGTCACGTATATTGGTGTTATAAAGAATGGCAATTACAATATGAAGATGTTAAAAAAGATGATACAGAAGGTTTAGTAGAATTTATTGAAGGTATACCCTCAGATGATGATAGTTATTTTCCTATAACCCCGGACGAACCATATATGATAATATTTGATGATATGATGGGTACGGAATATGAAGATAAAATAGTATTATGGTTTACAAGAAAAGGTCATCATAGAGGTGCTACGTGTATATATATAACACAAAATTTATATCAACAGAGTAAGAATTCTAGAACTATAAATTTAAATTCAAAATATATACTATTATTTAAGAATAGTAGGGATAAAGGTCAAATAATAGTTTTAGCTAGACAATCGCAAATAAAACATTTATTAGATGCATATAAAAATGCTACCGAAGCACCATATGGTTATTTATTAGTGGACTTTCATCCTATAACTAACGAAAAATATAGACTAAAAACCGATATTTTTCCTCATAGTGACGGTACAGGTGCACGAATATATATTTAAAAATATGACTATATACGATTTAATAAAACGTTTAATGCAGGAACAAAATCCTGATAAACGTGAACAATTATTATCTAGAGGCGATAATCGTTTAATGAAATGGTTTATATCAATAGCCAATGCTATATTAGATAATAAAATATCTATGCCTAAACAAACTATAAAGTTTATGAATAAACATAAAAATATTATAAAATCTATAGGAGATAGTAGTACATCTACTTCGGATAGAAAAAATTTATTACTTACTAAAGGTGGTTCAGGTTTCTTAGGTGGTGTAATGATACGTACATTTATGAATTGGAAGAGTGGTAAAAAAGTTATTAAACCTAAAAAATCTAAAATAGTTAAGAAAAAAGTTAAGAAAACAAATAAAATAAATGAACATATAGAAACGCCTACCAGTACTATATTACAAGCTATGACACCTATTAGCAGTCCTACAACATCTTTAGGTATAGATACACCTGAAGGTTTTAGTCCCGATATTTCATCATTATCTTATGATTATGGATTAGGTAGACCTTTAGCATGGTCACCATTAAATAAACGAGCTAATACAGTTGAATTACCCTCTATGACTTCATTTTTAAATCGTATAACACCTACTAAGAATTATACATCACCATTATTAACTAATTGGAATAATATAGCTGAAAAACCACTAACTGCAACAATTGCTGATATTGATGATTTATCTCAATACTTATAAGTAGTCGTAATATCTTTTTATTATAAATACTATATGTAATTATTATATATATTCATTTAACATAGGAGTATCATGGCAGGAAAACGTCATATAAAACGTCATAGAGCTCATAAAATACATATAAAAAGACGTAAATTAGGTAGAAGAAATCAAAGAGGAGGTGTTATACCATTACCATTACTAGCATTAGGTGCAGGTCTATTAACGCCTATTATAGCTGATGGTGTTAAAGATCTTATAAAACGTTTAGGCGTATAATTATACTGTCATTAATGTATTATAGGTTATCATGAAAACGTTTAAAAAAAAAAAACCTTTAATAAGGCGTTACGGTAAATATTTATTAGGTTTACGTAATACACCCGATATATTTAAACGTAACGTAATAAAAAGATGCGATAATTGTTTAATAAAATGTATATGTGAATGTTGTCATAATGTTTTAAAGGGTAGTGTTAACATGAATAAGAATCATAAGACATCATTAAAGCATTGGAGTAAGGATATACGTTTATTAGCCGATAAAACTATATCTACTAAACGTAAACGTAAAATAATAACGCCTCAATTAATAAATATATTAATTGATAGTATAAAAACTAAAGTAGAAAATACAATATGAATAAAATGGTATTAGTGCCTGAGGCACATGTAGAGGAATTAAAACGTTTACGTTTATATCAAAAAGCTAAATTACCACCTAAACCAGAAAAAACAACAAAACAAAAAAATATTGATGAATTAATGACTAATCCTAATATATCTAATACAGATAAAATGCATAGTTATGGTGAATATATGTTAAAATATAATAGTTTTAAAGACCAAGCTACTGATATAGATGATACAACATCAAAAGCACCTACATATGTATCAGAAATAATAACGCCTATATCTAACGATAATGTAATTACGAATATACCTAAAAGTATGCAAAAACCTATACGTAATTTGTTAGATCAAATAAAAGGTAATACTAATATTACGTGGGATGATAAAGGTATTGTAAGTATTAAAGGTAAGGTTATAGTAGGTAGTAATATAAATGATATTATGAATGATGCTGCTAGAGAAAGAAAATCTAGAATGAATGCTACTGGTTGGATAGATGTTGCTGAAGAGTTAATAAATAAAAAACAATATATAAATGTAGGTAATAAAAGATGGAATAACTATGTAAATAAAAAGGTTAACAATAAACCAATAACACCATCTAGTAAAAAACATTCAAAGTTAACAAAACGTGTACAAGATAAATCATGGGAAAATTGGTAATAAAAGATAAAATATTACGATCTATTTATTATGATATAAAAAATCCTGCATCTTTTTCAGGAATCGGTAAATTATATAAAGCTGGTAAATTAGTATTAAAATCGTTAACTTTAAAAGATGTTAAACATTGGTTAGCGGAACAAAAAACCTATACATTACATAAACCTATAACAAGAACATTTAAACGTAGAAAAACTATAGTAGCTGGTATAGATATTCAATGGCAAGCAGATTTAGCTGATATGCAAAAATTTAGTAAATATAATAAAGGTTATCGTTATTTATTATGTGTTATTGATGTATTCTCAAAAATGGCTTGGGTTAAACCTATAAAGAATAAATTATCTAAGACATTAATACATTCAGAAAACGTGTAGAAAACCTAAATCTTTACAAACTGATAAAGGTAGTGAATTTATTAACGATTTATTTCAAAAGTATTTAAAGAAAAAAAATATACATTTTTTTACAACCGAAAATCCTGAAACTAAAGCTAGTGTTGTAGAACGTTTTCAAAGAACCCTTAAAGGTAAAATGTGGAAATATTTTACTTATAATAATACAAAAAAATATATAGATATATTACAAGATCTTATAGATAATTATAATATTTCAAAACATAGTTCTACGGGTTATAAACCTAAAGATGTTAATATTGGTAATGAATATATAGTTTCTGATAATATTAACTATGTTGATAAACCAAAAGATATTATATCTATTAAAATAGGTGATCAAGTAAGAATTAATAAAACAAAAAAACATTTTGCAAAAGGTTATTTACCTAATTGGACATTAGAAATTTTTATTGTATATAAAGTTATTAAAGGATCACCAACAACATTTAAGGTTCATGATTTGAATGGTGAGGAAATAAAAGGTTCATTTTATAGAAATGAATTACAATATATTAAAAATAAAGGTGATTACGATATTGAAAAAATATTAAAAAGAAGAATAATTATTAAAAAAGGTCATAAAATTAAAGAAATATTTGTTAAGTGGAAAGGTTACGATAATTCATTTAATAAATGGATACAAGCATAAAAAATATGGATGATATTGAATCCATACCATCTTTAGATAATAATAATCTTAAAACATTATCATCATCATCATCTATAAAATCTAATAAATTTAGTGATTTATCGGGACTATATAGATATACAGCTCAGATGTTACTCATCTATTGCGTTTTTGCGGCATCTGTGTGGGGTCTAGCATATGGGGATACAAATAATAAAGACGTTTGGCTTGTTCTTTTAAGTACAATAACGGGTATAGGTTTACCAACACCTAAAATATCTAAACGAAGATAATGGAAGATTTCTATGTAACACTTATGAGTGATAGTTCGTTAAATATATATCCTAATAATACAGTATCAAAATTTAGATGTAAATTAGCTAAACCTATAAATTTAAATAAAGAAGAATGGCGCGTAGCCTTAACTGAAATCACCTATCCAGGGGCTATATTAATTGTTATAGAAGGTGAAGAAAATTTTGAGCTTACTTTACCTAATGATATAGAAGTTTTAGAACCAGGACCCTATAAAGGTATTATACCTCTAGGTTTCTATGAATCACCTTTACAATTTATACAAATGATAAATGCTTGCATAAAAGATATATTAGATCGTGTAATTAAAGTAGACATAATAGTAGTAATAGATAAAATACTTAATAGAGATAATATACTTCAAATATTGTTTAAATTTCGTAGTAGCAATAATGTATGCGAATTACATACAATACCCACAAACGTTAATATAGGTTTAACATTACATCCTAATATAGTAGAAAACTAGGTTTTTTAAATGCTACTACAAATTATATTTTACGTTCTATCGATATTGAAACATCACCTTTTAAAGAGCCTGTTAATCTATTAATTAATGATAGTTCTATATACGTTTACATAGATATTATAGAACCTGTAATGATATCTGATGGTGAAGAACAATTACTACGTGTTTTACCTTTTAAAGTTAAATCAAATGTTAATCATTACAGTACTAATGAATTTCAACATGACCAATATATAAAAATAAATACTAATCATATAGATGAAATTTCGGTCAATATAAAAAACGTTTTAAGTAATAATATTCATTTCCATGATGGTAAGTGTATATTAACGTTACATTTTATAAAAGAAGATATATTTAATAATTACGTATAATGGAACGTAACGAAAATTTCTATATTACATTAGATAGTCAACGTATTAAATTTAAATCATCTGAACATGATGATAATAATGCTGATTTTAAGGTTTCTATACCTAATGGTATAACTTTAAGTAATGATAAACGTTGGGAAGTAGGTTTAGTTGATGGTATTATACCTAATAAAGTGTTTAATATTAACGAATCAAATAATAAATTTTTTATAGCTATTAGAAATCCTCGATATCCTTATCGAGATCCAAATAGTAATTATGATATTGTTTATAGAAATACACCATTTCCTGTGGATCAATTATTTTATACAATCAATAAAAATCGTAAAATGAATTATAATTATAGAGAAACAATGTTAGTTAGATATAAAGCATTTCACGGGGTACGGGGTTTTATGATGGATAGGGATTTTTTAGAAAATTCAGGTTTAAAACTTCAGAGGTATGGTAATGATAGGTCCGAAAATAAATATTATGAAAATAATTGTACATTATTACCATTGTATATACCTACGGGCGTTTATAACGATTATAAAATCTTAACCAGTATTATGGAAGATAGTTGGAATAAAATCTTTAGTAGCGCTTGGGCAACTATGAAATATAATCTATGGAAATTATCATTTAGTGATTGGGAAACTGGTATAAATTTAAGTTGGAAATATAACAATAATCCTTATTATATGTATTATAAGAAAAAATCTTTAAGTTTAATATCAAATAGTACTGAAAATTTAGGTCTCCTTATACCTATATTATTAGGTAGTATGTTAGGTATCGATTCAAGTCAAGAAGTTATGAACGTAGATAATAAACCATATTATTATGTATTTCCTCAAGATGATTGTTTTATTCACGAACCATATTTATATCTAGGACTTACAAATCTATACGTATATACAAATATTATTGACTTTAGTATAGTAGGATCTGGACAATCACAATTATTAAGACATTTTACGTATAATCAAGCCCCCGATTTAAGTACTCATAAAAGTATTCAATTTAAACATATACATTATTTACCGATTACAGATAAACGTATTAACGATATATATATATTTATACGTAATGAACTAGGAGAACCTATTCATTTAACGGGTGATGTTTGTATAGTTAAGTTAGAATTTCGTAGAAGACCATTATGAATATACCAGTTTATAAAGGTCGTGTTAGGCAACGTGGTTATGGTTTAGGTGGTACATTAAAAACTGTTGGTACTAATCTAATACCTTATTTAGTAGATAATATGGCTAGTACTTTACTAAATGAAGTTACTGCTGGTGTACAAGATGTAATACAAAAACCAAAAACATATAAACATATTGCTAAAAAAAGAGGTAAAAATATAATTAAACACGTTACATCTAAATTAATAAATGATTTTAATGACGATAAATTAATGACTACTCTAACTGGTAAGAAAAGTATAAAGGGTACTAATAATATAAATAAAAGTCAGTCTGGTTCAGGACATAGAAAACGACGTTGTAACAACAATAATTCTTTTAAAAGTAATAAAAAAAGACGTTTAGATTATTTCGATTAGTTTTTTAACACCATACATATAATCATGATTACTGGGTCTAGTTTGTGTAATAAAGGGGAATTGGACCTCTATAGTTTACCTCCAACACTTACAACAATGGATAGAGCATTTATTAATGAGCATCAACCATTAGTTAATCCTTCAGGTAATACAGCGCCTATTGAATTTATAATTCCTAGACAAACGGAAAAATGGACAGATCTTATGGATCTAGAATTAAACCTTGAAATTAAAATGGTTAAACATGATGGTACTACTATAGATGCTGATAGTAATATATCGATAATAGAAAATCCATTACATTCATTATTTAATCATGTTGATATATATATTAATGGTAAATTAATATCTGGTAATGATAAATATCCATATAGAGCTTTTTTTGAAACTTTATGTGGTTCTAGCGAAACTGAACAAAATATGTTAGAAGAAACACAATTATGGGGAAAAGCAAAAAATGGTGAAATACGTAGATTTACAACTTTTGGGGCTACAGATGTTAAGATTAATGGAGCTAAAGCGCGTAATATAAAATTAACGGGTGATAAAGTAGTAGAATTACAAGGTAAATTACATACAGATATTACTAGACAATCTAAGTATTTACCTAATATGTGCGAATTAAAAATACGATTAGTTAGATCTTCACCAGCATTTTATATGTTAGGTGATGATGCTGGTGATGGTAAAATAGAAATTATTAAAGCTGTTATGAAAGTACGTACAGTAACTTTAGATCCTAATGTATGGGTATCTTTAAATAATTCTATTAGATCTGCACCTATGAAAATACCTCTTAAACGTGTTGAAATTAATGTATTTACGGTAATGGATGGTTTAGTATCTAAAATAGAATCAAATCTAATACATGGTCAAATACCAAAAAGAATTATTATAGGTCAAGTTAGAAATTCTATAATGAATGGTTCAAATAATGATTCACCATTTTCATTCGATCATTTTAATATAACTAAATTAAAAGTAACCGTTAATGGTACTAGTATAGATGCTAATCCATTACATATGAATTTTACTAATGATAATGCTAAAGTATGTCAAAGTTATAGATCTTTTTGGAAATCTCTTGGTATAGAACATGGTAAAGATCTTTATGTATTTCCAATAACTGTATATAAAAATAAACATACTTTATGGGCTGTTGATTTTACACCCGATTTAGGCTGTGAAGAAGGTCATCTTCATCCTATTAAAAATGGTAATATAGAATTTGATATGGAATGGAGTACAGCTTTAATTAACCCAATAAATGTTATTGTTTATGCCGAATATGATGATATGCTTATGATAGATGGTTTACGTAATGTTATTACATCTTAAAAAACAAATATGGATACATTTACATTACAATATATTTTAGATACAATATTTCCATCTTTAAATGGTATTGTATGCGCTAGAGATGAATTATTATCTATAAATAAACGACGTAATTGTTATATAGTTAATACAGATCCAATTTCTAAACCTGGACAACATTGGGTTTTAATTTATCGTACACATACTAATAATTGTTTTTATTTTGATTCATACGGAGGTTATAATCGTATTGAAATTGATATTTCTAATTTCTTAAACATAAATTGTTTAAAATTATTTAGAAATAAAAATCGTTTTCAATCTGATTCTACACAATTATGTGGCGTTTATTGTTTATATGTATTATATGCTATTGTTTATTATAATCATACTTTTTCTCATATAGTACATAATACGTTTAATTTTACTAATTGGTTATCCAATGATATGTTATTAACTAAGTGGTTTAGACATTTTTACAAACACTTGAATATGAACAGTTCCGGAAATAACAACATGTGTCAAATTTGTGCTTCAAGGATCTCTTAGTGTGTGCGTGCATATATAAGACGATGTAAAACGATTCATTCTTTACATTATTATTTTACTGAAGATATAGACTTAACAGTAAATAATGGCTACTTCATCATCAGCAGACTTTAATACTGCTTTAATGACTTTTACAAGTACTACATCTGTTGATGTACCATCTAATGAACAAATAGCTGAGTTAAACATAGTTTATGGTGCTGATATTATATACCGATTTGAAGGACATAAAAATTGGCTACGTTGTAAAGGTAACGAATTCGTTGATTCTCAAGTTATGAATCTAGTACTGAAAGATAAACATAACAACATTCTTATAGATAAAGAGGTAAATGGAATTCTACGTGATAAACAAATACCTACGACTGAAGTTTATTGCAATTGCAGTAATTGTAAACTTGTGAACAATATTAAACTAGAAGATGATAATGATATTATTGTCGTTGATGATGATGAATCAATTATCGTATCACCTACTGTTACAACAACAACAACAACAACAACAACAACAACAACAACAACAACAACAACAACAACAACAACAGAAGATAATGATGTTGATACTACATCAATTATCGTACAACAACCTACTGTTACAACAACCAAGAAACCGGTAAAACGTGTACGTTGGCAAGATCGTTTAGAAATGCTTCATACTAAATTCGACGATGATGATGATGATGACTCTTCTTCTTTGTTACAAGATTATGAACAACTACAAACTGTGTTTGAAGAGGATTTTATGAACGATAAATCGTTGAAATCTACAAAGGAATATCGAAATAAACTACGTTGCCATACATTGAGACGTAGTGCAAGATTGGCAGCTGCTGCGCAATATAAAACAATATAAATGTGATAATTTTATGTCGTTAATAATAATACGACACACTAAGAGAGAGAATACAACTACTACAGTGCTACTACAGTGACACATTTTAATACGAGTGTAAAAAACTATTACAAATTGTTTTTGTTATCTACTACAGTAACATTATTATATGTAAATTAATGCATGATTTTTTTCCATTATATATATGTTATTTTTTCATTATAAAAATATATATTTTGTTACAATTATTAATGCATGATAATATAATTGCTTATATATATATATGTATAATCTGCGTTAGACAATAAGATATGAAAAAATAAAAAAATATGAAAAAACAAAAAAATATGTTATTTTTATTTTCTTCAAGAAAAAAACTACATATTAGTACAGATGGGATTTGAACCCATGAGGACATAATGTCCATTGGATCTTAAGTCCAACGCCTTAACCACTCGGCCACTGTACTTTTTTTAAAAATTATTATAAGACAGACAGACCTTATACTGATTTTTTTACATATATATACGGACGACCTTATACGTATAGATAACATAACAACATATAATCATGAACGTATCGGCTCGTTATACCATTGTTTTTGATGGTTGCCCAGGTGTTGGGAAATCAACAGTTACACGAAAACTAGTTATATATCTACAAAGTAAACATCCGGATTGGTTGGTGTTACTTAATGCTAAAATTCCAACAGATACATCAATTGCTGTAGTATCTAATAGAAGCGCAGACTTTATTAAGAACATTTATGGCGAAAATAAAGCTAATCACTATCAGGATGCTCTTATAGTTGGTGCTAAACTCATAGAAAACGAATTAATCTATGCTTCTAAATATCCCGTTAGCAAAGGACACGGATATAAAACTGTTATTAATCTACTTGAAAGGAACAGTATTTCAGCTACTTCCATATTCATACCTGCGGCTCATTACAATTTTCGTACTGCATCCTATCTTAGTGATGAAGTTAGATCTCGTCACGATGCTAACTGGTTGGTAATAAGAAATACGCAACAAACTTTATTAAACCTAGCAAAAGTCGTTCAAAACGAAGACGGTTATGTACTAGTTATGATGGAAGGTGATATAGATATCACTTATAAAAAGATGATTGCACGAGGACGAAAATACGAATGTACAGGACTATTGTTAGAATATATGAAAGTAATGGACGATATACATAAGGAATTCTCTGCACCAGAACCTAGACCTGTTACAGATGAAATGATGATTATCAATAACGAAAAACATAAAGTTATTCATTGGACAAATTGCTATAACACTAATAAAACTAAGATTATACGTTTTAATGTCGATAACTTTCAAGCTGAGGAAAATAATCTAATATCTATAGTAAATATTATGGTAAATGATATAGGTAGTAGAATTGAAAGTGTTATCGATGAAATGATTAACAATAATAATGTTATTTGAATAGATTGTTTTTATTAAAATCATTATGTAAATACATTTATTGTCTTTCTTTTTTATTACCACTGACTATGACTAACGGCATCGGCGGCGGCGACCAACACACGGATATAACCACTTACCTTTTTTATCGCCCTTCATTTTATTAGGCGGCGAGTTCATTTTATACCTA
Organism: Archivesica marissinica; assembly: GCA_014843695.1. Taxonomy (NCBI): domain Eukaryota; kingdom Metazoa; phylum Mollusca; class Bivalvia; order Venerida; family Vesicomyidae; genus Archivesica; species Archivesica marissinica. The sequence goes on from CM026402.1 coordinate 67,539,056, forward strand.
TACATCCCCCCTTTATCAATTCTCAAGTACTTTTTTTACCATACCTATAATGTATCGCCGTACCTATTGTGCCTCCCTATACTACTACCACTCTATATCTACTTCAGCAAGCTGCTCACGTGTTACTTTGTTACATACCACTCTATATCTACTTCAGCAAGCTGCTCACGTGTTACTTTGTTAAATACCACTCTATATCTACTTCAGCAAGCTGCTCACGTGTTACTTTGTTACATACCACTCTATATCTACTTCAGCAAGCTGCTCACGTGTTACTTTGTTACATACCACTCTATATCTACTTCAGCAAGCTGCTCACGTGTTACTTTGTTACATACCACTCTATATCTACTTCAGCAAGCTGCTCACGTGTTACTTTGTTACATACCACTCTATATCTACTTCAGCAAGCTGCTCACGTGTTACGTTGTTACATACCACTCTATATCTACTTCAGCAAGCTGCTCACGTGTTACGTTGTTACATACCACTCTATATCTACTTCAGCAAGCTGCTCACGTGTTACTTTGTTACATACCACTCTATATCTACTTCAGCAAGCTGCTCACGTGTTACTTTGTTACATACCACTCTATATCTACTTCAGCAAGCTGCTCACGTGTTACTTTGTTACATACCACTCTATATCTACTTCAGCAAGCTGCTCACGTGTTACTTTGTTACATACCACTCTATATCTACTTCAGCAAGCTGCTCACGTGTTACTTTGTTACATACCACTCTATATCTACTTCAGCAAGCTGCTCACGTGTTACTTTGTTACATACCACTCTATATCTACTTCAGCAAGCTGCTCACGTGTTACTTTGTTACATACCACTCTATATCTACTTCAGCAAGCTGCTCACGTGTTACTTTGTTACATACCACTCTATATCTACTTCAGCAAGCTGCTCACGTGTTACTTTGTTACATACCACTCTATATCTACTTCAGCAAGCTGCTCACGTGTTACTTTGTTACATACCACTCTATATCTACTTCAGCAAGCTGCTCACGTGTTACTTTGTTACATACCACTCTATATCTACTTCAGCAAGCTGCTCACGTGTTACTTTGTTACATACCACTCTATATCTACTTCAGCAAGATGCTCACGTGTTACTTTGTTACATACCACTCTATATCTACTTCAGCAAGCTGCTCACGTGTTACTTTGTTACATACCACTCTATATCTACTTCAGCAAGCTGCTCACGAAGTCCACACTTCCTTCTCATTGGAAACTAGCCAACGTATGTCAAATATTTAAATATTGTAATCCATCAAAACCTTCAAACTATCACCAACTATATCTGTACATACTGTTGCCTGGTTAAACTTATGGAACGCTGTGCACATACGTACCTCTACAACTATGCACGGGTAATGATCTCTTAACACTGAAGTAGTCTGGTTTCGTCAAAGGTGACTCTTCTGTCATCCAAATGACCTTCATTGGCATATCTCAGGTAATGGACAGAGGTAAGGAGTTGCGAGCGATCTTTTGCTACATTTCTAAGGCGCCCGACAGGGCATAGCATCGTGGTATGGTTAACAAACTGACCTCTCGACAGCTCAGGCTCTTCTCAACTGGTTTGCATCATACTTAATAACTTCCAAGAAAACAACGTGTTGTTATGACCAATTCATCTTGACAACGGTCTTCTGCCACAGAGATCGAGTTTAGGTCAACTACTCTTCCTCATTTACATTAACGACATCGTTGCTGACATTAATGCCAATATACGTCTTTTCGCTGATGACACAAGTCTTTACAACATCATCGACGATGCAATCAATGCAGCTGCTGTTCTCAACAAAGACTCTTCTCGTATCCATTCCTGGTTCAAATCGTGGATAGTTTCAATTAACCCTGTGAATACAACGTTCTCCGTAGCTCCCTGTGTCCGCATGTAATCTTTCACCTTCTCCTCAAATTCCGATTGGCACCGATCAAACACTCTGTCTACGATACAGTACCACGGATCGATAACATCAGACTCCTCTTCGCTGGAATCTTCGTCATTACTGGAATCTTCGCCACTCGCGTCATCGGAATTTGACATATCCACATCATCGATCGTACCCAATACATCCTTCTCGTATTCATTCTCATCGACATGAAGCGTTCGTTTATGGCGAAGCATATTGTCTTTCCACATGAATCGTTTCGAGCATATATCGCAACTGTACATGTCGAGGTCTCGCTAAGGAATGAGGAGTGAGGAGGAGTGCTTTACATATAATTTTTTTAGTATTCTTTAGAAATAGGGATATATTTAGAATTTCTAGATATCGAATTCAATGGGGATTAGGGTTTAAATAGACCCCCGCGTAGTAGCGCCGCCGCCTCAAGATGGGAAGATATAGGGTAGACACTACTATGGGAGATGTAGCCTCAAGATAGATATACAAAATGGTTTGTTTACTTACCACACGTTTGACATCGGAACGTCGAGAATGATTTCTATAGACTATGCAAATCGGATTTCAATAGGGCGCCTCGAGATGGTTTTGCGCAGGTGTTATTTCAATAGATTTTTAATGAGATTTATGCTAATCAGCCCCCACGGGGGAGCTTACCTACTTAAGAATTCAATAGCACCTTTTGAACCGCCCTACTTAGTATTCTTTAGAAATCGGTTTCAATGGAGATTATATATTCAATAGCCCTTTTGAATCGCCAGGTGGGCCTTTTGAATACAAATACAAAGGGTGTATTATGAATTGAATAGCCCTTTTGAATCGGCCTAATTAGTATTCTTTTGAAATAGGGCTATATTTAGAATTTGTATAGAAATCGAATTCAATGGGGATTAGGGTTTCGATAGACCCCCCCCCCCCGCGTAGTACAGCCTCAGCCTCAAGATAGGAAGATACAGGGTAGACACTACTACTTACATCTGTTATGTCGAATTCCGTCGGACAGAACAAAATACATAAGTTTGACTTAACGAAATTAGATATAAACGGAGCCAGTTATATGTAAAATTAGTGTCTGAAACGGGACTTTGAGATAACCGGAGAATTTGACATAACGGATGTAGACTGTATATCAGAGCTTGTTAACAAGGCTTGGCAGCGCATCTGAATCTTCAGGTCCTTTCTTCTTTCCCGTTTCTGTCTATAGCATGTAATTGCCTACGTAACATCTCTAAGACTTATAGATTACTACTGCAGCAATGAATTGAACGATACCGAGGCCGTGCATAACAAGGCAACGCGAACTCTGACAGGTGCTACTAAACTCTGCAACATAAAACTCTCTTCTGTCGGACCTGTCCAAAATACATAGACAGCGCAATGCTTAACCTCTTCTACAAAATGAAGACTGGTCGTTGTCCCGTTTATCTCTCCAATTTTATTCCATAACAAGAAGACCAATTATACACGTATCCGCCGTCCAACCTATAACTCCACAAACACAAACCTATAACTGCACATACATAATCCTATAACTGCACATACACAATCCTATAACTGCACATACACAATCCTATAACTGCACATGCACAATCCTATAACTGCACATGCACAATCCTATAACTGCACATGCACAATCCTATAACTGCACATGCACAATCCTATAACTGCACATGCACAATCCTATAACTGCACATACACAATCCTATAACTGCACATACACAATCCTATAACTGCACATACACAATCCTATAACTGCACATACACAATCCTATAACTGCACATACACAATCCAATAACTCCACATACACAATCCTATAACTGCACATACACAATCCTATAACTGCACATACACAATCCTATAACTGCACATACACAATCCTATAACTGCACATACACAATCCTATAACTGCACATACACAATCCTATAACTGCACATACACAATCCTATAACTCCACATACACAAACCTATAACTGCACATACACAATCCTATAACTCCACATACACAATCCTATAACTGCACATACACAATCCTATAACTGCACATACACAATCCTATAACTGCACATACACAATCCTATAACTGCACATACACAAACCTATAACTCCACATACACAAACCTATAACTCCACATACACAATCCTATAACTGCACATACACAATCCTATAACTGCACATACACAATCCTATAACTCCACATACACAATCCTATAACTCCACATACACAATCCTATAACTCCACAATCTTATAACTCCACATACACAAACCTATAACTCCACATACACAATCTCATACTTCTACATTTCTTCCATCAATTATTCTTCTATGGAACGTTGAAGTGGCAACCTTCAAGTGTCGGTAAAATAGCAGGAAAAGACCATCCACATTGTACAATATGGAACAAGACGGAATCGGGTACTCCAAGCCCGACTATGATGAAGCTTTGTGCTACGACCTTCATAGAAAAATTATGATCGACGCACCTTTGTGTGTATGCGTGTCTGTGGAATCAGTCAGTCATTTCCTTCTGTACTGCCCAAGGTACACTCGTCAACGTCTGCAACAGCTATCAAACCTGACATGCGCCACCAGAACCGATACGAGACCTTGGTTTAAAGTATCATCCAATATATTGATTTTAGTATGATCTAGCGGGGGAACGAACCTGAATAACAAGTACAACGTGTCAACCACTGTATCATTGATCCGCTACAAAAAAACGTAAGGAAATCCATCACAGCTTAAGAAGGAATTTAATGGCTTTTTTTATTTAAAATCCTGTTACGATAGGTCATAATTAAATGAACTACATATAAGACAATAAATGATTTATTAGAACAGATAATATTCAGATAAAAATCATAACATAATTTATCACAATTAGTATAAAATCTTAAATAAAATAATTAATAATTTAATCCCATCCCCAGAACTACATAAATCGTAGTATAAGACAATGTGAAATTTGTATACATTTGAATTATATTGGTGTCCACCATTGAGCACAGTATAATGCTTGTTTGTTACGGGATTTTGAGTCACACTAACATCTAAGGTCACAGAGCAATCGTATCCAGGTAGACCCAATGACCTTCCGCAAGCTAGCAACCTGGTATGGCTAAACTCTAGTGGTGATGGGCAATTGTATTCGAAGGCAAAAATAGGCTCATACATGTAACTGTTACCTTAAAGCTGTGTGCAGCACATTGTGTTATTGTGCTTATTTGTGCCAAATTATGCTTAAACTCTCTATGGAAGTCTAAGTTCTACCCTGTACATATTGACCAAAACAGAGAGCTCTCCGGCATCATTCTTTGAAAGGCCAGTTACTTTAAAGTGAAGCTATATTAGAATAAATGATGTTGTAGGTAAAACGTACTGGCATCAGATATTTAAAGAATATAGTTACTGTATGCTTAAAACAATCCAAATATCCGTAATTTCTCACAGAAGAGAAAAATGGAAATAAATATAGCACCATCGCATCAACAATCGTTGAAACTGCTATCTTAGATGTTTGTAGGACAATTTCAAATTTTATAATATTTTTGTTACATACGATATAATTTCGCTTTAATGTAGAAATTCAGATTAAAGTTGAGTTGAGAATAAATAAATGTTTACTCGATGCCAGTGAGGCATACCTGTATTAACTATCACTTACATGAAACCAACTGTAGCACACACTATAATATACATCCATGCTCTCCGAGATCGTGTGCATACAAATCCTCAAACCTTTGTGACATTCCACCTTGAGAAACTAGGTGCTTGTCCCACGAAATGCATTTATCTACTAACTACATGTTTCTAATAAAACATTTGATCAATAGCAGAATTATTCCAGTTTTTCTCTATTGCATGTACTGGTTAGCGACCCTTTTCCGTCCAAAAAACGTGATGTTTTTTAATCATAGCCTTAAATGTTTGTGCTACATCATCATTTCGTTTACATCATTAAATATGTCAGCACCTCGTACATCGAATAATACAAAAACAGCTAATATCAAGGGCGGTAGTAAACTCCGATAGTGAGGCCCCAAAGGGAATCATTGAAATGCCAATTAATATTTCAAGAGAAGACCCATTACCCGGACACTTCTTCTATTTTCCAACATCGTTTGTGTCTATCTAACAGAATTTGCAACAATACAAATGAAAAATTAATGTATGCAACGTTGGTATTGATCAAATAGATACCAAATAGTAAACTTTAATACATAAATGTGTGAGCAGAGAAGTTATGGACATGTACGTACATGTAACAGTTTTGTACATAAATGTGTGAGCAGAGAAGTTATGGATATGTACCTACATGTAACAGTTTTGACATGATTAACAGTTTCTATATTATGTTACCCTTTTTATTTGTTTATTTTGTATTTACAATAAGTTATATCATGCTTAGAGCTAGAAAACTGGATGTTACTTTGTACGATGTTGATAGCATCTTGTTGATAGCATCATACTGAAAATTAGTTTAGGCTTCCTAAAAACAGTTTGTGTGGAAGTCGTGATAGTGCAGTTTCAGGTGCGAAAGGTTCCGGAGTTCGAACACTGCTGGAGCCGTTACGATTGTACCCTTAGGCAAGGAATTTAAATTCCACATTCCCTCTTCTCTCTCCTTCATGGCGATAGATTCCATCAGGATTGAGGCCTCGAGAGTGATTAATATAAGTTGAAAGAACTTGTTCCGCAATCGAGCTAAAATTGCATAAACTAAAAACAGCTTGTGCTTGCGTACAAAAGTGGGGGTTTCCCCATGCTTAGATATCCAGACGAGAATTTAAGGCTCAAATAAACAATCAAATTTAGTTTAACTTGCCTATCTTGAAAATACATGCATCTGTCGATTGGAAGCATGTGCTGGAGTGATCTAGAACAAAAATAGCATGAGTAACTGCAATATCAAGCGTTTGCGAGGGTGGGCGGAAAAATGGGTGGCCCCATCCAAAGGGTCGCCAACAAGTACATGTATATTTAGTATAATTATATCACTATTGCATGCATATATCACTCTTGTTTCCTTCCTTTCTCAACCGATGTGACCCTGTGATCCTGAGATCTGACATTGCGATCCTGAGGTCTGATAACCATGATAACTACAGCAGCCAATGAGAGCACAGCTCCCACAATGGCCGGTCCTAATGATGTCACTTCCTGCGATATCCCAGCAGCAATTGGTCCCAACATCCTGGCAACTGACATACAACTCTGCTGAAAGCCCATGAGAATACCCACTTCTTCCTTGCTACCCCTATCAATTGTCAAACTGATGCTGGAAACTCTTGCTACAGTAGTAATCACCCCTAGGGGTAACAGACAAATCACAAATATCCATAAACTTGTCGATAATGAAAGACACACCATTGTTATGACTTGAAACACAGATAAATGTAGCAACAACTTGGCATTATTGTTGTAATAGTTGGCTATAGATCCTGTAAAAAATCCTATTATGGCTGAAATAACTCCATTCACGGAAATAATGTATCCATTAACCACAGGTGTTGTATTGTATTTCTCTACAAGCATTAACGAAAAGTTGCTTCTAAACACGATCACAGATGCACCAAGCAGGAATTTAATGAGGTAGAGATCCCACAGGTCACGCCAGTTTACTTCTACCATCGCTCGCCAGAAACTTGTAGAATTAAAATTGAGTTCATCGGATTGCATTTGTTTCAGTGAGAGAGATGAGGAATAGTTCCTTCTGAGTTTTTCATTGGTTGACAGTACCTCTGGAACAGTGAGCCACACCAATGCTGCAATGATATGTTATAACAGTATCGATAATACAGCTGGATAATGTTTAAATCTATAAAGTACTGCATTGTGGAAGTCGTGATAGTGCGTTCGCTTCAGGTGCGAAAGGTCCAGAGTTCGAGCCCCGATGGAGCCATTACAATTGTGCACTTTGGCAAGGAATTTAAATTCCACATTGCCTCTTCTCTCTCCTTCATGGCGATGGATTCCATCAGGAGTGAGGTCTCAAGAGTGATTAATATAACTAAATCTATAAAGTACTGCATTGTGGGTATGATTGTTGCTCCTTGCCAGCTTTCACAAATCTATGTCTCATATTTTTTTGTAACACTGTATTGTACCAGAAATAGAATGCCCACTCCTGCCAAAAGGCTAAGAAACAGAAGGGGAAAAAACAACAGACATACTATTAATCATCCATGGACCTTAATCTAGGTTCGTCATTTACCGGTAACTTGACCAAAGCATTAGGCTGAAGAAGACTGGATAATAATTATTCCAGAAAGCGAGAGGATATCAATATAATAGGAAAATTACAAAGATCCTAGGGATTTGAGTGTTACCGGGACGATCAGACTGGTTTTTGAAATTGATGAAAACATTATGCATTAAGATCATGTTTAGAGGAGATTGTGTAATAATTAATCAAATTAATGGACATATTTGATTATGAACGGATGGACGCACACTACGTCCTCCTAACAATGATTTTGAATGTGCGAGGAACAGTAACACACATACATGTATATAGCGTATAATTCCTACCAAAATTCAGCATAAATATGATCCCTGCAAGTAGTGAGACGACATAGAAACCTCCCTTTATCTCGGCGAGATGACCTCCCACGGGTGGTCCCAGTATGAAGCCAATACTCGACCATGCATTAAAATTTCCCATTTTAGATGACTGGTCCGACTTGGATGTTATATCTGCCAGGTAGGATTTACTGATATTTTGGCTGTGTTTGAATATACCTGTAAATAATGCAGCACAGATCAGTCGTGTCACTATAACATTCCTTTCACAAATACAGGACAGCTGAGTCATCATGCCACTTTGCAACATCATGTGTTCACATACATACACATTCTATATAGCGTTACCTATAATTTAAATGCATTTAGTTCAACGTATAGTGACATGACGACGTTGTATATAACGACCAGGTATATGTAACCTCAATGTTTCCAGACACGACGACCTTGTATATAACGACCAGGTATATATAACCTCAATGTTTCCAGACATGACGACCTTGTATATAACGACCAGGTATATATAACCTCAATGTTTCCAGACACGACGACCTTGTATATAACGACCAGGTATATATAACCTCAATGTTTCCAGACATGACGACCTTGTATATAACGACCAGGTATATATAACCTCAATGTTTCCAGACATGACGACCTTGTATATAACGACCAGGTATATATACCTCAATGTTTCCAGACATTACGACCTTGTATATAACGACCAGGTATATATAACCTCAATGTTTCCAGACACGACGACGTTGTATATAACGACCAGGTATATATAACCTCAATGTTTCCAGACACGACGACGTTGTATATAACGACCAGGTATATATAACCTCAATGTTTCCAGACACGACGACCTTGTATATAACGACCAGGTATATATAACCTCAATGTTTCCAGACACGAAGACGCTATATATAACGACCAGGTATATGTAACCTCAATGTTTCCAGACACGATGACCGTGTATATATAACCTCAATGTTTCCAGACATGATGACCGTGTATATATAACCTCAATGTTTCCAGACATGATGACCGTGTATATATAACCTCAATGTTTCCAGACATGACGACCTTGTATATAACGACCAGGTATATATACCTCAATGTTTCCAGACATGACGACCTTGTATATAACGACCAGGTATATATAACCTCAATGTTTCCAGACACGAAGACGTTATATATAATGTCTAGGCAAATATCAGCTTAATCTATCTAGACATGAAGAAATTACATACAATGGCCAGGTAGGTGTAGTTTTTGACTCTGAAAAAGGCCATGGTCAATGTCATGGTATTAGATTATAACTTTTCAATGGCAGTGGTCAGGAAAAACAACAACATACCTAAAGGCAATCTGGCAAAAAACATCAGGAAAATACTGGTTCCAAATGCAAACATGGTGTAACCACCTGCTGACATGAACAAACACACGAGTAACGTAAAACGTCTTCCAGATACATCACTCCACTGACCCTACAAATACCAATAAATCTGACATGAACAAACACACGAGTAACGTAAAACATCTTCCAGATACATCACTCCACTGACCCTACAAATACCAATAAATCTGACATGAACAAACACACGAGTAACGTAAAACGTCTTCCAGATACATCACTCCACTGACACTATAAATAGCAGTAATTCTTTAGACATGAACAAACACACGAAGAATGTGCCACCAAAACTCCCCCGTAACCCAATACCGTCATGTATGGTAGAGATGACATTTTACCCGAGTAATAAACTGTGTATCAGTAGAGATGACATTTTACACGAGTAATAAACTGTGTATCAGTAGAGATGACATTTTACACGAGTAATAAACTGTGTATCAGTAGAGATGACATTTTACACGAGTAATAAACCGTGTATCAGTAGAGATGACATTTTACACGAGTAATAAACCGTGTATCAGTAGAGATGACATTTTACACGAGTAATAAACTGTGTATCAGTAGAGATGACATTTTACACGAGTGATAAACTGTGTATCAGTAGAGATGCTTATTGTAGACAGAGGTAACCAAGTCATTGACTAGCATTATTAGTTGGGTCACGCATGACCGTTTTTCTCTAAAGCCATGCTGCAAATGGTACAGAATACTGTGGTTAGTGAAGTGTTTTACTATCGAGGAGGAAACTATATGTTCTAGTACCTTGCATAGAACACATGTCAGTGAGATAGGCCTATAGTTGGCGGAGTTTGACTTGTCCCCTTTATTTGTAAATGGGAGCAACATTTGCTGACTTCCACTGGGCCGGCAGTAATCCTTCGTTGAGGGATTTTTGGAATAAGACTTCAAGGATAGGTGAGAGTTCTTTAGACAGGGTTTTAAGTATGATTGGCTTAATTTGGTCAGGACCACTAGCCTTATGGGGGTTCAGGTTATTGAGAATTTTCTCTATGGTCTTCGGCCTGGGATAATAAAATAATAAGTCATAATGCATGTGTACTTACAACTAGAGGGCTTGTGAACAGCTGTACAGCACCATAGGAAGATCCTGGAACATAAATCACTACATAAAGAAGAGTGCAAGAGGTTACGTAAAGAAGAGTGCAAGAGGTTACGTAAAGAAAAGTGCAAGAGGTTACATAAAGAAGAGTGCAAGAGGTTACATAAAGAAGAGTGCAAGAGGTTACATAAAGAAGAGTGCAAGAGGTTACATAAAGAAGAGTGCAAGAGGTTACATAAAGAAGAGTGCAAGAGGTTACATAAAGAAGAGTGCAAGAGGTTACATAAAGAAGAGTGCAAGAGGTTACATAAAGAAGAGTGCAAGAGGTTACGTAAAGAAGAGTGCAAGAGGTTATATAAAGAAGAGTGCAAGAGGTTACATAAAGAAGAGTGCAAGAGGTTACATAAAGAAGAGTGCAAGAGGTTACGTAAAGAAGAGTGCAAGAGGTTACATAAAGAAGAGTGCAAGAGGTTACATAAAGAAGAGTGCAAGAGGTTACGGTAATGTGTTTCCAATTATATGCAATGCTACAATACACTTCGCCATTACATTTTCAGTCAGTAAACTATACTAAGCATTGTATTTTTGGAATATAATAAACTGAAAATGAAAGCAAGCCTTACTGAATCGCCACAACCTGCTTACCATCGGAACACATTGCTCTCTATTGGCAATCAGATATACATCAGACAACTGATTTAACATCTATTTCGTCATGCAAATGCATTAAGCATTGTTGACAATCGATTGTTGATAAAACAATTTGCATATACAATGGTGCTATATTTATTTCATTTCTGTGCAAATATTTGGAGTTTTTTAAAAAGCATTCTTTGCATTCTTTAAATATCTCGTACTTTTTACCCATCCTTTATTCCAACATAGTGTAGCGTTAATGATTAATTATGTAATTCATACAAAACTTCCTTTATTCCGAGTGTAGCGTTAATGATTAATTATGTAATTCATACAAAACCTCTGTAACAAAATGAAAGTGACCATATTAACTACTGTGTAGTTGGGGCCTCTTTATCAATCAGAACATTTTGTCGTACCATTGAAACATGTATTCAGTGATTTTATCATAAATTGGGACGAATGTATCTATACCAGATAAAGGACAGTGGTGTATTATTATATATCACTTTTAAGGGAAATTCCCGTTTATTTGATATAAATCCGACTAGTATTAGCAGATTTGGGTTTATTCTGTTCAAATCACTGTTCCCTTTATCAGTGAAATTAACCTCCAGGGCCTGATAAGAACGCGCAGTCAATATTGTATGTATCATATCGGCTGATAAACGCATGAAAAGATCGTGCGTGTACTCAGAGGACGCTATAACTTGGACACCCGCACATTGCACTGACATTACTCCGGGAACATCACAATTGAATGTTGTGAATTGTACATGCGACAGATTTGGGTATGTACCTATATATTATATTGTTCGTAGTTGTCATTAGAGGTTATTTTATCTGAAACGTCGTCTAAAGCAACTGTCCGAGACGTTACCAGAAACATGTTGTAGTAAATCGTTATTCAATGTGGTTCTAGTGATTTACGACGAGGAATATCTACTGTTCAGTACATACATAATAATTAACTAATAACTACTGTGGAATCAAGTGTTGAATATATGGCTGGGGCAGCATTGTTATCAGCTGTTGTTGAAAGGGGTGTCATGTACGCTTAAATTGCAAGAGTGGAGTAATAGGTCTTGAGTGGTTCTAAGTTTGTATATATATATAGATATACCATATGAGGTCATGATGGGTACGGAGTCGTTGTATATTTAGACCATGAAGGTCACCATGTGTATTGATTCTATATAGACGTGTGTGTATAGATCTATGTCTAAGCATTATGGTAACTATTGTCTTGTTGTTGTACAACAATGGTATAATATAAGGTGGTAAGCAGAGCTGAGTAGATTGACGTAGCACAAGGGTATTATATTTGCTATTGTTGTAGTCGCTTCACGCATGAACCAGGAGCAGTGAGAGGTGTAGCTCAAGGGCGTAGATCCTGTTCAGAATGATCGAGATAACGAGCTGGGGCACGAGCCGACTGGGAGAGTTTGCCGGTGTGAGCTGGTGACCTCCATAGACTGGAGCGTGTCAGCGTGTATCGGTAGCTGAGCAGCATCTAGTCCGCCGTCAGTGGAGTTAATCATCTTGTGCATTGTAAATCTAGTGAACTATCACTGTAATGGCAATACTTGCCAATCTTTGAAGTGTGCATTATAGCACTGTGACAGCAATACTTGCCAATCTTTGAAGTGTGCATTATATAGCACTGTGACGGCAATACTTGCCAAGCTTTTAAAGTGTGCATTATAGCACTGTGACGGCAATACTTGCCAATCTTTTAAAGTGTGCATTATAGCACTGTGACGGCAATACTTGCCAATCTTTTAAAGTGTGCATTATAGCACTGTGAAGGCAATACTTGCCAATCTTTTAAAGTGTGCATTATATAGCACTGTGAAGGCAATACTTGCCAATCTTTTAAAGTGTGCATTATATAGCACTGTGAAGGCAATACTTGCCAATCTTTTAAAGTGTGCATTATATAGCACTGTGACGGCAATACTTGCCAATCTTTTAAAGTGTGCATTATATAGCACTGTGACGGCAATACTTGCCAATCTTTTAAAGTGTGCATTATAGCACTGTGACGGCAATACTTGCCAATCTTTTAAAGTGTGCATTATATAGCACTGTGAAGGCAATACTTGCCAATCTTTTAAAGTGTGCATTATATAGCACTGTGAAGGCAATACTTGCCAATCTTTTAAAGTGTGCATTATATAGCACTGTGAAGGCAATACTTGCCAATCTTTTAAAGTGTGCATTATATAGCACTGTGAAGGCAATACTTGCCAAGCTTTTAAAGTGTGCATTATAGCACTGTGATGGCCATACGTGCCAATGTTTAAATAGGTGCATTATAGCCTAAAAGTTAAAGTCGAGTGTGGAACGGCAGTTATTTAGATCTCGGAACTGTTACATAAATTAACGGCATTACCAGCCTCTATACCGGAAGTTAAGCCACCATCTGTGAAGAGCCAAACTACGGACAAACATACGTCTCCTACCATTCATTGTCTTTGTTGCTAGTGTTGTTTTATGTATATTAAAATTTGTAAAACTGCTTAGTCTTTATGCATACACTTGATCTTGGTATCCGTGACCCTGAGATAAGCTGGCCCTCGTGTCATTCTGTGACAACCTCCTTTATTTCGACATAGTGTAGCGTTAATGATTAATTACGGAATTCATACAATTCGTCATTATTTCTTAACATCTCAACACCTTTATGATTCCGATTCTGCAGATGCACAAACACGAAGAACTTCTATAGATTGCTGTCTCCCACATAAACTTCCTCAACATTTTTTTATAAACAACAATTGAATCACTTTATCAGTGTTAGTGTCTCAAATGTGATTGGGATTGTCGAAGGTGCATTGGTGACATTGACGTCCTTTGCAATGCAGGTTCAAATCCTAGTTTAAGCAAAGATTGAAAATATTTGTTATCTTACCTAGTATTCCTACAACTGTTGGGGATGCACCAAGCTCTCGTGCATGGCTCATTAGCAATGGCAATATCATACTCACACCAAACAAGTCCTGCCAACAGAAAGGATGAAGCCTCAACAATAACAAAGACTATAGAAGGGCACTAGTAAAGGATCAAAGAGGCCTAGTAGGTGCATAACCAAGTAATTGCAAATACATTTGAAAAAATAACTAAACAAGAAGACTATGAAGGTGCTGGATCGTTCATTTGAAAAACTACTACATGTATGTATGTCAAATTCATTTAATATTATTTTAACATTGAACGATTATAGTTGCAACACAGCCTTCCCTGGAAATATCAGAAAAACAAAATGTAGCTACCGGTACATGTAAGCCTACATCTATTAGTTTATACAAATTTATTTTAGCTCGATTGCGAAACAAGTTCTTTCAACTTATATTAATCACTCTCGAGACTTCATTCCTGATGGAATCCATCACCACGAGGGAGAGAAGAGGCAACGTGGAATTTAAATGCCTTGCCTAAGGGCACAATCGTAACTGCTCCAGCGAGGTTTGAATCCCGGTGCAGAATTGTGTTCTCATTTTTTTATATTTACTTCATAATTCTATTTTTCTTATGGAAATCAAGTGTACAATTACATGAATAGAATTGTTTTAACTCCATTCTACAATTTAAACGATTTCAAAATTCTGCTTTCATTTTTATAATCCAAATATGTACACTATCATAATCCTTGCTGCACAGTAGAAATAGTAACAGCCCTGACAAGCACCTCCCTGTCATACTCGCGTCTTGAGTGTTGGGAGTACTATGTAGATGTTTGTCGGTTCACGTGATCATAGGGGCGGAGCGATAGAATAATTGGCGACTAGTTAATTGAATATGTGGAAGGTCAGACGGTGTTATTGATATAGTGGTCTGGGATTGGTTGAAAAGGTGTAGGGAAGACCTTAAGAGTTATTGATACATGAACTGATTGGCTAGAGTAGGTATTGTCACAAATAGTAAAAATGACTTCTAAATATTAAAATACAATATATGTGAGCTGCATTTTGGAATATTTAAAAATATGTGCAGACTATTTGGTGACAAATAAACAGCATATTATAAATGCAGGTGTCAGTGCAACATTCACCACCAAATTACCTTCAGAGTAGGGGGTGGGTGCCTTTAGCACTGAAGAGCTATGGGAACATTTCTCTCATGCTCTAAACACCCTTACAGATAAATGGATTCCATTCAAACAGTCATCGTTAAGAGATCACCTACCCTGGGTCAATCAGAGTGTTAAGCGAATGATTAGAAGGCGAAATAGGACCTTTAAAAATACTAGGAAGTCAAGTACGCCTTCAAATCGCAAGAAATTCCTGGATCTAAAACATTTAGTGCGGAAAGAGGTCAAAGAGGCTTATCATCAATACCTAGAAAACATCCTAAATCTAAACAGTGCTGATGCCTCCCATCCTTACAGACCAAACACCAAGAAACTTTATTCCATCCTTAAGCATTCCAAGCAAGATTCCAAATCAATGCCACCCCTAAAGCATGAAAACAAATTCCATCATGAAGAAGCTGCGAAAGCCACAGCACTGAACAAACAGTTTCAGTCTGTCTTCAGCTCCAAATCCCCACTAAGACTTACCTTTGTAAAATGAAAATTCAGGATACATATGGAAACATGAATGGTCAATCCACGCCAAACATGAATGAGATCACAGTAAGCTCAAATGGCATAGAGAAACTTCTCAATAACCTGAACCCCCACAAGGCTAGTGGTCCTGACCTAATTAAGCCAATCATACTTAAAACCCTGTCTAAAGAACTCTCACCTATCCTTGAAGTCTTATTCCAAAAATCCCTCAACGAAGGATCACTGCCTGCCCAGTGGAAGTCAGCAAATGTTGCTCCCATTTACAAAAAAGGGGACAAGTCAAACCCCGCCAACTATAGGCCTATCTCACTGACATGTGTTCTATGCAAGGTACTAGAACATATAGTTTCCTCCTCGATAGTAAAACACTTCACTAACCACAGTATTCTGTACCATTTGCAGCATGGTTTTAGAGAAAAACGGTCATGCGTGACCCAACTAGTAATGCTAGTCAATGACTTGGTTACCTCTGTCTACAATAAGCATCAGGTAGATCTCATCCTATTAGACTTCAGTAAGGCTTTCGATAAGGTCAATCACGAGAAAGTACTACTAAAAATGCATGAATATGGAGTCAGAGGTCAAACATTAAGGTGGATTAAGAGTTTTCTAGATAATAGACTCCAGTCAGTTGTCCTTAATGGTATTAGTTCAGAGGCCATTCCGGTGTCCTCTGGAGTCCCACAGGGATCCGTACTTGGACCCCTGCTTTTCCTAGCCTACATAAACGACCTCCCACAAAACATCAGTTCCAAAGTCCGCATCTTTGCAGATGATACTGCAGTATATCTATCACTGACATCTGCAAATGAATCGGTCACACTCCAAAATGATCTTAAGAGATTAGAAGAGTGGGAGTTGGAGTGGGACATGGAATTTAACCCCTCCAAATGTCAAGTTATCTACGTCACCAGAAGGAAACATCCTATTCCCAGCAAATATAAACTCCATGGAGTCCTACTAGAGTCGGTCACCTCAGCCAAATACCTTGGCGTGGATATCTCAAATAACCTGTTGTGGGACACGCACATAAAAAGGTCAACAAAGAAAGCAAACCAAACATTAGGATTTCTACGTAGAAACCTCCAGGTCAAATCTGAACCCCTTAAGACCATGGCTTACCAGACACTAGTGAGACCCCAGCTTGAATATGGCTCCGAGATCTGGTCGCCCCATACCCAAACATTGATAAACCAAATTGAAGGTGTCCAGCGAAGAGCAGCCCGTTGGATAAAGGCTGACTTCTATCGTACCGCTAGTATTACAGACATGCTACATTCCCTAAATCTACGCAGACTAGATCAACGGCGTATTGACAATAGGTTATCCCTTATGTATAAAATTCATAATGATCTTGTTGCTATTCCCATTGAAAATTACATAGTTCCTCTCTCCCGTCCTACTCGCCATTGCCATTCCTTAAGCTATAGGTTAATTACAGCAATTACAGACTACTACAAGTTTTCCTTCTTTCCAAGAACAATCTATCATTGGAACCACCTCCCTCCTGACATTGTCCATCTCCCTACCATAGAGCAATTCAATACGGCAGTTTGCCATATTGAACATGCCAGTCCCTAGTTGTTTTGCGCAGCTGCTTTTAAACTTTTACCACAACTTATTTTCACACCTTCTTAAATTATACTTTTAACTACTTTTGACGCGCAACATGTCTACGTCCCCGCGAGGGGTTCAACATTAAACAGATAGATACACAGGCACCAGACACAAATTTTTTTTTATTTTTGGCCTATGGTCATATAGTAAGTAATATATAATAAAGGCAACCAACGAAAGTGAAACATGCATGCAGAAACATCGACGAGAAACTAGGTAAAAACGACCAGATCACTGATTTGCCGTGGTCCCGACCGGAAGACCTTATTCTATCAACAAATACTTTTTATTTCATGGAGATCGGTCAAATAACACCAGAATGGCACATTGTTTCATCGTGAACAGCAGGGCATGAAATGTTGTCGTTTTGGCTGGGTGTTCGGTTTTTGATTTGGCGGAATGTTTTCTCGGCGTTTTACCCAGTGTAATACTCATAACATCTAAAAATCACTCATACTTCGTTAAATGGAATCTTTCTCTCGCGAATCATGTTGTTTGCAGCCTCTGCGTGCAGATCCAACAGCAATACAGGAATCAAATACAAAACAAAAGTAAAATTCAATAATTGTTCCATTTTGGATAAGATCCGCGGTGAATATACAGCGGCATTTCATTGGCTGCTGTTTATATATGTATTTACATGTTTCATTTTTGACCAATGAGAAAAAAGCATTCATTCACATCGTATGTTGCCAAAAACCGATCGCCCAGCCAAAACGACAACTTTTCGTTTCCTGCTGTTGTCCCCGATGAAACAATGCGCCGTTCAGGTGTTATTTGATCGATCTCGATGAAATAAAAAGTATTTGTTGATAGAAAAAGGTCTTCCAATCGGGACCACGAGGGCAAATCAGTGATCTGGTCGTTTTTACCTAGTTTCTCGTCGATGTTTCTGCATGCATGTTTCAATTTCGTTGGTTGCCTTTATTATATATTACTTACTATATGACCATAGGCCAAAAATAAAAAAAAATGTTTGTGTCTGGTGCCTGTGGATAGATAGCAGTTTAGTGGGAAATAAAAAAAACCGTAATTGGTCAACCCCATTGAAATTTGACATTTTCCTGTGGCTCAAAGGCCATTCTGTTGAAAACTACTGTCTTTTGTGCCAAACTATTTTTGGGGGAAATCTAATGGCACTGTGTGTTATAATGGTGGTGTTTGACCTGGAAAGTAAACCACGAAAACCGATTGCAAATTGCATAGGCTACTCTTCATTGAATTAAATAATCAATGGCATTTGAATATAGAAATAATAATTACCAGAAAACCAGATATGTAGATAGGCAAAGCCCGGTCTTTAAACAAATATGATTTTGAAACATTTTTATCAGTGGTAAAATTCTGAGTCGTGGGGGCTGACATGTTTGACGGAAAATATAATTATTTCCGAAGTGGTAGCATCGTTGTATCGTTGTCGTATCGTGTCACTCTTCTTTCAGTGTACAAGGTTCACTGGAACAGGTGTTGATATATAGTTGCCTTGACATTCATATGAATTTATTTTTAACATGGATACCATTAATTGATTCGTATTGAGCTTCTGATAATATTTTCCCGGAAGTAAAAAATTGACCCCAGCTGGAATATGGCTC
>CM026402.1:67560905-67606330 GCA_014843695.1 Archivesica marissinica
ATTATATATTTACACAAGGCACGCAGTGCCAATGTTCACGTTTGAAAGTATGTAATGTGTATATAATGTGTATATTGCCCATTCGTAGAATTTTTCAATTTGTTTTGAACATTGAACGACGTTGAAACGAGCGTTCTGATTGGATTATTAGAATGTAACTAGGTGCTTGTTTTTTATATGAAGAATAATCATAATCCAACCAGAACGCTCGTTTCAACGCGAACTGCGCCGCTTGAGAAATTTTCAAAACAAATTGAAAAATTCTCCGAAATCTCTTTTTGACGTACATTTTTGCCGAATAAACCTACACGTTAGTGGAAACACATTTTATTGATACTGTTATTCACTGTTAAAACTCTCCCGTCGAAGATTTTTTTTTGTTGCTGCTGACAGAACCCGTGTCCTAGTATGGAAATGTGACCTGCTATGGCCAATGTTTGTGGTAATTGTTTGCAAAGTATACATGCACGCATCTTAAAGTTGTGTTTTATTGGAAGAACAATATAAAGACTCGGGATAGGCGTTATATTCGGATAGATGTGTACACAATTGTTTCAGATAGGGCCATTTTACTGATCGATGCGGAATCTGACATCGCACAGAGTAGAATCCCTGTACTTAAATATATATACTAGTACCCACAAACGTGCCGAATCCCTGTGGTTCCAGTCTGTCGATATTTCACTAATTTAATTCTGGCAAAATCTCAATACGACCCAATTAATGATGATGGTTACATATTATTTGAATCTATACCCGTGTTGGATGTAATGGATGTAAATGTTTAGCACTAATGAAATGAAACCGCTAAACTTATCATGTACATGCTTTTAAGTGATCAACATCAATGTGAATACTCAGCTCTATGTGGGATTTTTTTTTATCTAACTCGTGGAGGTGCTAGATTCGCTTTATATATATATATATATATATATATATGGGGGTAGGGACACCCAAACCGTTAATTGAGCCGTAAGGAGTTTCTGATAATGTCGTTTTGCCAGAATAAAAAAGTGCAGATTCGACAGACTGCAACCCCGGCTAGCCTTATTTAGCGTCTTTTAAACTGGTTGGGTTCTTTTCATTGTTAGCTCCCTTGCTTATTCGTTGGTGGCGCTGTTGGGAAAGTTGCTGAAGTTGACAACTTACTTCATATCCGTATATTTCTCTAGCGATTTTCTATTATTATCGAACTCCGACAGCAAAGTTAACCTTGATATAGGTACGTTGAAACAGTTTATAATTGATTTATCCTGTAAATTATCGTAAATGAGTAGTAGAGAGCACTGTATATGCAACTTTTCTGCACCAAAGACAAAGTGAGTTGTCGACAGGATTCTACAGTTCTAAATCATGAAAAGTTCGAATTAGTTTTGATTTTTTGTTGAACATATGATATTAGTTATTTTACGATCTGAATTATTTATAAAAATTGTTGTTAAACTTGTTCATGGACTGATGTAAATGTCTCGGTATTAGTCATTAACTGATTAATTGTGTGTAAGTCTGTATGCCTGGAGCGAGTCACACACCCACTCGGTGAACTACTTGTGGTTTGACATTCTTTGGTAATTAGATGATAGCCATCTTTGCTGATATGAATGGTTACAATTTGCAGTGTAGATCTTTGCTGATAAGAATGGTTACAATTTGCAGTGTAGATCTTTGCTGATAAGAATGGTTACACTTTGCAGTGTAGATCTTTGCTGATAAGAATGGTTACAATTTGCAGTGTAGATCTTTGCTGATAAGAATGGTTACAATTTGCAGTGTAGATCTTTGCTGATAAGAATGGTTGCAATTTGCTGTTTAGATCTTTGCTGATATGAATGGTTGCAATTTGCAGTGTAGATCTTTGCTGATATGAATCACAGGCACAAGACACAAATTTTATTTTTTTGCCCTATGGTCATATAGTAAGTAATGTTTACTAAAGGCAACCAACGGAAATGAAACATGCATGCAGAAACATCAACGAGAAACTAGGTAAAAACGACCAGATCACTGATAAGCCCTTGTGGTCCCGACTGGAAGACCTTATTCTATCAACAAATACTTTTTATTATATGGAGGTCAAATAGCACCAGAATGGCACATTGTTTCATCGTGAACAGCAGAAAATGCATTGTTGTCGTTTTCGCTGGGTCGTTCATAGGTGCCCTAAAGTATCTAGTTCCCCATGGAAACCGGTGTAGTTGACTTGAGGTGCATGGTTACGTAATGAAGCTAAAATTTTCAACAACAATGTTTTGAAAGTTGTGTTCATTGGCCATGATATGTAGGATTTACGCCGAGCATAGGTTCCACCACTCTAAGCATAAAATGTGCAGGTATGGTTTATTTGGAATCATCTGATATCACCGCTAATTAGTATTCACCGATATTAGGGCCACTGGGGATATAGTTTGTTTTCATTTAGCTTAAAGTTGTAAGATATGTCTCCAGTAAAAATATTTAGACAACATCGATTATCTTTCATGTGACAAGCCTCGCTAGACGGCCACGTTTGTTTACAATATTCAGGGGAGGTTACCCTATTTCCGGGGTATTGCTATGAGGCCATGGATGGTGTTACTATGAGTGAACGTACAACAACAAACTACATTTGTATTATACTTTATAGGTTTTATACTATTAATCAACCACTTGTGGGTAAATAAGTTATTAATGTGATGTTTGCAATATTGTCATCCCTTTTTGAGTAGCACAATAGGCTTGGCTTGTCTGAGATTGGATTTGTCATAGTGTCATGGATGACCTATTTTCAGCTTCGTACCTAGAAAAGTACTATCAAAATACTCGTTAAGCAGCACTAACACTTTTGATCATTTAGTTCAGTTGACAAAAACATCCATTTACCCCCCCCCATGATTGCCACAGACCATAGAATCACTTCCAGAACCTCAACAATACTGAATACGATGTAGTAACCTCCCCTTAATTTTGGCAGCACTTCAAGTCATTTGTTTACATATTTATCACAGTGATTTATTCATTAATCTGGGTCATCAGACGATTTCAAAATATTGGGATTGTTTGATTACCGGTACTTTTATTAGTTCACAGTCAATAAATATAGACATACATGTATATAAGAAGGGTGTATGTGTAATGCTGTATGTGAGGCTAGTTTCTGTTAGTTTCTGTTTTCTCATTAGTAACTTGATCCTTTCGTACCAATAACATATGCGGCGAACAACTGCAGTACAGTGCAGGACTTTCATGATGAAAAGTATATTACTGATGTCGGAATATTTTAATATCTTAAATTTGCAAATTATATTGTATTCAAGATTTAAGTAATAAATTTAAGTGTGACAGTCACAGTGTCAGTAATACATGAAAGTAAAACATCTTTAATGTGACAGTGTCACAGTGTCAGTAATACATGAAAGTAAAACATCTTTAGTGTGACAGTCACAGTGTCAGTAATACATGAAAGTAAAACATCTTTAGTGTGACAGTGTCACAGTGTCAGTAATACATGAAAGTAAAACATCTTTAATGTGACAGTGTCACAGTGTCAGTAATACATGAAAGTAAAACATCTTTAGTGTGACAGTCACAGTGTCAGTAATACATGAAAGTAAAACATCTTTAGTGTGACAGTGTCACAGTGTCAGTAATACATGAAAGTAAAACATCTTTAATGTGACAGTGTCACAGTGTCAGTAATACATGAAAGTAAAACATCTTTAGTGTGACAGTCACAGTGTCAGTAATACATGAAAGTAAAACATCTTTAGTGTGACAGTGTCACAGTGTCAGTAATACATGAAAGTAAAACATCTTTAATGTGACAGTGTCACAGTGTCAGTAATACATGAAAGTAAAACATTGTAGAAAAGTAACTAACAGCGTTGAAAGGTCCTTTATATTGCATACAATTTCTGTATAAAATGGTTCGTAGTATGTTGTATAAAATACATCACCATAATTATATGTTGATGTATGCAATGTTTTTGGAATGAAATGTAATACAAGTCAATATTACATGAATGTAACAAGTGGTTTTATTAAATCAGAAATGTTTGTCTAAAGTTAGGCTGTATCTAATCAAATCTTGGAATCCAGCATTACAACATTGTGATTGTTTCTTATTACAGGTGATGATGAGGCTGCATTTATTACTAATGTGTTTTGTGCTGGGACTGACACAAGGTGTGCTCATTGAATGGACAGCCAAAGATTACCCAAACCCACAAGATGAGCCGGCAGATTGTGGGCGGTACCCTGATAAGCCTTCATATGTATGTGATCCAAATGGCCTGATCAGCAGAAAAGCAGGTATGATTTATGGAGCACTTAGAATATAGTGATCCGCAAGTCTTCATTTAAATGCAGGGTTACTCTTCCCATTCACCTTTGCTTTTATTTATTTATTAAATAGTACCATTTAAACGTGCAATCTCAGTTCCTTAATTATATAGGATCAGTGTTGGACACTCGTTTCAATATGTTCCGGCCAACTTGGCCTGTACTTGAGAAAAGGTACCGGCCAAGATGAAATTGTACAGGCCAATTTTTGGCCTGTACTTAAGAATTAGTTCCGGCCAAAAATAAATGGTACAGGCCAGTGAATGTGGTTCTGTCCGGTGGCAAACATGTGCCGCAGGCAATTGCCATGCTAGGGGGGTCCAGGGGCATGCCCCCCCACGAAATTTGTTTTAAGTAGACACAAAATGGTGCATTCTGGTGGACTTTGGGGTAAAATCAACCTCTTTTTTATCTTAAATTTTGTCACTTTTTTAGAGCCAACGAGAGTGATTAATATATATACCCTTCAGGACGATACACTTTTCTCACAATTGCTATGGCCATAATATATCCTTTGCTGTGGTCTCTACGTCCACAGGAATATGCCGAGCATGGACAGTTTGTGTCATTCGAAAGATTCAACAATATGTGGTCCTTGGTACTTAGATATTTTCAGTTGTAAAATAAATAAAGTATAATAAAAAAATAAAAATAAATTATATAAAAAAAAAAAAAATAAAAAAAAAAAAAATAAAAAAAAAAAGACATCTCGCCACGATGTCGAGTGCGTAGTAAAAGTTTCTCGCCAGTCTAAAAACGTTATCGCCATGGCGAGTTGGCGAGTGTCCAACGCTGAGGATACGTCCTGAATGTGTTTGATATATAATATATTTATTTATTTAACCATATGGATCATACTGAAAATTGGCCATGCCATGCCTTGTAGTTGTTACCCACATGAAATAAAGATATTAATTTTATTTATATATTTTCAGCTGACTTTCTGGACCACATATTGTTGAATCTTTCGAATGACACAAACTGTCCATGCTCGGCATATTCCTGTGGACGTAGAGACCACAGCAAAGGATATATTATGGCCATAGCAATTGTGAGAAAAGTGTATCGTCCTGAAGGGTAAATAATTGTTCAAATCATGTCATGTTTGCTGCGTAGGTTGGCAAGGCCTGTGCTATTGTCGTGACACATATTGCTTTGCTGCATAGGTTGACAAGGCCTGTGCTATTGTCGTGACACATATTGCTTTGCTGCGTAGGTTGGCAAGGCCTGTGCTATTGTCGTGACACATATTGCTTTGCTGCGTAGGTTGACAAGGCCTGTGCTATTGTCCTGACACATATTGCTTTGCTGCGTAGGTTGACAAGGCCTGTGCTATTGTCGTGACACATATTGCTTTGCTGCGTAGGTTGACAAGGCCTGTGCTATTGTCGTGACACATATTGCTTTGGTAATAAGTAATTCGGACTGTACTATAAATCCGGATAGTAAGGAATCGTGGCAATCTGGGTGGAGGATTGTTGAATTGTGCCACCTGGTAGACCAGTTGCGAAACTACATGGATTGTGGCCAGCAGTTGAACTTGGTAAAACTAAAGGAGAGAAACGGTTTCGGTTCTGTGTTGTCAGTGGAACTTGAACAATGTTTAGGTATGTTTTGTTTAGTATTCAGAAACAATATCTCAATGAAGGCATTTAAGGAGTTATTAACTTTGAGAATCTTGAGTTGAGAACAATCTTGCCTAAGGACACGATCATAACGGCTACATCTGAGCGCGAACACTCCTGGCCTATTGCACCTGAAGCGAACACACTATCACTGTGCTATCACGCCTTCCACAATTTTAGCTAGTTATTACCTAAATACACAACTAATTTGGCCTCTTAGGACAGGTGGTACCTTTATTGAGGTATTCTCTTGGGCAGGTTTGACTGTATTAATCAGTGTGATCATATTGGGCTTAGTTTTAAATATTATCACAATATTTGCATTTTTCATTTTTACCTCCTATGATAGAAAAATTACCTCCCTTACATTATGTTACTTATTTCCTGTGTCAAAAATTATGTCAATGAATACCCAAGAACATAATTAGATCTTCTATAATGTTGTAAAAGTTATTTGTATGTAATAATATGCCTGTTGTAAGCTTACTGACGAGATACATAGATTTCCAACAGTTTTAATGTAAAAGTTAGAAAATTGGCATGTTGCAAATTAATTTATAAAATTCATCATGCTTACATGTGTATAAATGTGACTGTATCCATGATCGTGTTTACATGTGTATAAATGTGACTGTATCCATGATCGTGTTTACATGTGTATAAATGTGACTGTATCCATGATCGTGCTTACATGTGTATAAATGTGACTGTATCCATGATCATGTTTACATGTGTATAAATGTGACTGTATCCATGATCGTGTTTACATGTGTATAAATGTCACTGTATCCATGATCGTGTTTACATGTGTATAAATGTGACTGTATCCATGATCATCTTTACATGTGTATAAATGTGACTGTATCCATGACTGTGCTTACATGTGTATAAATGTGACTGTATCCATGATCGTGTTTACATGTGTATAAATGTGACTGTATCCATGACTGTGCTTACATGTGTATAAATGTGACTGTATCCATGACTGTGTTTACATGTGTATAAATGTGACTGTATCCATGACTGTGCTTACATGTGTATAAATGTGACTGTATCCATGACTGTGTTTACATGTGTATAAATGTGACTGTATCCATGATCGTGTTTACATGTGTATAAATGTCAACTGTATCCATGATCATGTTTACATGTGTATAAATGTGACTGTATCCATGACTGTGCTTACATGTGTATAAATGTGACTGTATCCATGACTGTGCTTACATGTGTATAAATGTGACTGTATCCATGACTGTGCTTACATGTGTATAAATGTGACTGTATCCATGATCATGTTTACATGTGTATAAATGTGACTGTATCCATGATCATGTTTACATGTGTATAAATGTGACTGTATCCATGATCGTGTTTACATGTGTATAAATGTGACTGTATCCATGACTGTGTTTACATGTGTATAAATGTGACTGTATCCATGATCATGTTTACATGTGTATAAATGTGACTATATCCATGACTGTGCTTACATGCTTTCAGGGTAAAAGATACAGAAGAGAGTAGAATTGGGCTGGTGAATGAGTTTGCCTTTGATTTGCTACGTAAACACTGGAGTACGTGGGGCACGTGCGATGAAGTCATTATCATAGTCTTCTCAAAGGAAGATGGTATTGTAAGTGTTATCATTTATTCAAGGTGTCTGATGTTTGCACGAGTCCAATAAAAATAAATACTTGAAAATCCTGTCATGTCAGGGGTGTACATATACCTGATCAGTTATCCTGTCATGTCAGGGGTGTACATAGACTATACCTGATCAGTTATCCTGCCATGTCAGGGGTGTACATAGACTATACCTGGTCAGTTATCCTGCCATGTCAGGGGTGTACATATACTATATCTGATCAGTTATCCTGCCATGTCAGGGGTGTACATAGACTTACCGTATACCTGATCAGTTATCCTGCCATGTCAGGGGTGTACATATACTATACATGATCAGTTATCCTGCCATGTCAGGGGTGTACATATACATGATCAGTTATCCTGCCATGTCAGGGGTGTACATAGACTATACCTGATCAGTTATCCTGCCATGTCAGGGGTGTACATATACTATACCTGATCAGTTATCCTGTCATGTCAGGGGTGTACATATACATGATCAGTTATCCTGCCATGTCAGGGGTGTACATATACATGATCAGTTATCCTGTCATGTCAGGGGTGTACATAGACTATACCTGATCAGTTATCCTGCCATGTCAGGGGTGTACATATACTATACCTGATCAGTTATCCTGTCATGTCAGGGGTGTACATATACTATACCTGATCAGTTATCCTGTCATGTCAGGGGTGTACATATACTATACCTGATCAGTTATCCTGTCATGTCAGGGGTGTACATATACTATACCTGATCAGTTATCCTGCCATGTCAGGGGTGTACATATACTATACATGATCAGTTATCCTGTCATGTCAGGGGTGTACATAGACTATACCTGATCAGTTATCCTGTCATGTCAGGGGTGTACATATAACTGATCAGTTATCCTGCCATGTCAGAGGTGTACATATACTATACCTGATCAGTTATCCTGTCATGTCAGGGGTGTACATATACTATACCTGATCAGTTATCCTGCCATGTCAGAGGTGTACATATACTATACCTGATCAGTTATCCTGTCATGTCAGGGGTGTACATATACTATACCTGATCAATTATCCTGCCATGTCAGGGGTGTACATATACTATACCTGATCAGTTATCCTGTCATGTCAGGGGTGTACATAGACTATACCTGATAAGTTATCCTGTCATGTCAGGGGTGTACATATACTATACCTGATCAGTTATCCTGTCATGTCAGGGGTGTACATATACTATACCTGATCAGTTATCCTGCCATGTCAGGGGTGTACATAGACTATACATGATCAGTTATCCTGCCATGTCAGGGGTGTACATATACTATACCTGATCAGTTATCCTGCCATGTCAGGGGTGTACATATACTATACCTGATCAGTTATCCTGTCATGTCAGGGGTGTACATAGACTATGCATGATCAGTTATCCTGCCATGTCAGGGGTGTACATATACATGATCAGTTATCCTGCCATGTCAGGGGTGTACATATACATGATCAGTTATCCTGCCATGTCAGGGGTGTACATATACTATACCTGATCAGTTATCCTGCCATGTCAGGGGTGTACATATACCTGATCAGTTATCCTGTCATGTCAGGTGTGTACATATACTATACCTGATCAGTTATCCTGTCATGTCAGGGGTGTACATAGACTATACCTGATCAGTTATCCTGCCATGTCAGGGGTGTACATATACATGATCAGTTATCCTGCCATGTCAGGGATGTACATATACATGATCAGTTATCCTGCCATGTCAGGGGTGTACATATACTATACCTGATCAGTTATCCTGCCATGTCAGGGGTGTACATATACTATACCTGATCAGTTATCCTGCCATGTCAGGGGTGTACATATACTATACCTGATCAGTTATCCTGCCATGTCAGGGGTGTACATATACTATACCTGATCAGTTATCCTGTCATGTCAGTGGTGTACATATACTATACCTGAACAGTTATCCTGCCATGTCAGGGGTGTACATATACCTGATCAGTTATCCTGTCATGTCAGGGGTGTACATATACCTGATCAGTTATCCTGCCATGTCAGAGGTGTACATATACCTGATCAGTTATCCTGCCATGTCAGGGGTGTACATAGACTATACCTGATTGGTTATCCTCTCATGTCAGGGGTGTACATATACTATACCTGATCAGTTATCCTGCCATAATTATTTATCCTGTTATGAGCTGTAATCAACTTGTACAAACAGCAAGTCAAATGAGTAATGACTTTTGAACAAAAGTTGTCGGTGGGTTAGGGTTAGGGTTGTCGGTGGGTTAGGGTTGTCGGTGGGTTAGGGTTAGGGTTGTCGGTGGGTTAGGGTTAGGGTTGTCGGTGGGTTAGCAGAATGGAGAAATTGACAGTGTGTAAATCTGGTATCATGCTGCTTTATATTTTCGTTGGCAGATTAAGAGGTGACGAGTGTGTCGTGAAGGCCGAGGCATGACAGACAGGAGGAGCAATTAATTGACAACAATTTCCTATCTGACTGACTGTATCAGTTGTTGTATAAGAGCCCAGTCTTACATTTTTATTTATGATGTAACGTCTAATGCAAGGGCTGAAGCCCCAATGCAAGGGCTGAAGCCCCAATCCCAAGTATTTCCTTTGTTTATTAGTAAACGCTGTCATTCCTAAGAGCTATGCAAATTTCAGAAAAGTCTGAATTTGTCAATTGATCCTGTGGTTGCGTTGTGGTGGGGTACATGTAACTGGAGCCATAGACTGGGGCTATGTCTACCCGTAGATGTAAAGGGCTATGTCTATCCGTACATGTAAAGGGCTATGTCTATCCGTACATGTAAAAGTAATTGCTAAACAATATTATGCTGTATATCATCATTAAAGCTTGTTTCTTTGTATTCCAGTTGACAACTGTGTCGGGTAACACTCCACTGCGCTTGTTGACATATTCCATATCCAAGGCGATCGAGCGAGAACTGGCAAGGTTTTTTCGAGATGATGGTGGCAATGTAGGACAGGGTCTGCACTATTTAACTATGAACTACAGGTATAGATATACAACGCTGTAACACATCTTATTGTAGTATGTTTTATGTTTATATATTTCAGACATGTGTTAGATGATGTACATTACTATTTCAGACATGTGTTAGATGTTGTACATTACTATTTCAGACATGTGTTAGATGTTGTACATTACTATTTCAGACGTGTGTTAGATGTTGTACATTACTATTTCAGACATGTGTTAGATGTTGTACATTACTATTTCAGACGTGTGTTAGATGGTGTACATTACTATTTCAGACATGTGTTAGATGTTGTACATTACTATTTCAGGTGTGTGTTAGATGTTGTACATTACTATTTCAGACATGTGTTAGATGTTGTACATTACTATTTCAGACATGTGTTAGATGTTGTACATTACTATTTCAGACGTGTGTTAGATGGTGTACACTACTATCCTATCATGTACTCGGAAGTGGTACCAGACAGTGCTGCCACCATCACCAAGGTGACGATCATAACCAGTCTCATCACCACACTACTCCTCAAACTATTCTGTTAGATTTCTGCGGATAAAGTACATCTCAATCAGCCTCCAAATACGACAATACAGTGCCTGATGCATTCACTTCTCTATGTATTTATATACTCAACCAAATTGATCCAGTGTTCATTTCTGCATGCGTTTATTTACATGTAATGTTAGCAGACAATGAAACGTAACGATGTTTGTACGACAAACTTTAAAGATATGTGGTATACACGTATTGTGCCGGATAGTGTGCGGAGCATTCTAGGTTAACTAGAGTGCCGGATAGTGTGCGGAGCATTCTAGGTTAACTAGAGTGCCGGATAGTGTGCGGAGCATTCTAGGTTAACTAGAGTGCCGGATAGTGTGCGGAGCATTCTAGGTTAACTAGAGTGCCGGATAGTGTGCGGAGCATTCTAGGTTAACTAGAGTGCCGGATAGTGTGCTTATATATGTTGATCAATTGGACAATATATGTGCATGGTTTGCTATATTCCTTTATCATACAGTAATATATGGGATTTGGTCAGGAAGATGACAGTATGTAAATATACCAAAGAGATTATTGTTATTGTTGTCTTGGAGGAACATGGATCTCTGTGCATGTCTGCATGTCGGATCTCTGTGCATGTCGGATCTCTGTGCATGTCTGCATGTCGGATCTCTGTGCATGTCTGCATGTCGGATCTCTGTGCATGTCTGCATGTCGGATCTCTGTGCATGTCTGCATGTCGGATCTCTGTGCATGTCTGCATGTCGGATCTCTGTGCATGTCTGCATGTCGGATCTCTGTGCATGTCGGATCTCTGTGCATGTCTGCATGTCAGATCTCTGTGCATGTCTGCATGTCGGATCTCTGTGCATGTCTGCATGTCGTAGGATACTGTTGAACATTCTATTTCCTACGTATTATTTGACACAATTTTAACTACAGCGAATTTAGAACAAAATTAATTTTTATCATTTTGAAATAAAATTTACATTAGAAAGAATAATCACAGACATTCATGTATAAAGCAATTAAATTTAAATATTGACTGAATGCAATTAATTCATGTTATCGTAAGGTGCTATTGTATTTATAATAATGTGAAATTCAGCTATTATTATGTTAAAAAATAACAAGTTAACCCATT
Organism: Archivesica marissinica; assembly: GCA_014843695.1. NCBI lineage: Eukaryota > Metazoa > Mollusca > Bivalvia > Venerida > Vesicomyidae > Archivesica > Archivesica marissinica. The sequence continues at coordinate 67,573,128 of CM026402.1, forward strand.
TCATTCTGGATACATTTAAAGGCTTTTGCAAACAACATAGATCCAGATCAGCTGCAGCGTGACGCTGCATGCTGATCAGGATCTATGTTGTTTGCTACATAGCCAAGTGTCTTAGCAAGATCATCTGAATAGCAAACAGCATAGAGTCTGATCAGACAGCACGTTCCGTGGCGGTTGATCTGGCTCTATGTTCTTTGCAAATACTGTTTGAACGGTATCCAGAATGAAATGGGTTAATGTTGTAGCTTAGTGGAGTTTTTCCATCTGTCTGTACATCCATCTGTATGAAACTAGGTCACATCTGTTCATCCGTTATCCTTTTCAAAACTTGGTTATAACATCTTGCACTCAAAATCCTAGTCACTGGTCACATCTACAATTTAACGGTGATATTCCCGCAGTCTTGTTGAATGGTCAAATACATTTACAACGCACTTGACTAGCATTTTCATATCTTGTATGGTGCTCTTGTACGAGCATTGATACACATTATATACACTACACATGGTTCTGGTGCTTGTAATATATGAACCATGCATTGTATTAATGTCAATGTTATTAATGCTAGCTTCCAGTATCTGACTCCACTCTCTGTATCTCCACTCTCTGTATCTCCACTCTCTGTATCTCCAATACTCTGTATCTCCACTCTCTTTAACTCCACTCTCTGTATCTCCACTCTCTGTATCTCCACTCTCTATATCTCCACTCTCTGTATCTCCAATACCCTGTATCTCCACTCTCTGTATCTCCACTATCTGTATCTCCACTCTGTATCTCTAATACTCTGTAACTCCACTCTCTACATCTCCACTCTCTACATCTCCACTCTCTACATCTCCACTCTGTATCTCTAATACTCTGTAACTCCACTCTCTACATCTCCACTCTCTACATCTCCACTCTGTATCTCTAATACTCTGTAACTCCACTATCTACATCTCCACTCTCTACATCTCCACTCTGTATCTCTAATACTCTGTAACTCCACTCTCTACTTCTCCACTCTCTACATTTCCACTCTCTGTACCTCCACTCTATATCTCCACTCTCTACATCAATTTTAATTAATGTTAGGTGGTATATGTTGCTATGGTTATATTATATATTAAAAGCATATCTTGCTTGCATGCTACTGGAATGTTTTCAAAGTGAAGTTATTTTATGTGTTTATTATTAATTCAGAATTGAGTAATACTTAGCATTTAGCTTTGTTTGTAATACTTAGCATTTAGCTTTGTTTGTAATACTTAGCATTTAGCTTTGTTTGTAATACTTAGCATTTAGCTTTGTTTGTAATACTTAGCATTTAGCTTTGTTTGTAATACTTAGCATTTAGCTTTGTTTGTAAGACACTGTACTGATTGAATGTATGATTGAAATAAACTGTGTTATTCCCCTGGATGAAAGCAGTGCAATTACCCATTTTATTTCTCAATGCTTTTACGCTGGTTCCCAACTACTGCATGTTGAAAAGTATTCTGCCTCAAGCTGTCAATGCCATGATTTCTAAGCATGACGTTCTAGCACCATTTAGCACATGAATGCATCGTTTTCTATCGTAAAACACTTTTATAGCCTAATATAAAATTTGTTTGCCCCACTCGGGATAATATTGCTTTCAATGTTCCTTCGCTGAAATATAATCATACACTAAACCAAGCAAATATCCTCTATTTAACCTCTCACTTAGGATTTAAGGGAGCGTATGGCCAGGTTGATTTAAGGGAGCGTATGGCCAGGTTGATTTAAGGGAGCGTATGGCCAGGTTGATTTAAGGGAGCGTATGGCCAGGTTGATTTAAGGGAGCGTATGGCCAGGTTGATTTAAGGGAGCGTATGGCCAGGTTGATTTAAGGGCGCGTATGGCCAGGTTGATTTAAGGGAGCGTATGGCCAGGTTGTAAACAATGAAATAACATAATTTGGTTTTGAAAGCAATATTTAGAAGTGATGTGTGTAATGTTATTTACAATGTGATTGAATTTTTGCACATATGTTGTAAAACTGCTAGAAGTCTAGACTAAATCAAAAAGCATTAACAACTTGATAGAATCTGGTAAGAGCTCCGTTAAATAAGTGTATTTCATGTGAAGGATGTTTTCATGTGAAGGATGTTTTCAGATGTTTTCATGTGAAGGATGTTTTCAGATGTTTTCATGTGAAGGATGTTTTCATGTGAAGGATGTTTTCATGTGAATGATGTTTTCATGTGAAGGATGTTTTCATGTGAATGATGTTTTCATGTGAATGATGTTTTCATGTGAAGGATGTTTTCATGTGAAGGATGTTTTCATGTGAAGGATGTTTTCATGTGAAGGATGTTTTCATGAGAGATGATTGTTCTGAATGAAGCTTTACTTCCGTTTCAATGCCTTGAGTATGCTCGTGATATACAGTTTTATTATGCTTCAGTTTCCTGTATATTGTGATAGCTCCGGGCTAGGCAGGGTATATGTGATAGCTCCGGGCTAGGCAGGGTATATGTGATAGCTCCGGGCTAGGCAGGGTATATGTGATAGCTCCGGGCTAGGCAGGGTATATGTGATAGCTCCGGGCTAGGCAGGGTAAATATCCCTTAAAATACATATCTTTCACGTGCCTCATGATTCTTAAAATAAACTCAGAAACTGCGCGTTCGATACGATAATGCGCAGTGGATCTGATGTTGATTTTCTTAACATATGGTCAGACTAACAGCCAAATACGATATGGTCAGACTAACAGCCAAATACGATATGGTCAGACTAACAGCCAAATACGATATGGTCAGACTAACAGCCAAATACGATATGGTCAGACTAACAGCCAAATACGATATGGTCAGACTAACAGCCAAATACGATATGGTCAGACTAACAGCCAAATACGATATGGTCAGACTAACAGCCAAATACGATATCTGGAACGATAAAATATAATCGATGAAAATCTTTTAACAAAAAAAGTGACTAGAAACATTGTTTACCTTGCTTTTCAGTGTAATAAAATTGTTATTTGATTTGTTGACCGGGTATACGAGTATATAGTGCCTGCCAGGTGGTATATGTGGCTCGGAGAATGTCGCCCCTGACCAGACACACGTAGGTCCGCCTCCGTGGTCGAGTGATTATGGTCGCTGACTTGTATACCATTGTAACCTATCATCACTGATGGTCACGGGTTCGAGCCCTGCTCAGACCGTGTCTCATTTATATGAAAAAGTTGGCAGTTTCTTACGGAGGTTGTGGTGCACCCAAGTACTGGTTAACTGTTGGAGCTATGCTCAGGAAAGGTGTTAGGTAAACTGCCCTCCGGCGATATAGCCCAAAATGGTGCTGATGCAGGCGTAAAACCCGAAATATAACATAACAATATACACGTATACCCTGTCAATAAACCAAATAACAGCTTTGCAAAAATCCATCAATCGGCAAGTGTATGGTACCCATCATAGTGTGTTTAGGAAAGTGCATATCGTTAGTGCCCTGTGATTGTAACTATACATATCACATGCTGTAGGTTGAACAGTAGTGGTGTTTGTATTTGCAGAAAGTGCTTCTTGTGCAGCAGATTAAGTGTTCAGTATAAAGCATGCGCTGTATTAACATCAATTTGTTAGTAGATTTGATGAAACTTGTTGTAGAATGCTTCTCCACTTGTTTTCTATTCCTGATGTTGTACTTTATAATTTAGATGATTTTGTTATTTTTGATATACAATAGTTTGCATGCTTTTCATGTGTTTTGATAATAATCTGTACTTGTATTTATATGTACATGTATGTATATTTTATACATGTACTGGTAGTTGTTGTTTTATTGTTTACCGGCAAGTTTTATATAGTGTTGTTTTATTGTTTGAATATTTTAACCTTGTGCGTCGTGAAACTGTTCTGGAGACCGAGTAACGGTGAGGTTATGTTTAGTATTTGACCATCTGCTAGAAATGTGATACATGTATGACACCGACTGAACTGTGATACATGTATGACACCGACTGAACTGTGATACATGTATGACACCGACTGAACTGTGATACACGTATGACACAGACTGAACTGTGATACATGTATGACACCGACTGAACTGTGATACACGTATGACACCGACTGAACTGTGATACATGTATGACACCGACTGAACTGTGATACATGTATGACACCGACTGAACTGTGATACATGTATGACACCGACTGAACTGTGATACATGTATGACACCGACTGAACTGTGATACATGTATGACACCGACTGAACTGTGATACATGTATGACACCGACTGAACTGTGATACATGTATGACACCGACTGAACTGTGATACATGTATGACACCTGATGTTTTGGAAACCTGAAGATGTTGTTGCATGGAAACAACATATAACCATGTAAAGAAGAAATGGTTAGTGGTGACCTGCACACGGATCTAAGTTACTATTACAGCATTCTATTTGATGGGTAAATCTCCACTTCTAACTGATCTGCAACATTCTTTTATTATGCATTTATTTAATGTTGCCCCTGGTAACATTGAGGTGACGACACAAAATTTCCCAATTCCAAAATCATAGATTGAAGGCATTATACATGTATTATAATAGGACAGGGATGTAACACACGCCCCCGACTGTGTTAGCCACTGATATATTAACTGTATGACACAATTCCCGTGTTGTAGCTTGTAACCCTGTCAAAAAGTGCAGTATATTGTTCTGCAGGTGTTTTAATATCTGACACCGGTTTTGAAATAACTTTAAATGTTCCTCATGATGAGTTCACATGTAACACCCAAGTTTGTGAGTTGACGGTCAGTAACATGTGCAAGATTTTGTTACGGCTTTGTACGTTTGTTGAAACTGATCTGCATGTTTTGAACTAACTTCACACAAATGTTCACCAGACACTAGTGAGACCCCAGCTTGAATATGGCTCCGAGATCTGGTCGCCCCATACCCAAACATTGATAGACCAAATTGAAGGTGTCCAGCGAAGAGCAGCCCGTTCGATAAAGGCTGACTTCTATCATACCTCCAGTGTTACAGACATGCTACATTCCCTTAATCTACGCAGATTAGATCAACGGCGTATTGACAATAGGTTATCCCTTATGCATAAAATTCATAATGATCTTGTTGCTATTCCAATTGAAAATTACCTAGTTCCCCTCTGCAGTCCTGCTCGCCATTGCCATTCCTTAAGCTATAGGTTAATTACAGCAACTACAGACTACTACAAGTTTTCCTTTTTTCCAAGAACAATATACCATTGGAACCATCTCCCTCCTGATATTGTCCATATCCCTCCTGACATTGTCCATCTCCCTCCTGACATTGTCCATATCCCTACCATAGAGCAATTCAATACGGCAGTTTGCCATATCGATCATGCCAGTCCCTAGTTGTTCTGCACAGCTGCTTTTAAACTTTTACCACAACTTATTTTCACTATTTTCTTAAATTATGCTTTTAACTTGCGGTTTTTGACGCGCAACATGTCTACATCCCCTCGAGGGTTTCGACATTAAAGGAAGATAGAGATGAAGTCGACAAAGTTGGTACTATAAGCTTACACAAAAAGGGGGGAATACTGTATTTTACAAAACATATTTTGTTTTCAATTTCCATCAGCCTACTCTGGTTTAAATATTCAATAATTGAAATGTGAGAATTGAGGTCTGTTCATCTAGTTTTTGCCAACCATGTCAAACTAAAATATATGTTTTTGTATATATATATATACATGTTTAGAATATACTGCACAAGCCTATCTGCTTACATTAGCATGGACTGTATTTGAATATATATGCAATAAAGTATTTTGTTACAGATAGTATGAGCTTGTTTTGTTTATTGCAAGAGGTACACTCAAACCTGTGATCATAGACCATGGTTTGGATATTGTAAACAATACAATCAAACATGTGATCATAGACAACCGTTTGGATATTGTAAACGATACAATCAAACATGTGATCATAGACCATGGTTTGGATATTGTAAACGATACAATCAAACATGTGATCATAGACAACCGTTTGGATATTGTAAACGATACAATCAAACACGTGACCATAGACCATGGTTTGGATATTGTAAACGATACAATCAAACACGTGACCATAGACCATGGTTTGGATATTGTAAACGATACAATCAAACCTGTGACCATAGACCATGGTTTGGATATTGTAAACGATACAATCAAACATGTGATCATAGACCATGGTTTGGATATTGTAAACGATACAATCAAACCTGTGATCATAGACAACCGTTTGGATATTGTAAACGATACAATCAAACATGTGATCATAGACCATGGTTTGGATATTGTAAACGATACAATCAAACCTGTGATCATAGACCATGGTTTGGATATTGTAAACGATACAATCAAACCTGTGATCATAGACAACCGTTTGGATATTGTAAACGATACAATCAAACATGTGATCATAGACCATGGTTTGGATATTGTAAACGATACAATCAAACCTGTGATCATAGACCATGGTTTGGATATTGTAAACGATACAATCAAACCTGTGATCATAGACAACCGTTTGGATATTGTAAACGATACAATCAAACATGTGATCATAGACCATGGTTTGGATATTGTAAACGATACAATCAAACCTGTGATCATAGACCATGGTTTGGATATTGTAAACGATACAATCAAACCTGTGATCATAGACAACCGTTTGGATATTGTAAACGATACAATCAAACATGTGATCATAGACCATGGTTTTGATATTGTAATTGATACAATCAAACCTGTGATCATAGACCATGGTTTGGATATTGTAAACGATACAATCAAACCTGTGATCATAGACCATGGTTTGGATATTGTAAACGATACAAAGTAATTGAACCAAACGACTGATGAATTGCAGAAAATGTGTTTATTACATAAAAATGTAAAATAGAATACTTTCACAACTTGTTCATGTAACAGTTGATGATAAACAAGTGAAAATGATACATAGAAGTTTTAACACAAGACTACAAATATATTAATACTGAATAACTACATATAAGCATCGAGTCCAAACTAATCACAATAGGAAAGCTAGTGTTAGGCAGAGTTTATTTTGTAAAATAGAATACTTTCACAACTTGTTCATGTAACAGTTGATGATAAACAAGTGAAAATGATACATAGAAGTTTTAACACAAGACTACAAATATATTAATACTGAATAACTACATATAAGCATCGAGTCCAAACTAATCACAATAGGAAAGCTAGTGTTAGGCAGAGTTTATTTTGTGTGTGGTTTTGTGAATCGAACAAATGAGTAATACAATTCTATTGATGCAGCTGTATAAGCAGGGCTGAGTGATGATTCAGAAATTAATTTATATTGGGTTTGCATTGTTTCTAATTTAGACAATCGTTGTTTCCTCACAGTATGTCTATATAATGTACATGTATATATAAACTTGTACCCTCTGAAGGTAAATAGCAGCTGTCGGACATTCTTGGCTGTATATCTGTCTAGTACAGTCAGATAGAGTCGACCACCAACAAGTTGCACATTCCTACAGGCATCTTGTCTCACCAGTTCCATAATGTCGGACATGCTTGGCTGTATATCTGTCTAGTACAGTCAGATAGAGTCGACCACCAACAAGTTGCACATTCCTACAGGCATCTTGTCTCACCAGTTCCATAATGTCGGACATTCTTGGCTGTATATCTGTCTAGTACAGTCAGATAGAGTCGACCACCAACAAGTTGCACATTCCTACAGGCATCTTGTCTCACCAGTTCCATAATGTTGGACATTAACATTGCCAATAAAATAATGTCAATTAGTATAAACATTTACATTGAGAATGATTTCTTACTTTATCTACTAAGGCGCAAGCGATTGTTATAATTCGCACGTGATTGTTATAATGTGATATGTTTTGTTGTAATTCTATTCAGAATGGCTATACATACTTTTAATATGATTGTTTAAATTTGTTTTTGAATTATATGTATGTACATAGATGACACTTTGATAAAGATGAAAACTATTTCACTTGGGAATAAAATTTAATATGAAAGGGCTCATTCTAGAGGGTGAAATAGTTGCTATAGAGACCCTGACTTTTTAAAATTAATTATTTTTCTTTTTATAATTTTCATACAAAATTCTGTCCAGAAAGATACACTGGCCCATTATAAAGCACTCCTTCTATTCAAATATTGTACTTAATGGTCATACTGTGTATTTTAACCCTAATGTGTTGACATGTATGTATAAATAACACCATTTAAAGATGCAATTGCGAGCTTTATCGCTTCTCCCAAAAATTCTGACCTAAAATGAGCTCTGCAAGTCTGTCAAAATTATACAGCAGTAAATGTGTATACTCGGCATTATAATGATACAATTATTAATAAAATCAGATGTACATTGGACATTCAGCAGTATGTTAATAACATTTGCAATATTTTTATAAATTCACCATCAATTCATCAGTATATATATTTATTTTATGCTAATTGATGAAATACAGTGTTCTATCAGTGAGATATAATCCATATCACTCACTGCATTTCACTCACTGTATTTTGCCGGACTACTTCTTTATTATCTCCCTTCCCAATACACTATTCTTGCACTATTACTCTCCCTTTAAATGATTAGACAACAACAATTTAATGTTCACCGTTTACCTGGCTTCAATGACACTATTTACCTGTATTATTGTTTTTGTTATGAAACAAATCAAAAGTGAAATACAACTGACAATGTCTCGAATTTTGTCATTGCAAATTGTAACAATAAATCCAATAAATATTTTCATGTATTTTTCCTTGATTCAACTTTAAATTCAAAATGGTGGCAGATTTGTGTATCGACTCACGACGTATAGTCGTCAATGTATTCATCCGCGCAAAAACATGGCGGCCAGCTATTTTAATTTCTTCATTTTGCGTTTGTTTTTCACCAATTAGCATAAAATAAAAAGAAAATTTGTTTGTTTTGAGTGAATATGGAATATATCTCACCTCGAAGTGAGAACATTTTCATATTTTCACGCGCTCGTGAAAATATTTAACATTTTCTCACTTCTCACTCAAAACAAACAAATATGCTCTATATATATAAATTCAGCAGTATATATATATCAATTCAGCAGTATATATATATCAATTCAGCAGTATATATATATATATATCAATTCATCAGTATATATATATCAATTCATCAGTATATATATATCAATTCAGCAGTATATATATATCAATTCAGCAGTATATATATCAATTCATCAGTATATATATATCAATTCATCAGTATATATATATCAATTCATCAGTATATATATATCAATTCATCAGTATATATATATCAATTCAGCAGTATATATATATAAATTCAGCAGTCTATTTATAAACTCAACACCAAGTTTATATATGTAACAAAATTTCTCACAGATTTAATATAAAACAACTTTCATAATTAAAAACAGCGGACAACAAGAAAACAAACACACACTTAACTTGAATAATACATGAATGCACATGTACACAGGATTCTAACAGACTTCCTACATATACATAAGATAATACAACACACACCTGACCAGGATTATATACAAAATGTAGTCTTAGTGTAAGCAATATACAGATACATGGTAGTGTATGCAACATGGTAGTGTATGTAACATGGTGGTGTATGCAACATGGTAGTGTATGTAACATGGTAGTGTATGCAACATGGTAGTGTATGTAACATGGTGGTGTATGCAACATGGTGGTGTATGTAACATGGTAGTGTATGTAACATGGTGGTGTATGTAACATGGTAGTGTATGTAACATGGTGGTGTATGTAACATGGTAGTGTATGTAACATGGTAGTGTATGTAACATGGTGGTGTATGTAACATGGTAGTGTATGCAACATGGTAACATGGTGTGTATGAACATGGTGGTGTATGTAACATGGTGGTGTATGTAACATGGTGGTGTATGTAACATGGTGGTGTATGTAACATGGTGGTGTATGTAACATGGTGGTGTATGTAACATGGTGGTGTATGTAACATGGTGGTGTATGTAACATGGTGGTGTATGTAACATGGTAGTGTATGTAACATGGTAGTGTATGTAACATGGTGGTGTATGTAACATGGTAGTGTATGCAACATGGTAGTGTATGCAACATGGTAGTGTATGTAACATGGTGGTGTATGCAACATGGTGGTGTATGTAACATGGTAGTGTATGTAACATGGTAGTGTATGTAACATGGTGGTGTATGTAACATGGTAGTGTATGCAACATGGTAGTGTATGCAACATGGTAGTGTATGTAACATGGTGGTGTATGCAACATGGTGGTGTATGTAACATGGTAGTGTATGTAACATGGTAGTGTATGTAACATGGTGGTGTATGTAACATGGTAGTGTATGCAACATGGTAGTGTATGCAACATGGTAGTGTATGTAACATGGTGGTGTATGCAACATGGTGGTGTATGTAACATGGTAGTGTATGTAACATGGTAGTGTATGTAACATGGTGGTGTATGTAACATGGTAGTGTATGCAACATGGTAGTGTATGCAACATGGTAGCGTATGTAACATGGTGGTGTATGCAACATGGTGGTGTATGTAACATGGTGGTGTATGTAACATGGTAGTGTATGCAACATGGTGGTGTATGCAACATGGTGGTGTATGTAACATGGTGGTGTATGCAACATGGTGGTGTATGTAACATGGTAGTGTATGTAACATGGTAGTGTATGTAACATGGTAGGGGGGACAACAGTGCAGTGTGTATACTTCAACAACATTGGATGTACTTTTCTCTAAACAAATCCAATGTTTGAAACACTAATACATGTATCTATATAGCAGTTGAATGTTTCATACACTAATACATATATCTATATAGCAGTTGAATGTTTCATACACTAATACATATATCTATATAGCAGTTGAATGTTTCATACACTAATACATATATCTATATAGCAGTTGAATGTTTCATACACTAATACATATATCTATATAGCAGTTGAATGTTTCATACACTAATACATGTATCTATATAGCAGTTGAATGTTTCATACACTAATACATATATCTATATAGCAGTTGAATGTTTCATACACTAATACATATATCTATATAGCAGTTGAATGTTTCATACACTAATACATATATCTATATAGCAGTTGAATGTTTCATACACTAATACATATATCTATATAGCAGTTGAATGTTTCATACACTAATACATATATCTATATAGCAGTTGAATGTTTCATACACTAATACATATATCTATATAGCAGTTGAATGTTTCATACACTAATACATATATCTATATAGCAGTTGAATGTTTCATACACTAATACATATATCTATATAGCAGTTGAATGTTTCATACACTAATACATATATCTATATAGCAGTTGAATGCTTCATACACTAATACATATATCTATATAGCAGTTGAATGTTTCATACACTAATACATATATCTATATAGCAGTTGAATGCTTCATACACTAATACATATATCTATATAGCAGTTGAATGCTTCATACACTAATACATATATCTATATAGCAGTTGAATGTTTCATACACTAATACATATATCTATATAGCAGTTGAATGCTTCATACACTAATACATATATCTATATAGCAGTTGAATGTTTCATACACTAATACATATATCTATATAGCAGTTGAATGCTTCATACACTAATACATATATCTATATAGCAGTTGAATGCTTCATACACTAATACATATATCTATATAGCAGTTGAATGCTTCATACACTAATACATATATCTATATAGCAGTTGAATGTTTGAAATACTAATACATATATCTATATAGCAGTTGAATGTTTGAAATACTAATACATATATCTGTATAGCAGTTGAGCTTGAAATACTAATACATATATCTATATAGCAGTTGGCACCCTGGCAAGATATAGCTGCAGGTTCACGACTTCCATTAACCTTAATGCTGATCCAAATTTGACTTGTTTTCCCCCAATTGTTTATGCAAATTAACAAACTTTTTTGAAAATTCCTAAAAAGAAACACAACAATATTGCAAATGCATAATACATAAATACACACATAATGAAATTGGCAGTAAATTATAAATTCTAATACAATAGTTGCTCCGACATGTTTAGATTACCGTGCTTGACCGTGGATGTTTCCCTTGTGTCATTGCTTTCAATATGGGTGGTGTTATATCTCTCTTGTCACCATTGTCACATTAATTTGCACATATTTACAGCATGTGATGAGCAGATATATATGCTACTTGCTTCCTTTCTATATATAGTAACACACCCTTTCTATATATATAGTAACACACCCTTTCTATATATAGTAACACACCCTTCCTTTCTATATATAGTAACACACCCTTCCTTTCTATATATATTAACACACTCTTTCTATATATAGTAACACACCCTTCCTTTTTATATATAGTAACACACCCTTCCTTTCTATATATAGTAACACACCCTTTCTATATATAGTAACACACCCTTCCTTTCTATATATAGTAACACACCCTTCCTTTCTATATATAGTAACACACCCTTCCTTTCTATATATAGTAACACACCCTTCCTTTCTATATATAGTAACACACCCTTCCTTTCTATATATAGTAACATCCTCATATGATCACAGACATGCGTTTATTGTTTATGAATGTGACAACATAACTAATGGTATTCTACTAGTGTCACTGTAATAATGTCCCCATGAACAAGTTAAACACTGCCAGTTCAAGATAAACACTTCCAGGTCAAGTTAAACACTGCCAGTTCAAGTTAAACACTGCCAGTTCAAGTTAAACACTGCTAGTTCAAGTTAAACACTGCCAGGTCAAGTTAAACACTGCCAGTTCAAGTTAAGCACTGCTAGTTCAACTTGAAGCACTTACATGTATTGGTTTGTGTTGATTTTTGTCGATATTAAATTTAAGCAACAGCATACACAAAATAAATAACACTGAATTAGAGATAAATAACACAATGATGAACTACAGTGTGTACAAAACATCTTGTTCTTATCTTTAGAAGCACAAACTATCACAGACTCGGTTTCATCACAGACAATAAGTAAAATTGATAATGGACAACATCACACTGAAAACTATTGATAAAACACTACGTACATATATTTTCCATTTTTATATTGTTTTCTATTTTTACATCACCTTTGAACAAGCTATCAATAATACTCAGTTTCAGTCAATTAAACAGTCTGACAGTCAATTAAACAGTCTGACAGTCAATTAAACAGTCTGACAGTCAATTAAACAGTCTGACAGTCAATTAAACATTCTGACAATATCCATAAGAGCACTTGTACAACTTTCCATAATTTCATAAACATATTTAGCATCGCATACAGAGTATCACATACGTTGTTTCTTTGTTTTTCATGAGGTGTGTAAGTAAGCTTTTATGAAGTCATTGTAACAAATCTTTCCATCCATGTGTTTATCATAATACGACATCAAGTGATAAAATTCGTCTTCATCTAGGTTGACACTAAACTGCCGTAGAACATAGCGGAAGTCTATGGAATCGATGAGACCAGCTCCGCTAGGATCTACGGCACGGAAGGCACGGCGCATTTCCTTCCAGCTTGAGGACACGGTATCTTGAAGTCGCATCATAGCATCGAAAAACTGTGCACTCGTATTACCAGCACTTCTCTGAAATAATACAATGTTATTTGTTGACGAGATTCATGGAGTTATCAATGCAGGTTGGGTTAAATGGTGCCAATCTAATTGTTTATATCCAACTATGCATACGGCAACGGTCAATCTATTTGTTTATATCCAACTATACATACGGCAAAGGTCAATCTATTTGTTTATATCCAACTATACATACGGCAAAGGTCAATCTATTTGTTTATATCCAACTATACATACGGCAAAGGTCAATCTATTTGTTTATATCCAACTATACATACGGCAAAGGTCAATCTATTTGTTTATATCCAACTATGCATATGGCAAAGGTCAATCTATTTGTTTATATCCAACTATACATACGGCAAAGGTCAATCTATTTGTTTATATCCAACTATACATACGGCAAAGGTCAATCTATTTGTTTATATCCAACTATACATATGGCAAAGGTCAATCTATTTGTTTATATCCAACTATACATACGGCAAAGGTCAATCTATTTGTTTATATCCAACTATACATACGGCAAAGGTCAATCTATTTGTTTATATCCAACTATACATACGGCAAAGGTCAATCTATTTGTTTATATCCAACTATACATACGGCAAAGGTCAATCTATTTGTTTATATCCAACTATACATACGGCAAAGGTCATTAGACTCGAGTTTGAAATTCCCTTGTCAAATGATATGTACTTTAATGTTTAATTATGCTTACTACCACATTGAGGGTTTAAGCTAGAAATAGTTGAAATAAAGCAGTCATTTATCTCAGCTGCCACATTGAGGGTTTAAGCTAGAAATAGTTGAAATAAAGCAGTCATTTATCTCAGCTGCCACATTGAGGGTTTAAGCTAGAAATAGTTCAAATAAAGCAGTCATCTATCTCAGCTGCCACATTGAGGGTTTAAGCTAGAAATAGTTGAAATAAAGCAGTCATCTATTTCAGCTGCCACATTGAGGGTTTAAGCTAGAAATAGTTGAAATAAAGCAGTCATCTATCTCAGCTGCCACATTGAGGGTTTAAGCTAGAAATAGTTCAAATAAAGCAGTCATTTATCTCAGCTGCCTGTTCAGGGTACATGTACAGGGAACATTTGGTAATGTTAATTTCTTACACACTATGAAAGTGAATTGCTTGATCCCTGATATATATATATTATACAACATAGGAAATGTGTGTGAGATACATAGTATGATAACATAGTGTTTTGTCCACATGTTTATATAACATCAGAAGATGTTAACCCTAACACCATCATGGAGAGAAAATGTTAAAATTGGCAACAAAACATTAAGAAACCCATGCAACCAATAACATATAGTAAAAGTTTATTTTACCACAATTTTCGGGGTAGCAATCTTGCGCCGTGTGAGCAGTGACTTTGGCTCGTCTTGCGGCTTCAGGTTTAGGATAAAGTGTCGTAGAAAATCAGAGTAGCAAAATCGACCGTTGTCTTTTAAGTCATACTTTGTCAGCAAATCTAAGAATTCTTGACTGCTCAAATCCACACCATAATGAACCAAAATTTCTGGAAAACCAAAATATACATGGTAACACAATTAGAAATTATACAAAACTGCATAAAGCACTAAAATATACATGCTGGGAATAATACTACATAACTATGCTGGGAATAATGCTACAGAACTATGCTGGGAATAATACTACAGAACTATGCTGGGAATAATACTACATAACTATGCTGGGAATAATGCTACAGAACTATGCTGGGAATAATACTACAGAACTATGCTGGGAATAATGCTACAGAACTATGCTGGGAATAATACTACAGAACTATGCTGGGAATAATACTACATAACTATGCTGGGAATAATACTACAGAACTATGCTGGGAATAATACTACATAACTATGCTGGGAATAATACTACATAACTATGCTGGGAATAATGCTACAGAACTATGCTGGGAATAATACTATGGAACTATGCTGGGAATAATACTACATAACTATGCTGGGAATAATACTATGGAACTATGCTGGGAATAATACTATGGAACTATGCTGGGAATAATACTACAGAACTATGCTGGGAATAATGCTATGGAACTATGCTGGGAATAATACTACATAACTATGCTGGGAATAATACTAAGTTAGTCATATATAGATGGGTACTTGACTTAGTCATATATAGATGGGTACATGACTTAGTCATATAGAGATGGGTACTTGACTTAGTCATATATAGATGGGTACTTGACTTAGTCATATATAGATGGGTACTTGACTTAGTCATATATAGATGGGTACTTGACTTAGTCATATATAGATGGGTACTTGACTTAGTCATATAGAGATGGGTACTTGACTTAGTCATATAGAGATGGATACTTGACTTAGTCATATATAGATGGGTACTTGACTTAGTCATATAGAGATGGGTAGTTGACTTAGTCATATAGAGATGGGTACTTGACTTAGTCATATATAGATGGGTACTTGACTTAGTCATATAGAGATGGGTACTTGACTTAGTCATATATAGATGGTAGTTGACTTAGTCATATATAGATGGGTACTTGACGTAGTCATATAGAGATGGGTACTTGACTTAGTCATATATAGATGGGTACTTGACTTAGTCATATAGAGATGGATACTTGACTTAGTCATATATAGATGGTAGTTGACTTAGTCATATATAGATGGGTACTTGACGTAGTCATATAGAGATGGGTACTTGACTTAGTCATATATAGATGGGTACTTGACTTAGTCATATA
Organism: Archivesica marissinica; assembly: GCA_014843695.1. Taxonomy (NCBI): domain Eukaryota; kingdom Metazoa; phylum Mollusca; class Bivalvia; order Venerida; family Vesicomyidae; genus Archivesica; species Archivesica marissinica. The sequence goes on from CM026402.1 coordinate 67,589,583, forward strand.
GAGATGGGTACTTGACTTAGTCATATATAGATGGGTACTTGACTTAGTCATATAGAGATGGGTACTTGACTTAGTCATATATAGATGGGTACTTGACTTAGTCATATAGAGATGGGTACTTGACGTAGTCATATAGAAATGGGTACTTGACGTAGTCATATATAGATGGGTACTTGACTTAGTCATATATAGATGGGTACTTGACTTAGTCATATATAGATGGGTACTTGACTTAGTCATATAGAGATGGGTACTTGACTTAGTCATATAGAGATGGATACTTGACTTAGTCATATATAGATGGGTACCTGACTTAGTCATATATAGATGGGTACTTGACTTAGTCATATAGAGATGGGTACTTGACGTAGTCATATAGAGATGGGTAGTTGACTTAGTCATATATAGATGGGTACTTGACGTAGTCATATAGAGATGGGTAGTTGACTTAGTCATATAGAGATGGGTACTTGACTTAGTCTTATATAGATGGGTACTTGACTTAGTCATATAGAGATGGGTACTTGACTTAGTCATATATAGATGGGTACTTGACTTAGTCATATATAGATGGGTACTTGACTTAGTCATATAGAGATGGGTACTTGACTTAGTCATATATAGATGGGTACTTGACGTAGTCATATAGAGATGGATACTTGACTTAGTCATATATAGATGGATACTTGACTTAGTCATATAGAGATGGGTACTTGACTTAGTCATATATAAATGGGTACTTGACTTAGTCATATAGAGATGGATACTTGACTTAGTCATATAGAGATGGGTACCTGACTTAGTTATATAGAGATGGATACTTGACTTAGTCATATAGAGATGGGTACTTGACTTAGTCATATAGAGATGGATACTTGACTTAGTCATATAGAGATGGGTACTTGACTTAGTCATATAGATATGGGTACTTGGTTCATCAACAAGATTGCATATCAGTGTGGATGAACTCGAAGATCTGGCGAACACCGTACCATCTCACATACTTCCGGTCCGAGGATCGAAGATTAATTGAAAAAGATGAGTGTAAATGACTGTAATGACATACCTTTAAGATCTACAACATTGATGGTTACCTTTAACATCTACAACATTGATGGTTACCTTTAACATCTACAACATTGATGGTTACCTTTAACATCTACAACATTGATCGTTACCTTTAACATCTACAACATTGATGGTTACCTTTAACATCTACAACATTGATGGTTACCTTTAACATCTACAACATTGATGGTTACCTTTAACATCTACAACATTGATGGTTACCTTTAAGATCTACAACATTGATGGTTACCTTTAACACCTACAACATTGATGGTTACCTTTAACATCTACAACATTGATGGTTACCTTTAACATCTACAACATTGATGGTTACCTTTAACATCTACAACATTGATCGTTACCTTTAACATCTACAACATTGATGGTTACCTTTAAGATGTACAACATTGATGGTTACCTTTAACATCTACAACATTGATGGTTACCTTTAACATCTACAACATTGATCGTTACCTTTAACATCTACAACATTGATGGTTACCTTTAACATCTACAACATTGATGGTTACCTTTAAGATGTACAACATTGATGGTTACCTTTAAGATCTACAACATTGATGGTTACCTTTAACATCTACAACATTGATCGTTACCTTTAACATCTACAACATTGATGGTTACCTTTAACATCTACAACATTGATGGTTACCTTTAACATCTACAACATTGATGGTTACCTTTAACATCTACAACATTGATGGTTACCTTTAACATCTACAACATTGATGGTTACCTTTAACATCTACAACATTGATGGTTACCTTTAACATCTACAACATTGATCGTTACCTTTAACATCTACAACATTGATGGTTACCTTTAACATCTACAACATTGATGGTTACCTTTAAGATCTACAACATTGATGGTTACCTTTAACATCTACAACATTGATCGTTACCTTTAACATCTACAACATTGATGGTTACCTTTAACATCTACAACATTGATCATTACCTTTAACATCTACAACATTGATGGTTACATTTAACATCTACAACATTGATGGTTACCTTTAACATCTACAACATTGATGGTTACCTTTAACATCTACAACATTGATGGTTACCTTTAACATCTACAACATTGATGGTTACATTTAAGATGTACAACATTGATGGTTACCTTTAAGATCTACAACATTGATGGTTACCTTTAACATCTACAACATTGATGGTTACCTTTAACATCTACAACATTGATGGTTACCTTTAACATCTACAACATTGATGGTTACCTTTAAGGTCTACAACATTGATGGTTCCTGAGTTGCCAATATCTTTCTGTCGACACATCTGTTGGATTTGTTTCCAGTTTTTGTATATGGTGTTCTTTACAACATGTTCAGCTAATTCTGCATTAACCATCGGGGTCGACATTCTTGTTTGTGACCTTGACATTGCTCCCGGACGTATCATCTCAAACTGGGAAAGGAACAAGCATACAAAATACCAAAATTCATAAACAACAAAGTAATACAATCTCTTCATGAAACTATTTCAATAACAACTTGCAACAGCTGAATGATTCAATTATTTGGCCATTTCCTTCCTTCACAATTAATTAAGGTGTCAAGGAAATCTTGCTTGAGGGAATGCTGTAAGAGTATGAGTGTTGGAGGTGCAATGTGATACAATAGTTGAGTATGAGTGTTGGAGGTGCAATGTGATACAATAGTTGAGTATGAGTGTTGGTGGTGCAATGTGATACAATAGTTGAGTATGAGTGTTGGTGGTGCAATGTGATACAATAGTTGAGTATGAGTGTTGGTGGTGCAATGTGATACAATAGTTGAGTATGAGTGTTGGAGGTGCAATGTGATACAATAGTTGAGTATGAGTGTTGGTGGTGCAATGTGATACAATAGTTGAGTATGAGTGTTGGTGGTGCAATGTGATACAATAGTTGAGTATGAGTGTTGGTGGTGCAATGTGATACAATGGTTGAGTATGAGTGTTGGTGGTGCAATGTGATACAATAGTTGAGTATGAGTGTTGGTGGTGCAATGTGATACAATGGTTGAGTATGAGTGTTGGTGGTGCAATGTGATACAATGGTTGAGGATATGGTGTATGAGTGTTGGAGGTGCAATGTGATACAATGGTTGAGGGTATGATGTAGGAGTGTTGGTGGTGCAATGTGATACAATGGTTGAGTATGAGTGTTGGTGGTGCAATGTGATACAATGGTTGAGGATATGATGTATGAGTGTTGGTGGTGCAATGTGATTCAATAGTTGAGGGTATGAGTGTTGGTGGTGCAATGTGATACAATAGTTGAGGGTATGAGTGTTGGTGGTGCAATGTGATGCAATGGTTGAGGGTATGATGTATGAGTGTTGGTGGTGCAATGTGATACAATAGTTGAGGGTATGAGTGTTGGTGGTGCAATGTGATACAATGGTTGAGGGTATGATGTATGAGTGTTGGAGGTGCAATGTGATACAATGGTTGAGGGTATGAGTGTTGGTGGTGCAATGTGATACAATGGTTGAGGGTATGATGTAGGAGTGTTGGAGGTGTAATGTGATACAATGATTGAGTGTATGAGTGTTTGGAGGTGCAATGTGATAAAATGGTTGAGGGTATGAGTGTTGGAGGTGCAATGTGATACAATGGTTGAGGGTATGATGTTGGAGTGTTGGAGGTGTAATGTGATACAATGGTTGAGGGTATGAGTGTTGGTGGTGCAATGTGATACAATGGTTGAGGGTATGAGTGTTGGTGGTGCAATGTGATACAATGGTTGAGGGTATGAGTGTTGGTGGTGCAATGTGATACAATGGTTGAGGGTATGATGTAGGAGTGTTGGAGGTGTAATGTGATACAATGATTGAGTGTATGAGTGTTTGGAGGTGCAATGTGATAAAATGGTTGAGGGTATGAGTATTGGAGGTGCAATGTGATACAATGTTTGAGGGTATGATGTTGGAGTGTTGGAGGTGTAATGTGATACAATGGTTGAGGGTATGATGTTGGAGTGTTGGAGGTGTAATGTGATACAATGGTTGAGGGTATGAGTGTTGGTGGTGCAATGTGATACAATGGTTGAGGGTATGAGTGTTGGTGGTGCAATGTGATACAATGGTTGAGGGTATGAGTGTTGGAGGTGCAATGTGATACAATGGTTGAGGGTATGATGTATGAGTGTTGATGGTGCAATGTGATTCAATGGTTGAGGGTATGATGTATGCGTGTTGGTGGTGCAATGTGATACAATGGTTGAGGGTATGATGTATGAGTGTTGATGGTGCAATGTGATACAATGGTTGAGGGTATGATGTATGAGTGTTGATGGTGCAATGTGATACAATGGTTGAGGGTATGATGTATGAGTGTTGATGGTGCAATGTGATACAATGGTTGAGGGTATGATGTATGAGTGTTGATGGTGCAATGTGATACAATGGTTGAGGGTATGAGTGTTGGAGGTGCAATGTGATACAATGGTTGAGGGTATGAGTGTTGATGGTGCAATGTGATACAATGGTTGAGGGTATGAGTGTTGGTGGTGCAATGTGATACAATGGTTGAGGGTATGATGTATGAGTGTTGGAGGTGCAATGTGATACAATGGTTGAGGGTATGATGTATGAGTGTTGGAGGTGCAATGTGATACAATGGTTGAGGGTATGATGTATGAGTGTTGGAGGTGCAATGTGATACAATGGTTGAGGGTATGATGTTGGAGTGTTGGAGGTGCAATGTGATACAATGGTTGAGGGTATGAGTGTTGGTGGTGCAATGTGATACAATGGTTGAGGGTATGATGTATGAGTGTTGGAGGTGCAATGTGATACAATGGTTGAGGGTATGATGTATGAGTGTTGGAGGTGCAATGTGATACAATGGTTGAGGGTATGATGTATGAGTGTTGATGGTGCAATGTGATTCAATGGTTGAGGGTATGAGTGTTGGAGGTGCAATGTGATACAATGGTTGAGGGTATGACGTAGGAGTGTTGGAGGTGTAATGTGATACAATGGTTGAGGGTATGAGTGTTGGTGGTGCAATGTGATACAATGGTTGAGGGTATGATGTATGAGTGTTGGAGGTGCAATGTGATACAATGGTTGAGGGTATGAGTGTTGATGGTGCAATGTGGTACAATGGTTGAGGGTATGATGTATGAGTGTTGATGGTGCAATGTGATTCAATGGTTGAGGGTATGATGTATGAGTGTTGGTGGTGCAATGTGATACAATGGTTGAGGGTATGCGTGTTGGTGGTGCAATGTGATACAATCATTGAGGATATGATGTATGCGTGTTGGTGGTGCAATGTGATACAATGGTTGAGTATGAGTGTTGGAGGTGCAATGTAATACAATGGTTGAGTATGAGTGTTGGAGGTGCAATGTAATACAATGGTTGAGGGTATGATGTATGAGTGTTGGTGGTGCAATGTGATACAATGGTTGAGTATGAGTGTTGGAGGTGCAATGTGATGCAATGGTTGAGGGTATGATGTATGAGTGTTGGAGGTGCAATGTGATACAATGGTTGAGGGTATGATGTATGAGTGTTGATGGTGTAATGTGATACAATGGTTGAGGGTATGATGTATGAGTGCTGGAGGTGCAATGTGATACAATGGTTGAGGGTATGAGTGTTGGTGGTGCAATGTGATACAATGGTTGAGGGTATGATGTATGAGTGTTGGTGGTGCAATGTGATACAATGGTTGAGGGTATGATGTATGAGCGTTGATGGTGCAATGTGATACAATGGTTGAGGGTATGAGTGTTGATGGTGCAATGTGATACAATGGTTGAGGGTATGATGTATGAGTGTTGGTGGTGCAATGTGATACAATGGTTGAGGGTATGATGTATGAGTGTTGGTGGTGCAATGTGATACAATGGTTGAGTATGAGTGTTGGAGGTGCAATGTAATACAATGGTTGAGTATGAGTGTTGGAGGTGCAATGTAATACAATGGTTGAGGGTATGATGTATGAGTGTTGGTGGTGCAATGTGATACAATGGTTGAGTATGAGTGTTGGAGGTGCAATGTGATGCAATGGTTGAGGGTATGATGTATGAGTGTTGGAGGTGCAATGTGATACAATGGTTGAGGGTATGATGTATGAGTGTTGATGGTGTAATGTGATACACTGGTTGAGGGTATGATGTATGAGTGCTGGAGGTGCAATGTGATACAATGGTTGAGGGTATGAGTGTTGATGGTGCAATGTGATACAATGGTTGAGGGTATGATGTATGAGTGTTGGTGGTGCAATGTGATACAATGGTTGAGGGTATGATGTATGAGTGTTGATGGTGCAATGTGATACAATGGTTGAGGGTATGAGTGTTGATGGTGCAATGTGATACAATGGTTGAGGGTATGATGTATGAGTGTTGATGGTGCAATGTGATACAATGGTTGAGGGTATGAGTGTTGGTGGTGCAATGTGATACAATGGTTGAGGGTATGAGTGTTGGTGGTGCAATGTGATACAATGGTTGAGAGTATGATGTTGGAGTGTTGGTGGTGCAATGTGATACAATGGTTGAGGGTATGAGTGTTGGTGGTGCAATGTGATACAATGGTTGAGGGTATGAGTGTTGGTGGTGCAATGTGATACAATGGTTGAGGGTATGAGTGTTGGAGGTGCAATGTGATACAATGGTTGAGGGTATGATGTATGAGTGTTGATGGTGCAATGTGATTCAATGGTTGAGGGTATGATGTATGCGTGTTGGTGGTGCAATGTGATACAATGGTTGAGGGTATGATGTATGAGTGTTGATGGTGCAATGTGATACAATGGTTGAGGGTATGATGTATGAGTGTTGATGGTGCAATGTGATACAATGGTTGAGGGTATGATGTATGAGTGTTGATGGTGCAATGTGATACAATGGTTGAGGGTATGAGTGTTGGAGGTGCAATGTGATACAATGGTTGAGGGTATGAGTGTTGATGGTGCAATGTGATACAATGGTTGAGGGTATGAGTGTTGGTGGTGCAATGTGATACAATGGTTGAGGGTATGATGTATGAGTGTTGGAGGTGCAATGTGATACAATGGTTGAGGGTATGATGTATGAGTGTTGGAGGTGCAATGTGATACAATGGTTGAGGGTATGATGTATGAGTGTTGGAGGTGCAATGTGATACAATGGTTGAGGGTATGATGTTGGAGTGTTGGAGGTGCAATGTGATACAATGGTTGAGGGTATGAGTGTTGGTGGTGCAATGTGATACAATGGTTGAGGGTATGATGTATGAGTGTTGGAGGTGCAATGTGATACAATGGTTGAGGGTATGATGTATGAGTGTTGGAGGTGCAATGTGATACAATGGTTGAGGGTATGATGTATGAGTGTTGGTGGTGCAATGTGATACAATGGTTGAGGGTATGATGTATGAGTGTTGATGGTGCAATGTGATTCAATGGTTGAGGGTATGAGTGTTGGAGGTGCAATGTGATACAATGGTTGAGGGTATGACGTAGGAGTGTTGGAGGTGTAATGTGATACAATGGTTGAGGGTATGAGTGTTGGTGGTGCAATGTGATACAATGGTTGAGGGTATGATGTATGAGTGTTGGAGGTGCAATGTGATACAATGGTTGAGGGTATGAGTGTTGATGGTGCAATGTGGTACAATGGTTGAGGGTATGATGTATGAGTGTTGATGGTGCAATGTGATTCAATGGTTGAGGGTATGATGTATGAGTGTTGGTGGTGCAATGTGATACAATGGTTGAGGGTATGCGTGTTGGTGGTGCAATGTGATACAATCATTGAGGATATGATGTATGCGTGTTGGTGGTGCAATGTGATACAATGGTTGAGTATGAGTGTTGGAGGTGCAATGTAATACAATGGTTGAGTATGAGTGTTGGAGGTGCAATGTAATACAATGGTTGAGGGTATGATGTATGAGTGTTGGTGGTGCAATGTGATACAATGGTTGAGTATGAGTGTTGGAGGTGCAATGTGATGCAATGGTTGAGGGTATGATGTATGAGTGTTGGAGGTGCAATGTGATACAATGGTTGAGGGTATGATGTATGAGTGTTGATGGTGTAATGTGATACAATGGTTGAGGGTATGATGTATGAGTGCTGGAGGTGCAATGTGATACAATGGTTGAGGGTATGAGTGTTGGTGGTGCAATGTGATACAATGGTTGAGGGTATGATGTATGAGTGTTGGTGGTGCAATGTGATACAATGGTTGAGGGTATGATGTATGAGCGTTGATGGTGCAATGTGATACAATGGTTGAGGGTATGAGTGTTGATGGTGCAATGTGATACAATGGTTGAGGGTATGATGTATGAGTGTTGGTGGTGCAATGTGATACAATGGTTGAGGGTATGATGTATGAGTGTTGGTGGTGCAATGTGATACAATGGTTGAGTATGAGTGTTGGAGGTGCAATGTAATACAATGGTTGAGTATGAGTGTTGGAGGTGCAATGTAATACAATGGTTGAGGGTATGATGTATGAGTGTTGGTGGTGCAATGTGATACAATGGTTGAGTATGAGTGTTGGAGGTGCAATGTGATGCAATGGTTGAGGGTATGATGTATGAGTGTTGGAGGTGCAATGTGATACAATGGTTGAGGGTATGATGTATGAGTGTTGATGGTGTAATGTGATACACTGGTTGAGGGTATGATGTATGAGTGCTGGAGGTGCAATGTGATACAATGGTTGAGGGTATGAGTGTTGATGGTGCAATGTGATACAATGGTTGAGGGTATGATGTATGAGTGTTGGTGGTGCAATGTGATACAATGGTTGAGGGTATGATGTATGAGTGTTGATGGTGCAATGTGATACAATGGTTGAGGGTATGAGTGTTGATGGTGCAATGTGATACAATGGTTGAGGGTATGATGTATGAGTGTTGATGGTGCAATGTGATACAATGGTTGAGGGTATGAGTGTTGGTGGTGCAATGTGATACAATGGTTGAGGGTATGAGTGTTGGTGGTGCAATGTGATACAATGGTTGAGAGTATGATGTTGGAGTGTTGGTGGTGCAATGTGATACAATGGTTGAGGGTATGAGTGTTGGTGGTGCAATGTGATACAATGGTTGAGGGTATGAGTGTTGGTGGTGCAATGTGATACAATGGTTGAGGGTATGATGTTGGAGTGTTGGTGGTGCAATGTGATACAATGGTTGAGGGTATGAGTGTTGGTGGTGCAATGTGATACAATGGTTGAGGGTATGAGTGTTGGAGGTGCAATGTGATACAATAGTTGAGGGTATGGTGTATGAGTGTTGGTGGTGCAATGTGATACAATGGTTGAGGGTATGGTGTATGAGTGTTGGTGGTGCAATGTGATACAATGGTTGAGGGTATGATGTATGAGTGTTGGATGTGCAATGTGATACAATGGTTGAGGGTATGATGTAGGAGTGTTGGAGGTGCAATGTGATACAATGGTTGAGTATGAGTGTTGGTGGTGCAATGTGATACAATGGTTGAGGGTACTATGGTATCATACCCATGATACAATGGTTGAGGGTATGAGTGTTGGAGGTGCAATGTGATACAATGGTTGAGGGTATGATGTATGAGTGTTGGAGGTGCAATGTGATACAATGGTTGAGGGTATGGTGTATGAGTGTTGGTGGTGCAATGTGGTACAATGGTTGAGGGTATGGTGTATGAGTGTTGGTGGTGCAATGTGGTACAATGGTTGAGGGTATGATGTATGAGTGTTGGTGGTGCAATGTGATACAATGGTTGAGGGTATGGTGTATGAGTGTTGGTGGTGCAATGTGATACAATGGTTGAGGGTATGATGTATGAGTGTTGGAGGTGCAATGTGATACAATGGTTGAGGGTATGATGTATGAGTGTTGGAGGTGCAATGTGATACAATGGTTGAGTATGAGTGTTGGTGGTGCAATGTGATACAATGGTTGAGGGTACTATGGTTCATACCCATGATACAATGGTTGAGGGTACTATGGTACATACCTGTGTATGTGATACAATGGTTGAGGGTACTATGGTACATACCCGTGATACTATGGTTGAGGGTACTATGGTACATACCCATGATACAATGGTTGAGGGTACTATGGTACATACCTGTGTATGTGATACAATGGTTGAGGGTACTATGGTACATACCCGTGATACAATGGTTGAGGGTACTATGGTACATACCTATGATACAATGGTTGAGGGTACTATGGTACATACCCATGATACAATGGTTGAGGGTACTATGGTACATACCCGTGATACAATGGTTGAGGGTACTATGGTACATACCTGTGTATGTGATACAATGGTTGAGGGTACTATGGTACATACCTGTGTATGTGATACAATGGTTGAGGGTACTATGGTACATACCCGTGTATGTGATACAATGGTTGAGGTTACTATGGTACATACCTGTGTATGTGATACAATGGTTGAGGGTACTATGGTACATACCCGTGATACAATGGTTGAGGGTACTATGGTACATACCCGTGATACAATGGTTGAGGGTACTATGGTACATACCCATGATACAATGGTTGAGGGTACTATGGTACATACCCGTGATACAATGGTTGAGGGTACTATGGTACATACCCATGATACAATGGTTGAGGGTACTATGGTACATACCTGTGATACAATGGTTGAGGGTACTATGGTACATACCTGTGTATGTGATACCATGGTTGAGGGTACTATGGTACATACCCGTGATACAATGGTTGAGGGTACTATGGTACATACCTGTGATACAATGATTGAGGGTACTATGGTACATACCCGTGTATGTGATACAATGGTTGAGGGTACTATGGTACATACCCATGATACAATGGTTGAGGGTACTATGGTACATACCCATGATACAATGGTTGAGGGTACTATGGTACATACCCGTGATACAATGGTTGAGGGTACTATGGTACATACCCATGATACAATGGTTGAGGGTACTATGGTACATACCCATGATACAATGGTTGAGGGTACTATGGTACATACCCGTGATACAATGGTTGAGGGTACTACGGTACATACCCGTGATACAATGGTTGAGGGTACTATGGTACATACCCGTGATACAATGGTTGAGGGTACTATGGTACATACCCATGATACAATGGTTGAGGGTACTATGGTGCATACCCATGATACAATGGTTGAGGGTACTATGGTACATACCCATGTATGTGATACAATGGTTGAGGGTACTATGGTACATACCCATGTATGTGATACAATGGTTGAGGGTACTATGGTACATACCTGTGTATATGATACAATGGTTGAGGGTACTATGGTACATACCTGTGTATGTGATACAATGGTTGAGGGTACTATGGTACATACCTGTGTATGTGATACAATGGTTGAGGGTACTATGGTACATACCTGTGTATGTGATACAATGGTTGAGGGTACTATGGTACATACCTGTGTATGTGATACAATGGTTGAGGGTACTATGGTACATACCCGTGATACAATGGTTGAGGGTACTATGGTACATACCCATGTATGTGATACAATGGTTGAGGGTACTATGGTACATACCTGTGTATGTGATACAATGGTTGAGGGTACTATGGTACATACCCGTGTATGTGATATAATGGTTGAGGGTACTATGGTACATACCCATGATACAATGGTTGAGGGTACTATGGTACATACCCGTGATACAATAGTTGAGGGTACTATGGTACATACCCGTGATACAATGGTTGAGGGTACTATGGTACATACCTGTGTATGTGATACAATGGTTGAGGGTACTATGGTACATACCTGTGTATGTGATACAATGGTTGAGGGTACTATGGTACATACCCGTGATACAATGGTTGAGGGTACTATGGTACATACCCGTGTATGTGATACAATGGTTGAGGGTACTATGGTACATACCTTTGTATGTGATACAATGGTTGAGGGTACTATGGTACATACCCATGTATGTGATACAATGGTTGAGGGTAATATGGTACATACCTGTGATACAATGGTTGAGGGTACTATGGTACATACCCATGATACAATGGTTGAGGGTACTATGGTACATACCCGTGATACAATGGTTGAGGGTACAATGGTACATACCCGTGATACAATGGTTGAGGGTACTATGGTACATACCCATGTATGTGATACAATGGTTGAGGGTACTATGGTACATACCTGTGTATGTGATACAATGGTTGAGGGTACTATGGTACATACCCGTGTATGTGATAATGGTTGAGGGTACTATGGTACATACCCATGATACAATGGTTGAGGGTACTATGGTACATACCCGTGATACAATAGTTGAGGGTACTATGGTACATACCCGTGATACAATGGTTGAGGGTACTATGGTACATACCCATGATACAATGGTTGAGGGTATTATGGTACATACCTGTGATACAATGGTTGAGGGTACTATGGTACATACCCGTGATACAATGGTTGAGGGTACTATGGTACATACCCATGATACAATGGTTGAGGGTACTATGGTACATACCCATGTATGTGATACAATGGTTGAGGGTACTATGGTACATACCCGTGTATGTGATACAATGGTTGAGGGTACTATGGTACATACCCGTGTATGTGATACAATGGTTGAGGGTACTATGGTACATACCCGTGTATGTGATACAATGGTTGAGGGTACTATGGTACATACCAGTGTATGTGATACAATGGTTGAGGGTACTATGGTACATACCCGTGTATGTGATACAATGGTTGAGGGTACTATGGTACATACCTGTGTATGTGATACAATGGTTGAGGGTACTATGGTACATACCTGTGTATGTGATACAATGGTTGAGGGTACTATGGTACATACCTGTGTATGTGATACAATGGTTGAGGGTACTATGGTACATACCCGTGATACAATGGTTGAGGGTACTATGGTACATACCTGTGTATGTGATACAATGGTTGAGGGTACTATGGTACATACCCATGATACAATGGTTGAGGGTACTATGGTACATACCGTGTATGTGATACAATGGTTGAGGGTACTATGGTACATACCATGTGATACAATGGTTGAGGGTACTATGGTACATACCTGTATGTGATACAATGGTTGAGGGTACTATGGTACATACCCGTGTATGTGATACAATGGTTGAGGGTACTATGGTACATACCCGTGATACAATGGTTGAGGGTACTATGGTACATACCTGTGTATGTGATACAATGGTTGAGGGTACTATGGTACATACCCGTGATACAATGGTTGAGGGTACTATGGTACATACCCGTGATACAATGGTTGAGGGTACTATGGTACATACCCGTGTATGTGATACAATGGTTGAGGGTACTATGGTACATACCTGTGTATGTGATACAATGGTTGAGGGTACTATGGTACATACCCGTGTATGTGATACAATGGTTGAGGGTACTATGGTACATACCCGTGATACAATGGTTGAGGGTACTATGGTACATACCTGTGTATGTGATACAATGGTTGAGGGTACTATGGTACATACCAGTGTATGTGATACAATGGTTGAGGGTACTATGGTACATACCTGTGTATGTGATACAATGGTTGAGGGTACTATGGTACATACCCATGTATGTGATACAATGGTTGAGGGTACTATGGTACATACCTGTGTATGTGATACAATGGTTGAGGGTACTATGGTACATACCCGTGTATGTGATACAATGGTTGAGGGTACTATGGTACATACCTGTGTATGTGATACAATGGTTGAGGGTACTATGGTACATACCTGTGTATGTGATACAATGGTTGAGGGTACTATGGTACATACCTGTGTATGTGATACAATAGTTGAGGGTACTATGGTACATACCTGTGTATGTGATACAATGGTTGAGGGTACTATGGTACATACCCGTGATACAATGGTTGAGGGTACTATGGTACATACCCGTGATACAATGGTTGAGGGTACTATGGTACATACCTGTGTATGTGATACAATGGTTGAGGGTACTATGGTACATACCTGTGTATGTGATACATGGTTGAGGGTACTATGGTACATACCCGTGATACAATGGTTGAGGGTACTATGGTACATACCTGTGATACAATGGTTGAGGGTACTATGGTACATACCTGTGTATGTGATACAATGGTTGAGGGTACTATGGTACATACCCATGATACAATGGTTGAGGGTACTATGGTACATACCTGTGATACAATGGTTGAGGGTACTATGGTACATACCCGTGTATGTGATACAATGGTTGAGGGTACTATGGTACATACCCTGTGATACAATGGTTGAGGGTACTATGGTACATACCCGTGATACAATGGTTGAGGGTACTATGGTACATACCTGTGTATGTGATACAATGGTTGAGGGTACTATGGTACATACCCGTGATACAATGGTTGAGGGTACTATGGTACATACCTGTGTATGTGATACAATGGTTGAGGGTACTATGGTACATACCCATGTATGTGATACAATGGTTGAGGGTACTATGGTACATACCCGTGTATGTGATACAATGGTTGAGGGTACTATGGTACATACCCATGAGTGATACAATGGTTGAGGGTACTATGGTACATACCCGTGTATGTGTTACAATGGTTGAGGGTACTATGGTACATACCCGTGATACAATGGTTGAGGGTACTATGGTACATACCCATGTATGTGATACAATGGTTGAGGGTACTATGGTACATACCTGTGTATGTGATACAATGGTTGAGGGTACTATGGTACATACCATGTGATACAATGGTTGAGGGTACTATGGTACATACCCGTGTATGTGATACAATGGTTGAGGGTACTATGGTACATACCCGTGATACAATGGTTGAGGGTACTATGGTACATACCTATGTATGTGATACAATGGTTGAGGGTACTATGGTACATACCTGTGTATGTGATACAATGGTTGAGGGTACTATGGTACATACCCTGTGATACAATGGTTGAGGGTACTATGGTACATACCCATGTATGTGATACAATGGTTGAGGGTACTATGGTACATACCTGTGTATGTGATACAATGGTTGAGGGTACTATGGTACATACCCGTGTATGTGATACAATGGTTGAGGGTACTATGGTACATACCCGTGTATGTGATACAATGGTTGAGGGTACTATGGTACATACCCATGTATGTGATACAATGGTTGAGGGTACTATGGTACATACCCGTGTATGTGTTACAATGGTTGAGGTTACTATGGTACATACCCGTGATACAATGGTTGAGGGTACTATGGTACATACACATGTATGTGATACAATGGTTGAGGGTACTATGGTACATACCTGTGTATGTGATACAATGGTTGAGGGTACTATGGTACATACCCGTGTATGTGATACAATGGTTGAGGGTACTATGGTACATACCCATGTATGTGATACAATGGTTGAGGGTACTATGGTACATACCCATGTATGTGATACAATGGTTGAGGGTACTATGGTACATACCCGTGATACAATGGTTGAGGGTACTATGGTACATACCCGTGATACAATGGTTGAGGGTACTATGGTACATACCCGTGATACAATGGTTGAGGGTACTATGGTACATACCTGTATGTGATACAATGGTTGAGGGTACTATGGTACATACCCGTGATACAATGGTTGAGGGTACTATGGTACATACCGTGTATGTGATACAATGGTTGAGGGTACTATGGTACATACCCATGTATGTGATACAATGGTTGAGGGTACTATGGTACATACCCATGTATGTGATACAATGGTTGAGGGTACTATGGTACATACCTGTGATACAATGGTTGAGGGTACTATGGTACATACCCGTGTATGTGATACAATGGTTGAGGGTACTATGGTACATACCCGTGATACAATGGTTGAGGGTACTATGGTACATACCCATGTATGTGATACAATGGTTGAGGGTACTATGGTACATACCCGTGTATGTGTTACAATGGTTGAGGTACTATGGTACATACCCGTGATACAATGGTTGAGGGTACTATGGTACATACCCATGTATGTGATACAATGGTTGAGGGTACTATGGTACATACCTGTGTATGTGATACAATGGTTGAGGGTACTATGGTACATACCCGTGATACAATGGTTGAGGGTACTATGGTACATACCTGTGTATGTGATACAATGGTTGAGGGTACTATGGTACATACCCGTGATACAATGGTTGAGGGTACTATGGTACATACCCATGATACAATGGTTGAGGGTACTATGGTACATACCCGTGTATGATACAATGGTTGAGGGTACTATGGTACATACCCGTGATACAATGGTTGAGGGTACTATGGTACATACCCGTGATACAATGGTTGAGGGTACTATGGTACATACCCATGATACAATGGTTGAGGGTACTATGGTACATACCCGTGATACAATGGTTGAGGGTACTATGGTACATACCCAGTGATACAATGGTTGAGGGTACTATGGTACATACCCGTGATACAATGGTTGAGGGTACTATGGTACATACCTGTGTATGTGATACAATGGTTGAGGGTACTATGGTACATACCCGTGATACAATGGTTGAGGGTACTATGGTACATACCTACGTGATACAATGGTTGAGGGTACTATGGTACATACCTGTGTATGTGATACAATGGTTGAGGGTACTATGGTACATACCTGT
>CM026402.1:67607330-67680073 GCA_014843695.1 Archivesica marissinica
GATGGTACGTAAATAGATATTAAATAATTGATGGTACGTAAATCGATATTGAATAATTGATGGTACGTAAATAGATATTAAATAATTGATGGTACGTAAATAGATATTAAATAATTGATGGTACGTAAATAGATATTAAATAATTGATGGTACGTAAATCGATATTAAATAATTGATGGTACGTAAATCGATATTGAATAATTGGTGGTACGTAAATAGATATTAAATAATTGATGGTACGTTAACCCATAGAACTAATATTTGAATTTCACAAACATTTGTCCGTTTTGTTATCGATGTATATAATTTGTAGATATTCTATTCATACGTAATATTTTCATATTATATTGTTATAACTTTTCCATTCTGTTACATTTCTGCATACATGTTTTAAAACAATCCTGTGATGAAGTAAAAGAGAATATCTCGTGTATATACTCGTATACTGCAGTCACCTCGTGTATATACTCGTATACTGCAGTCACCTCGTGTATATACTTGTATACTGCAGTCACCTCTCGTGTATATACTCGTATACTGCAGTCACCTCTCGTGTATATACTCGTATACTGCAGTCACCTCGTGTATATACTCGTATACTGCAGTCACCTCGTGTATATACTCGTATACTGCAGTCACCTCTCGTGTATATATAATCGGATAATGCAGTACCTCGCGTGTAATATAGGTTACTGCAGTACTCGTGTATATACTCGTATAATGCATGTCCACTCATGTATATACTCGTATACTGCCAATCACCTGGTGTATATAATCGTATACTGCAGTCACTCGTGTATATTACTCGTATACTGCAGTCAACCTCGTGTATATACTGTATACTGCAGTCACCTCGTGTATATACTAGTTATACTGCAGTAACCTCGTGGATATATCGTATATGCAGTCACTCCTCGTGTATATACTCGTATCGGCAGTCACCTCTCGTGTATATAAGGCTATACTGCAGTCAACCTTAGTGTATATACTGTATACTGCAGTCACCTGTGTTATACTCGTATACTGCAGTCCACCTCTCGGTATATACTCGTTTACTGCCATCACATCTCGTGTGTATATAAAGTCATAAGCGTCAACTATAGTGTATATTACTGTATACTGCAGTCACCTCTCGTGTATATACTGTTACTGCGTACCTCTCGTGTATATAATCGTTATACTGCAGTAACCCTCGTGTATACTATCGTATATGCAGTACTCTCGCTGTATATACTCGATTACTGCAGTTCACCTCTCTGTATAACTAGATATGTTTTTAAGTCACCCTCGATGTATATAATGTATTACTGCAGTCACCTCTCGTGTATATACTCGTATACTGCAGTCACCTCGTGTATATACTCGTATACTGCAGTCACCTCGTGTATATACTCGTATACTGCAGTCACCTCTCGTGTATATACTCGTATACTGCAGTCACCTCTCGTGTATATACTCGTATACTGCAGTCACCTCTCGTGTATATACTCGTATACTGCAGTCACCTCTCGTGTATATACTCGTATACTGCAGTCACCTCTCGTGTATATACTCGTATACTGCAGTCACCTCTCGTGTATATACTCGTATACTGCAGTCACCTCTCGTGTATATACTCGTATACTGCAGTCACCTCTCGTGTATATACTCGTATACTGCAGTCACCTCTCGTGTATATACTCGTATACTGCAGTCACCTCTCGTGTATATACTCGTATACTGCAGTCACCTCTCGTGTATATACTCGTATACTGCAGTCACCTCTCGTGTATATACTCGTATACTGCAGTCACCTCTCGTGTATATACTCGTATACTGCAGTCACCTCTCCAACAAACTCTTTATACTAATACACATTAAGTGTGCATTCTCCGGTCAATATTAATTGTTACATATATATGCGTGGCAATATCATGAGCCACGTAAATCTTCACAACGTGCACGTTGTGACTTCGGTACGTCCCGCAGCAGCTAATTCAATGCATCGACACAGCCACGGTGCCTAATGTGCTCCGTTGTACATAGTTTTAATCGTGAAGTCGGGGTGGAGCGACATCAACCGGGGATGTAGGTATGTCTTTGAATATCATTGACCATAATGGCAACCAAGTCTCTGCTGCTGCGGGATGACAATGTGGAGGAGATGGCCATGAAAACGACCATTCGAAGGAAAGACACTACCGGCACCCAGAACTTGTCATCCTGTTAAGGAAGGAGCCTACTCAGGATGTGCAACCGACGGAGCAACTTAAATGACTTAGAAATATTTACTCGTCCAGATGCATTTTTGCGGTTGCCCATATAAATAAAACTACAGTATTGGATTGGAATATTATATAGATTAGTTATTATAGATATTGGAGGATAGTGCATGATACAGACAGAGACCCATTCCAGAATCTCCTCTGGTCTTTTACGTGCACGGTGTAAAGCACCGACAAGAGACCTCGTTTTAACGTCCCATTTGAAAGACTTAATTTATTAGGGTCAGACGGGGGATCGAACCTGCGAGTGTGAAAATATATTTCTTTTCATGGCTTACATTTATACTCTTACACTTACTACATACTTCAAAATGTTCACCTTTAAACTATATATATATAGAGTCAAACAGAAAGTATAATTATATACTGAGTCAAAAAAGAAACGATACCAAACTAAAAATGACGTAAAACGGGTAAAACCATAGAAAGGTTTAATATATTATTACGTATCAGTACCGGGTATCTTATTGCAACGTCAGCCAACTATAAACACAGGTAAATAAACCCCTGATAATCCTGGAACGCCGAATTTCCGATTTTCACGTGCTCAACAAAGACAACTTCCTACACATGTACAAATCAGAAAACCGGTTTATTGTACTGGTATTGCATTATCATCGAGGAAAAACACCTTACATACCCATTGTTACCTCTAACAAAATGCCTAGGCTAAACTGCAATCAGAGAATGCGTGCCATTGGCATGATTGACGGCAGTTTACGTCAGCGTGACGTCGCAAATCGACTCGGGGGTTACGCGGATCACGATAACACGTCTACTTCGACGTTATCGAACACATGGATCGGTGGACGACTGTCCAAGATCTGGTCGACCACGTGTGATGACGCGTGAACAGGACCGTCACATTCGGACGTCACATTTACGTGACCGGTTCCTACCTGCTACGCACACAGCTGCCGTTACTCCTATGATGACCAACAATCGCATCAGTGCACAAACAGTCAGGAACCGGCTCTGTGAACGTGGCATTCGTGCCTATCGGCCATACGTTGGACCCATCCTGACACGACGTCACAGTGACGTACGGCGGGAATGGACGACGGAACGTGCTCGGTTACAGTGGAATTCGGTGATGTTTAGCGATGAATCGCGGTTCTGTTTGCAGAGAGCGGGTATATCGCAGACGCGGTGAACGTTACGCCGACGCATGTGTCAGGTCGATCTGTTCGGGGGCGGAAGCGTTATGGCGTGGGGCGGTATCACCTTCGGCAGTCGCACTGAACTGTTAGTGGTGGACGGGAACCTAAACGCCCAGCGGTACTGTGATGAGATCCTTGCGCCAGTTGTTGTGCCGTTCTTTAACGCCAACAGAAACGTCACACTGTTCCAACAGGACAACGCCAGGTGTCATACTGCTCGGATTTCCACCACATTATTGGAGCAGAACAATATTGAAACCCTGCCGTGGCCTGCTTTGTCACCAGACTTGTCACCCATAGAACATTTGTGGGATACGTTAGACCGCCGCGTCAGACGACGTCAGCCGGTAACGTTAAACCAACTGAGGGATGTTTTGCGTCAGGAGTGGACAAATATTGACCAGCAAGAGATTCAGACACTCTTCCGTTCGATGCGACGGCGGTGCATTGCAGTGAGAGACGCAAATGGTGCCCATACTCGGTATTGACGTCTGTGTGAAAACTCCATTAGACCCCTGTCCGACGAATTACGTCATCACGCAGCAGACAGTTTCGGAGGCTCATTATGCTTTATGTGCTCCTCTTTCAAACATGTTGGACTATCATCTTATGGATTTTCAAAGAATTTTCTTAATAAATGGTGAAATTATAGACACATAAACACCAGGTATCGTTTCTTTTTTGACTCAGTATATATAACATGTACATAGAGAATTTTGTACATTCTATTATTAATGATTACATTTGAAGTCGACCCATTTTTAAATATTAATTTACGATACCTTTGTGTTTACGACAACAGCAATTACGATATAGAAAATATCAGTTTGTAAGAAATATGATCAAACATTACCCTGAACTGGTTATACTACGTTTATGTTGTAAATCACTTGTTTGTTTGCTTTAGGCCATTGTGTGTTTTACGTTTATTTATCGTCGCTACCGGTTGCCCATATGAGCGACGCCTGAAGAGATTAGTCATTTTAGATTGTTGGAGGATAGTGCAATGTTACAGAGAGAGACCCATTCCAGAGTCTCCTCTGGTTCTTTTACGTGCACGGTGTAAAGCACCGACACGAGACCTCGGTTTAACGTTCCATCTGAAAGACTGCTAAGTTTATTAGGGTCAGACGGGGGATCGAACCTGCGATCCCTAGATTACCAGTCCTGCGTGTTACCACTGGACTACATATCCGTCTGTCGTTAGGCCATTATACACACACATCATATATAACTGTTGCTAGCAATAAACCATAATCGCGCTCAATGTAGAAAACTGAATGAAAGGGACGCTACCTACTAAAATATATAAACATTGTCACTAATGGGTGCCTACTTGAAGCATACTGTCAAAACCTATTGCTTTGTGGTGGTGCCGAAACGAAACCCAATTCTTCATGGGGCAGACATGAAGCACAATGCCTAAATTGGCATTAATATATCGTTTCAATACTACCAAACTTGGTCTGCGTGGGTATAAACAGAGCAAACGTGAAGCTTATCAGATATTAATGTACATTTTTAATACATTTATATGTACATGGATATGAACATTTCATCATTGTGATCAGCCAATAATGTCAGTTATTTGGCGAATCAGATTGCCAACCCAGTGAGCAATGTCGTGACGTAGGGTTTTGGCACACTTTCCCCCTACCAAGCTAACTTGCTTAATGGCCTCTATCGAGAAAAAGTCCCCGATTTCATATACATTCTTTAACGCAATCTTGTTATGGCTCCAAACCTGGCAAAAGTTGCAATCATAGTAACACCGCACATGCGAGTCGAACGCTGTATCCTGGATATGGTCGCAGTATTGTCCAGCGCCGTCGATTGCTTGATAACTGCCAAGCAATGAGTGTGTCAAACATTTTCTTACACAGTTGATCATTGTCTGATCATCGGATGCAAACTGGTGCTTGTAGTCATTAAATCTATTGCAGTATTTCAATCCATAGTGCAGGGCATATCCTCCGGTTCCGCAGTTTCTATAGTTGTCGAAACAGGTATAAAAGTCGCAACTCCCATCCTTTCCTTTCTGAACGCAAGATGGATCTTCTGCGCACACGTGACCTGCTTTACAGACGCAGTTCGCAACACCAGTTGGCATTTCTCGACACGTCTCGTTAACACTGCATGCTTTTCCGGCACACTGATCAGCAGTCTGACAAAGACCAGTGCACGTGGTTGTACAATGTCCTTTATACACGCACAGTTCACATCCCGTGTAACTACAGGGACAGTAACTACGGTAACCACAGTAACTGCAGTATGGACACACCTTTCGTCCGCCTTGTGCCAGGTCCGATTTAGCTTGCTGGAGATCCAAACAGCTGCATAATCCGCAGAAAAGAAACAAGACAACGATGAAGAAACACGTAGACATGCTGGCTGGCTGTTACTGTCTTTCATTTAGTGCTTTACAGCCAAAATAATGTTTCATGTCTGTACGAATTAAAAATGTTGTCATCCAGTACAGTACCATTCACAAACTGATTATATATGCATAGACACTTATTTTGCTGACTTGTACTACTTTTCCTGACTTGTTACTACTTTTCCTGACTTGTTACTGCCTTGCAAATATCCCAATTCATTAGGTTGGCCATACACATTTGGGAATGAGGCCAACCGTATAGTACCTGTCTGTTCACCA
Organism: Archivesica marissinica; assembly: GCA_014843695.1. Lineage (NCBI taxonomy): Eukaryota > Metazoa > Mollusca > Bivalvia > Venerida > Vesicomyidae > Archivesica > Archivesica marissinica. The sequence goes on from CM026402.1 coordinate 67,613,411, forward strand.
CAACAGACAGCCGTTGACCTAATTGAGTGATGACATGTATTATCAGAACATCGATAACACGATTATGTTCTATATACCGCTAATGGTGTATTCGCTATTTTATTTCGGGCATTGACAAGTTATCTTTGAGCCCATCTGCAATATTGAGTCACAAACAAGTTTCTACGACTTGCCTTTTAATTGACACATGTGCGGTGACCTAATTTGTGTTCCATTTACAATGCAAATAAAGATGAACATACTTGCTCCGAATTATAAGTTTTTCTAAGATTTCTAATGTGTTATTCAACAGAGCAAAACGTTATTCAGAATATATATTGCACAATTTGAACACATTACTGGCCCAGATGCCTCGGCTGCGGCGAGTATAAATAAACGTACATACCATTCAGCACAATCAGACCAGAAATGAACGTGCAATGGCTTTCTTTCATTCTGTCATAGTGACGTAATTTTCAACAGAAATCATTAAGTTATTTGAAATGTAACACGCTTGAACACAATTGGGGACATACAATAACCATAAGCTCGATATGACTTAGTGACCTACATGTTCAATGTTATTCTTTTGTTGTTGAACCTACCCACTAGTGTGGCATCCGTGGTCCAGTGGTAGAGCGTCGGATTTGGAATCGATCGGTCCCGGGTTCGATACTCGATCAGGCCACGTATGTAGTGTCATTGAGCAAGGCACCTCACACACATTGCTTAGTACTGGTTAACCACTTAGGTCGGCTAAGCTTGCCCAGGAAAACATGTATACGTCCCCGCAAGGGGTTTGACATTAAAGGAACATACATACAATATTTCACTAAGCCCTATACGACAAATTGGTCAACATTGAAATTGCTAGTATTCACAGGGTTTTTCTTCGATTTTGGCTTTGCAAACTAGTCGAAGTAGCGCCTTTAAAGAGTTATCTTCGTTTCTTCTCCAGCACATATTGTATGTACCAACTACCCCGCTGACACATGTACATTTATAAATTGTTCAATAAGAGATGCTGTGAGTAGGCCTACTACTTTAATGTGGCTATCTTGGATTTCGGATGCGAAGTATTCGACCTAGTTCAGCGTCTAGCACCAATTGCTCCAAACTACATATCTGAAACAATTTCTTTATTTTTTATGAATCTAATTTTGATGAAACTTAGTGTAGAACATCGGGGACGGGGGACCAATTAGATGATCAAATATAATAGATGTTTATCAACGCAGCGAACATTTCGTAGCATGCGATTTAGAAATTGACGCTACGAATTTCTAAACGTCCACCTGATGTGTTATAACAGTTGAAGACAATCAACAAGTAGGCCTAAAGACCATAGTAGAATGCCGTCTGTTGAAAAGTCGTGCAACCTGGAAACACGATGGAAATGATTTAGAATATTAAAATATGACATTGTATGATTCATTACAAAATGTACTTGAAATATCGAATTTAATTACAACGCTGAACATACCTGTCTGATAGAAGTGCCCGTATCAAGCATACCGACGGTTCGCCTGCGTTCCTCAATGGTCATTCTCGCCATATTTTCTGTTTTTTCGGTTACGGGTCGCACATAGAATAAATTGCAATCAAATTGAGCACTCATCATGCCGTGCACGTGGTCCTCATGCCAAAACTTAGGATTCCAACCCTTCGTTCCGCTTGGTCAGCCATGACAATAAATTGGTGTTTTCTTAGTGTACATTGATAGAGTATGGTGGATAACAATAGACTACCAATATTTGGACTAATACACAGACCCGTTACCCTAAACTCACAATTTATTAGGTGGACGTTTAGAAATTCGGTTCAGTGTAGACCCCGACACATTTCACAGAACATTGAATTTCTCAGTCCCTTACCGACCTGATGCGTGTTCGCAATAACCAGAATGTCTTCTCCAGTTTCGTATCTGGCCCCTTCGTGCCTGACATTATCCGTTACCATTGTCCAGTAGTACTAGTCCTTCCCTTCGTCCAGTAGTACTAGTCCTTCCCTTCGTGCCTGACATTATCCGTTACCATTGTCCAGTAGTACTAGTCCTTCCCTTCGTGCCTGACATTATCCGTTACCATTGTCCAGTAGTACTAGTCCTTCCCTTCGTGCCTGACATTATCCGTTACCATTGTCCATTAGTACTAGTCCTTCCCTTCGTCCAGTAGTACTAGTTCGTGCCTGACATTATCCGTTACCATTGTCCAGTAGTACTAGTTCGTGCCTGACATTATCCGTTACCATTGTCCAGTAGTACTAGTTCGTGCCTGACATTATCCGGTACCATTGTCCAGTAGTACTAGTCCTTAATTTCTCAAATCCACATTTACCAATTTTTGGCGCCGCATCTGGTTCTACATAATATAAAGACGACTATAAGAAGTTCAACGACAAACTACGTTCAACCGACAGGGACACTATCACAGACGACGTTAATTTGGATTAGATTGCTGAAAATATTATAGGTCAGACAGTGTTATTGATATGGTGGTCTGGGATTGCTTGAAAAAGTGTAGGGAAGCCCTTAAGAGTTATTGATACATGAACTGATTGGCTGAGTAGGTATTGTCACACATATTGAAAATGACTTCTAAATATTAAAATACAATATATGAGCTGCATTTTGGAATATTTAAAAATATTTGCAGACTAGTTGGTGACAAATAAACAGCATATTATAAATGCAGGTGTCAGTGCAACATTCACCACCAAATTACCTTCAGAGTAGGGGGTGGGTGCCTTTAGTGGGAAATAAAAAAAAACGCAATTGGTCAACCCCATTGAAATTTGACATTTTCCTGTGGCTCAAAGGCCATTCTGTTGAAAACTACTCTCTTTTGTGCCAAACTATTTTTGGGGAAAATCTAATGGCACTGTATGTTATAATGGTGGCCTATGGAAATTGCAATAGCGGTGTCTTTATAGCTTCCATATTCCAAGCAGCATCAGATCTATAGCACCCCCCTCACCAGAACCATGGATGGCCGGCGAGATGAGACAACCCAACAGAATCGTAACCATTCGGCCAGGTGACGTTCCATGGATGGCCGGCGATGTGAGACAATTCAACAGAACTGTAACCATTCGGCAAGGTGACGTTCCATGGATGGCCAGCGAGGTGAGACAACCCAACAGAACCGTAATCATTCGGCCAGGTGACGTTCCATGGATGGCCGGCGATGTGAGACAATTCAACAGAACCGTAACCATTCGGCAAGGTGACGTTCCATGGATGGCCGGCGAGGTGAGACAATTCAACAGAACCGTAACCATTCGGCAAGGTGACGTTCCATGGATGGCCGGCGAGGTGAGACAATCCAGCAGAACCGTAACCATTCGGCCAGGTGACGTTCCATGGATGGCCTGCGAGGTGAGACAATTCAACAGAACCGTAACCATTCGGCAAGGTACCGTTCCATGGATGGCCGGCGAGGTGAGACAATTCAACAGAACCGTAACCATTCGGCAAGGTGACGTTCCATGGATGGCCGGCGAGGTGAGACAATTCAACAGAACCGTAACCATTCGGCAAGGTGACGTTCCATGGATGGCCGGCGAGGTGAGACAATTCAACAGAACCGTAACCATTCGGCAAGGTGACGTTCCATGGATGGCCGGCGAGGTGAGACAATTCAACAGAATCGTAACCATTCGGCAAGGTGACGTTCCATGGATGGCCGGCGAGGTGAGACAATCCAGCAGAACCGTAACCATTCGGCAAGGTGACGTTCCATGGATGGCCGGCGAGGTGTAACATAATTCACCAGAAAGCTAAGAGCCTAAATACGGAGTTGGTATGGGACAACTTTAGACGATGCAGGAACAACACCACACCACACAAAAACGAACGATACTCACGTACACATACTCGACATGGTGAACTCCTCTTCCATTCCAGTAAATGAGTGGTTCAAAATGTCAAAACTCTCTCAAATAACACAATGTCTTCTGGCAGCCCTATCCTTACAACAGAACCGAGGCGACGTCCAACTAAGCTGACCTTCTGAATACCTTCTTATGTGAGCAATCTTCATTAGACAACCACAATCACAACCCGTCACACCATCTACTCTGCATAGTTCATACACATTTATTTCAGATTGATTGCGAAACAAGTTTTTACAATGTTAGATTAATCGCTCTCGAGACCTCATTCCTGATGGAATCCATCGCCATGAGGGAGAGAGGAGGCAGTGTAGAATTTAAGTGCCTTGTCGAAGGTACCAATCGTGACGGCTATACAGCTGGGCTCGAATTCCGGGCCATTCGCACCTGAAGCGTACACGCTATCACGACTTCCACTATTTACTCTGTCCCATAGAACCATAATACATCAATATGTTAGAGATGCGATCTCTCTTATCAACCCATCGAAGTCTAGCGGGACCGACTTGGTTAGTCATAAGACTCATTAAGGAAGGTGCCAACGTAGCGTGGTTGTGTATTTCGTGATCGATTCAATTAACACCTATCACAGAATATAATTGAATTAGGTATTAATCTCAAAATGCATCGGCCTGCATACATGAATTAACCAGTCAAGGAAACATAGTGTCTCGGTAGATAATTACCAGCAAGGCATCTGTCACATTCAATATTCTAGTCACACCATATGTCCCTAAACCGGCAGCAACTATATACAATGATGCAACATACAACTCACACCATCGACTGATTTGCAGAATCCTGTGATATATACATATGACCAGGGTGTGTTAATGTTAATTCCACAGCCTACAGCTATTTGTATATACATTTTGGAAAGCCACCTCCCAAATACATTCAGTATTCAGAGTACAACACATGTATATCAAGAGCTAACTCCATGAACGAGAATTTAGTCCTATCGGTTATGGAGTACAACTCCAGATATACAATGGATGATCATGATAATATCTTACATGTTACTTTGTTACATACCACTCTATATCTACTTCAGCAAGCTGCTCACGTGTTACTTTGTTACATACCACTCAATATCTACTTCAGCAAGCTGCTCACGTGTTACTTTGTTACATACCACTCCATATCTACTTCAGCAAGCTGCTCACGTGTTACTTTGTTACATACCACTCCATATCTACTTCAGCAAGCTGCTCACGTGTTACTTTGTTACATACCACTCCATATCTACTTCAGCAAGCTGCTCACGTGTTACTTTGTTACATACCACTCCATATCTACTTCAGCAAGCTGCTCACGTGTTACTTTGTTACATACCACTCCATATCTACTTCAGCAAGCTGCTCACGTGTTACTTTGTTACATACCACTCCATATCTACTTCAGCAAGCTGCTCACGTGTTACTTTGTTACATACCACTCCATATCTACTTCAGCAAGCTGCTCACGTGTTACTTTGTTACATACCACTCTATATCTACTTCAGCAAGCTGCTCACGTGTTACTTTGTTACATACCACTCTATATCTACTTCAGCAAGCTGCTCACGTGTTACTTTGTTACATACCACTCTATATCTACTTCAGCAAGCTGCTCACGTGTTACTTTGTTACATACCACTCTATATCTACTTCAGCAAGCTGCTCACGTGTTACTTTGTTACATACCACTCTATATCTACTTCAGCAAGCTGCTCACGTGTTACTTTGTTACATACCACTCTATATCTACTTCAGCAAGCTGCTCACGTGTTACTTTGTTACATACCACTCTATATCTACTTCAGCAAGCTGCTCACGTGTTACTTTGTTACATACCACTCTATATCTACTTCAGCAAGCTGCTCACGTGTTACTTTGTTACATACCACTCTATATCTACTTCAGCAAGCTGCTCACGTGTTACTTTGTTACATACCACTCTATATCTACTTCAGCAAGCTGCTCACGTGTTACTTTGTTACATACCACTCTATATCTACTTCAGCAAGCTGCTCACGTGTTACTTTGTTACATACCACTCTATATCTACTTCAGCAAGCTGCTCACGTGTTACTTTGTTACATACCACTCTATATCTACTTCAGCAAGCTGCTCACGTGTTACTTTGTTACATACCACTCTATATCTACTTCAGCAAGCTGCTCACGTGTTACTTTGTTACATACCACTCTATATCTACTTCAGCAAGCTGCTCACGTGTTACTTTGTTACATACCACTCTATATCTACTTCAGCAAGCTGCTCACGTGTTACTTTGTTACATACCACTCTATATCTACTTCAGCAAGCTGCTCACGTGTTACTTTGTTACATACCACTCTATATCTACTTCAGCAAGCTGCTCACGTGTTACTTTGTTACATACCACTCTATATCTACTTCAGCAAGCTGCTCACGTGTTACTTTGTTACATACCACTCTATATCTACTTCAGCAAGCTGCTCACGTGTTACTTTGTTACATACCACTCTATATCTACTTCAGCAAGCTGCTCACGTGTTACTTTGTTACATACCACTCTATATCTACTTCAGCAAGCTGCTCACGTGTTACTTTGTTACATACCACTCTATATCTACTTCAGCAAGCTGCTCACGTGTTACTTTGTTACATACCACTCTATATCTACTTCAGCAAGCTGCTCACGTGTTACTTTGTTACATACCACTCTATATCTACTTCAGCAAGCTGCTCACGTGTTACTTTGTTACATACCACTCTATATCTACTTCAGCAAGCTGCTCACGTGTTACTTTGTTACATACCACTCTATATCTACTTCAGCAAGCTGCTCACGTGTTACTTTGTTACATACCACTCTATATCTACTTCAGCAAGCTGCTCACGTGTTACTTTGTTACATACCACTCTATATCTACTTCAGCAAGCTGCTCACGTGTTACTTTGTTACATACCACTCTATATCTACTTCAGCAAGCTGCTCACGTGTTACTTTGTTACATACCACTCTATATCTACTTCAGCAAGCTGCTCACGTGTTACTTTGTTACATACCACTCTATATCTACTTCAGCAAGCTGCTCACGTGTTACTTTGTTACATACCACTCTATATCTACTTCAGCAAGCTGCTCACGTGTTACTTTGTTACATACCACTCTATATCTACTTCAGCAAGCTGCTCACGTGTTACTTTGTTACATACCACTCTATATCTACTTCAGCAAGCTGCTCACGTGTTACTTTGTTACATACCACTCTATATCTACTTCAGCAAGCTGCTCACGTGTTACTTTGTTACATACCACTCTATATCTACTTCAGCAAGCTGCTCACGTGTTACTTTGTTACATACCACTCTATATCTACTTCAGCAAGCTGCTCACGTGTTACTTTGTTACATACCACTCTATATCTACTTCAGCAAGCTGCTCACGTGTTACTTTGTTACATACCACTCTATATCTACTTCAGCAAGCTGCTCACGTGTTACTTTGTTACATACCACTCTATATCTACTTCAGCAAGCTGCTCACGTGTTACTTTGTTACATACCACTCTATATCTACTTCAGCAAGCTGCTCACGTGTTACTTTGTTACATACCACTCTATATCTACTTCAGCAAGCTGCTCACGTGTTACTTTGTTACATACCACTCTATATCTACTTCAGCAAGCTGCTCACGTGTTACTTTGTTACATACCACTCTATATCTACTTCAGCAAGCTGCTCACGTGTTACTTTGTTACATACCACTCTATATCTACTTCAGCAAGCTGCTCACGTGTTACTTTGTTACATACCACTCTATATCTACTTCAGCAAGCTGCTCACGTGTTACTTTGTTACATACCACTCTATATCTACTTCAGCAAGCTGCTCACGTGTTACTTTGTTACATACCACTCTATATCTACTTCAGCAAGCTGCTCACGTGTTACTTTGTTACATACCACTCTATATCTACTTCAGCAAGCTGCTCACGTGTTACTTTGTTACATACCACTCTATATCTACTTCAGCAAGCTGCTCACGTGTTACTTTGTTACATACCACTCTATATCTACTTCAGCAAGCTGCTCACGTGTTACTTTGTTACATACCACTCTATATCTACTTCAGCAAGCTGCTCACGTGTTACTTTGTTACATACCACTCTATATCTACTTCAGCAAGCTGCTCACGTGTTACTTTGTTACATACCACTCTATATCTACTTCAGCAAGCTGCTCACGTGTTACTTTGTTACATACCACTAGTAGTATAGGGAGGCACAATAGGTACGGCGATACATCATAGGTATGGTAAAAAAAGTACTTGAGAATTGATAAAGGGGGGATGTATAGGTATAAAATGAACTCGCCGCCTAATAAAATGAAGGGCGATAAAAAAGGTAAGTGGTTATATCCGTGTGTTGGTCGCCGCCGCCGATGCCGTTAGTCATAGTCAGTGGTAATAAAAAAGAAAGACAATAAATGTATTTACATAATGATTTTAATTTCTCATATCTTATTGTCTAGCGCAGATTAAAATATTTTATTTGTTGTTATGTTGTAGTAGTAGTAGTAATAGTAGCATACATAATAGTATTAATAATAAGTAAAAATATCATAATCATCATCATCATAATCATCATCTAGTGTAGTATCAACAGTAATAATATCAACAGTATTAACGATAGTAACAAGAAACAAATCGCTGAATCCAGCTACAAGTCTAAAATAATTACTATGTACTAAGTACCAATATTCATTAGGATTAACTAATATAGAATTAAATGGAAATAATAAATCATTAACTCTATATAGAAAATCATTAGTAACCGTTAATGATGTCTTATTATATATATGTCTACAAAAAGGACATTTAGATAATTTAACAATACAATTTCTACATATAAGATGTTTACATAAACATTCGTTTTTAAAATAAAAATCTTGATTATCATTAAAACATATGGAACATTCTTCACCCCACAATTCAAAAAAACTATTCATAATGAAGTTAAATACTAAATATTTTTAATTCAGTGTATAGAGTATACGGTACATTTTTAGAAAAATTTAAATATTGTTCAGCATTAACAAAAATAAATCCATCAGTAAATGCTAAAGTATCTAAAGTGAATTTTTTACGACAAAATGGACATTTATTAATTTGACTAACACATGTTATACATATAAAATGTTTACAAGTACATTCATTAATATAAAAGAATTGACAATCATGTTCTAAACATATAATACAATCTTCACCCCACATTTCAAAGTATTTAACCATTGTTACTCTGTTCACTTTGATGAAAGAGCTAAATCCTTCATATCATCAACGATATTGTCAAATACTATGTCTTCAAACTCATCATCGTTAGTAGCATTTACTAATAAATGCTTATATTTAAGCCAACTATTAAGTAATAGTTGAGGCACTACCGTATCATTATTTAAAATTTCAACACAGAAATCGTTGTATGTCCAGCGTACTACCTCTTCACGTAGTAGATAACTAACGTATTCAACACTATAAAGAAATTGTGTGTAGAAATAATTCGAATGTAATTCTTTCTGTATAATAGAGTAGCTCATCACATCAACACCGTTGTCTATAGAAGTTAAAAATGCGTGTATCAGCGCCGTTTTGTAGATAAAGTTATCTAAAGTACATTCACTGCATATTAGCTCCATCTTCTTGTTCACTTTTTTGATGAAATAACTAAAACTTTCGTATTATCAACGATATTCTCTAATAGTTTATCTTCAGACTCATTGTCTTTAGCAGCATGTTTAGCAGCTTGAGCAAGTGCCCATAAATGCGTATATTTAACCCAACCAGTAAATTGTAGCCAATTCTGTAGATGATAAAACATATTTAATTCTTATAAGGTATACACTTAGTAGTTCCTTCAGTCGCTGTTACTACAAAATTAAATTTGTATCTTTCTGTATATACGAATATCATCATCCGTATGAAGCGTAGGGGAGAGTGGGGTAAGTTGATCCCTGGGGTAAGTTGATCCATCCCAATTTTATACATCACAAGCTGCATCAGTGAAAATGCAGCGCCCTCTAGTGAGACCATGCTGCTCAACTTCCTTTCTGATGCAGAAGATCAGCCATTAATTTATATAGGTCATGTGCTAGAACATGAAACATTTTTTCATACGTGGAAAGTGAATATCACGGAATCAGGTATGTGGGTTTCTTATACAATTACTCTTCACAGCTATATAAATGTTAGCCTACCATGAGTAACCTTAAACTAGTGCTGTGTATTCAACATATGTAAACATCCACCATTCTAATGCATTTCGTTCCTAAGACCTGAATATGTACTGGTGGCATACATGGGGCAAGATGAGCCATCAACGATGGGGTATGTCGATCCATGGATCAACTTACCCCAATGGTTTCAAATGCCTATAATGATGATGTTTTTCAGTAATGTGTCAATGTTCAATCATTATTTCCAGACCATTTAAAACAGCCTATAATCGTGCTATAGATGGATGGATCCAATCCCGGAAAAACAATAACGATCTATGAGATACCGGAGCTAGTCACTGAGGCACACATGTCTGCTATGTGTCCCCGCAATATCATTTCAGGTTTTAAAAACACTGGGATATATCCATTCAACAGAGATCTGTTCAGTGATCATGACTGCTGCAGCTGCACCAACCGATCGAGCAATAGAAGTCAATCAGGGTGATACATGTAGCATTAAGAATCTGAACACAACAACTGATGAAGTGACAGTATGCACAGATCAAAGTAAAGCCCTAGATGAAGTTTATTCAACTTCATCATCTGAAAGCTCAAAGCAGAACATATCAACAATTGAGAGGGCCAATATCTCAGCTCAGGCACAAGATAATAACAATGAATATTCTGGATATGTGTCTCCTTCGCAAAAGCAGGACCTCGAAAAATTAATTGCACTTTGAGGAGGAAAAAAGGCAAAACAGCGATCCTTACTGACACCCCAGTTCGTAATGAGATTGCTTCAAATATTAAACAAAAGAAAGCCCCAAAGCCTAAACAATTAGCAGCCGCTAAAAAAGTATTATTTTCAGATAAAGACACATATAAGCTTGTTGTGTCAAGTTCAGACTCAGACCTTGAACTTGATGATGACAGTGAGTTATCTGATATCGGTGACATTGAAGTAATGTAGTAAGGGTTGCAGGTAAAGCGCGCGTAGTGAATTACATAGCGCGAATTGATGTGATTGATGGGGAGGAATATGAAGGTATATTTCTTCAAAAAGTTTGTGGCCGTGTTGGATCTGAAGATGTAGGCCTAGTATTTGTACCAAACCAAAATGATGAAGCCTCATTTCCAATTACAGACATAGTATGCAAACTTCCTGACCCAAAACTAGCAGGAGGATCTGCAAGACGACAGGGGCAACTTGTTTTTCCTATAAAGTTGGACAAATACCAATTAAAATGACTTGTAATAAACTTTAAAAGGAGATAAAATCATATTTTGCAACCCATGCTGATACATTATTACTTATTTTATTTCTGTATTGTGTTAATTTGGTTTGTTTCATTACAATTTGATCCAAGTGATACTTGTATTTGATTCTTCTTTTATCGGATAGCTAGCTTTTTCCTTACTAGATCAACTTGCCCCATGCCATGGATCAATTTACCCCACTCATGGGGTAGGTTGTGCCAAAATAAATAGTTTTTTCACCGCTTTGTCATTCTTTGCATCTTCATTTCACAGAGTAATACCTACTGCAGCATGTGTTGTATTAGTTTCACAAAGTATTGGAGTATTCCTTACCTCCCTTTTCCATTTAATGAAGACATCGAGATGCAAAAATGTGAAACTGGCACAACTTACCCCACTCTCCCCTACCATTAACTAATGTTCCTTTATAATTGTTAGATGAATAGCTGAGAAAAAATGGATTTGTATTATATGAGTCAATATTTAATTTATAATTGTTTTCATCACATTCATTTAGTTTTAATGAAGCATTTAATTTACATTTGTTACATCTATCACAATGTTCACTATTATATAGTTCAGCTAAGTCGTTTTTATAAACTATAAATTGTTTAAAATCCTTTACAATTGTCTCATTAATTGCTGAAGGATAAAGTATGTGTTGTTGTTGTTGTTCTTGTAGACTCATATTAACTTAGTTGTTAACAAAACTTTCATAGTCCGTTGAAATCATTGTTAACAAAACTTTCATATTCCGTCATTGTCATATCAAAATATTGTTGTCCAGTTATAAAATAAAATGGTAAAATAGCTTGTCTTTCCGAACTAGATGATGGTAAAATAGCTAGTCTTTCAAAACTATATTCACCACGACAAAAAGGACATTGAGTTAATTTTGAAACACATTCTTCGCATATCAGATGCTTACATAAACATTCATTGTTAAAGTAATAATCCTGATTACTATTTAAACAGATAGAACATTCTTCGCCCCATAATTCGTAAAATGTTGCCATATTATAATCCAGCTTTTTATTCACAATATGAATAATGTTGAAGAAGTAAAATACATAAGTATATATACTGTTTAAGACCGCCCATAAACTTGAAAAAACACTTAAGTAAACTACCAATGATGTTATAAGGTATATGCGTAAACAAGATACTTGAAAAAAAACACTTAAGTACTACCAAATTCCTCTAATGGAATGTCTGTAAAGGAAAACTTCAAGTACATTTATAAAATTTACATCATATGGTAAAGATAAATTATCTTTATGAAAGATGTAATTATTATACATTGAAATCCAATGTTCATATCCAATACCTACAGTTACGCACATAGAACGTATATCATCTTTAGTAACAATAATTAATTTATGTTTTGAAAGAAAATTTCTTAATATACATTCTATATCCATAGTAGGTCCTAAATAGATTTGAGCATTGTTACACATCATTCCGTAATAATTATTATAAGGTTCACCATCAATAGTTAAAATAAATTCAGGTTATATCAATACTATTACCAACATGTCTAATTATTTCATCCATAATAAAATAATAATCAGTGTCAAGACATAAATGTATTTTAGAACATTGTAAACCATATGCATGTTGTGTAGATATACAATGATCAGTTTTTAAATGTTTATTATCCCAGATTAGTACTTTATTATAAGACATTATTATTGTCTAAGATGTATAGTAGTAATAGATTGAGAAAGCCAATATCTAATATTAGTTATTAGTTAATAGTAAACCCATTTGATTTTCACCATTCCAATTTGATGGTAAAATAGCATTAGGATCATACAGACTTAAACCAATACCCCAATAAAGATCATGAGGAGAAGCTTCACCGAATTTACAATGTTTTGTAGATAAAAGAATATTTAATAGATCTTTATTTTGTTGATACTTATACATATTACCTATAAACATAATTTCAAAACGTTTTATATTCCAAGAATTTAAATTAAAACCATTAAAATATGTACCACCTAATTTCTTTTGTTTATAAGGTGATGATTCATTTAGTATTTGTTTAGCTAATATATCTTTACCATAAGTAATACATTTGTTATATTGATAATATTGTTCAACACAATTAAATGTAATATTAGATTTATCTTTAAATGAACATATATACATATTACTAAATGGTACATCACTACCATAGAATAGGATAACGTTATTATTACGTTTGATTAATGCATGATTAATTATTTATGATATCCAAAAGGTATGGTATCAAAACGATTAATAATAATACGTTTTGTATAAACAGAACGAAATAATTGTGTACGATGTTCGTTAGTAACTGTTCTATCACAATTACGTTTTATTTTTGAATTATAATGTATGGTAGTCGCATAATTTTCACGATCATTAGCGCAATCTACCATAGAATCAAAATTAATGATTTCAGACGTATTATAATCTAATGTTATCCCTTTAACTTTACATTTACTAATAATATTACCATTAGTATCTATATATTTATATCCATAATTTTTTGGTCCTAAACCTACATATTCAACAATTTTACCTAATGGAACTTCATCTGCCCAACAACCTAATCGTCCATTAATAATAGGTATATCGTAGTATTTGGACGTTTAATATAAATGCAACTATCTGTATCAAAATATAAAAGTCTATTATCTAATTTACTAAGTTCTCCATAAAGAACTAAACGTGCATATGCTGTAACATGTGCAGCAACAGGTACATTAGCTGATTCATGAGGTAAATATTCCTTATTTTTATCCGTATATGAGGCTAATAGAAAATGACAATGATCAAAAAGTTCTAAAGAATGTACTGTAATATCTGGATTTTGCATTAGTTCTAAAAAATATTTAATATCGCTAATATATTCCGTTTCAGTCATAGTATTATTTTGAGCATTTTTACCCCAAAGACAATTTAGCATAGCTTTAGCAAAAGCACGTAAACCTGGATTTTTAATTACTAGATCTAATAAAATACCCTCAGCCTTAAAATAATCGTCTTTAAATTTAATTTCATCTTCTACAGTTTTAACCCATGATGGATATCCGCTAGCCTCTTGTTTAATTTTTAAGAATGTATTTATATATTCCGAATATACTGTATCTGACCAAACTTTCCAAGACCATAATTGATAGATGGTAATAATTTTATAACCTAATTTAATAGCAGCTTTTATTTCTACCATAGTCCAAGTACCTATTAAACATCTATCATTTATATTATGATTACAAATAGCTATATTATCCGTTGCACATTTTATACATAGAGGAAATACCATTTTTTTATTACAATGAACTGGTAAAAGAGGTAACCATAATGATTGTGGTGGTAATATTTTACATTTTATTAAACCTCTATATTTAGTAATATTATCTATGTCTATTTCTTCGGAAGTAAGTATATCCGGATGTCCAATAGGATATTCCCTATATTTATTAACGTAAGGATATAAACTACAGACATCAACACATTTGATTTCCTCATCTGGTTTTACTTTATAATATATTTTAACAGAATTAGTACGACCACCAAATAAAGCATCTCTAGGCCTAATAGGATCTAAATGTTGCCAAAATTTTGTTATAAAAGTTCTATATTCTATATCTGCTTTACATAAACGATCAAATACACATTCCCAAATACTAATAACCTTATAACCTAATGTAAGTAAGTGTTCTGATCTGGTAATAGTAGATTTATATAGACTATCCATAGTTTTTGCTGAATATGGATTAAGTATAGAACGTTTTTTGTAACATTTTATACAACCATGAAAAAAGCATCCATTAAATTCATATACAGTATTGGTTTGTTTACAAAAACCATCAACATACATATTATCAATTTTATGTTCACCACCATTTAAAGCATGTTTAATTTTAAAATGTAATTTATAACTTTCTCCTTGTAACCATCTAATAGCTTTAATAGAATAACGACATTTATTTGGATAACCAGCATCAGATATAATAGCTAATGATTTTTCGGGTAAATAGTTTTTCCTCCATGTTTTATTACAAGCTCCTGGTAATGTTAAAGCTTCTGTAAAAGGATTAATACCTTCTTTGTCAATGAATAGTTTAATAAACAAACCGCATCCACGTCGTAAGATATCCACATCTGATATACAATATAGACGCATTTCAAGATCAAAATCAAAAATACATTTTTCAGAAACTTTAAGATTATACCAATTTAAAAATGTTAATCTAGCATTTGGATTCATTATACCAGGTTTATATAATTTTAATGGTAAATAAGGGCCTTTATATCCACCATATTCGCCAGTATTAGCCCAAAAAGGAAAATAACCTTTAGACATTTCCGTAATATCAAAAGTTTTAGGAAATGCAGATAATGGCATTTGTAAGTAACTCAATGAATCAATAAGTGTAACCCCAAAACATTTCAAAGATATTATATTATTACCTCGCATAATAACCGATGGTTTACAAGTTGTTTCTTGTATTAAATGTCTAAGTATGAATTGTGCATCGTAACCTTTAGAATTATGAGCTACTGCGCATACGTTTTTATGAGCAGGTTGAAATAACCAAGAACAAAAACTTGATAATGTTGAAGAACCTGAGAATATTTTTTGTCTAGATTCATTATTTGAACAAATACATGTTTCATATATAGGTTTTAATATACAAATATCGCATACTTTATGAGCTACACAAAAATTTGGTGAATGTTCGCCTGTAGAAAGAAACATACATTCAAAATCATAAAAAATATACGTTTGTTTAATATTAGTATCTTTAGTATATTTAGGAATAAAACAATCATGATCAGCACCAACAATCTGTTTACAGTATTTACATTTTCTAGAATCTGTACATATATGATTATGATTTGTAGCTATAACGGTTTGATTACAATTTGGGCATTTATAAACTTTAGAACAAATATTAGTTGTTCTTCTAATAAACTTACGATTATTATAACATAATTCGCTACGGAATGTACGCTTACAATCTATACATATTTTAGACGAAACATATGCGCATATAGTAGTAGCATAACAAGCACATATATTAAAACATTTATGTTTACCACGAGAACTATAGAATATACTACACGTTTCGCAATAATAACTACGACCTTTAAAGCCACATATACTGGTAATGCAATCAAAATGATGATGATGATTATAAACGTGTATACATTTACCATTATATGGTGATTTATATAATAACATACCATGTTGATCCCATACATGTAATTTATAGTATGGTTTTAAATGTTCACTCATTATCTCAAATTGTTTACTACCACATTCTATATCATTTGGTATATCGCAAGCTGTTAATAATTCTTTAGCGTTCTTGGTTTGTGTCGATTTATTAGAACGTCTAATGTTATTCCATTCCGTTTTCCATTTATTCGTATTAGTTTTATTTGCATGTGTTATGCAAACGCATATAGCTCTAGTAAAACTCATACTATCAGCGTAATTCATAATTCTAACAATTGATTTCTTTTTTTTGGTCATATTATCTATACTTATATGAGTACCGTAATTCATATTAAGACGTCCACGACCACCTGGAATAATTGTATGTGTCATTTCCAAACGTAAACCGTTATCTTCCATTTTAAATGTTTTATTACTTTGTGCAACTTTTTGAATTTCATTTAATATATCATTGCCACTAACTTCTGAAGCTGTTGCAAAAGGTATATGTATACCAAATCCTAAAGTAGGATGTGTAACTGATATTCTAATTTTATCATTATTATCAACATTACCATATATCTTTAAATCATTTACTATAGAATTAAATATATCAGGTGTATATCGTGTACCACCATCAATAATTAAATCGTAAACCCTACTTGATGTTTTAAATTTACGAGATATTCTAATATTACGTTCCACGATTTCGTATGTAGAATCGTCATCATTATCTTCTATTTCTTCATTTTCTTCAGAATTATCTTCTTCAAATGACGATTGCGAATAGTCTACTAGAGGCATCGTTTTTAGAGTGTTTTTTAAACAATAGAGAAAATGCTAGTTTTTTGTTATCTTATATAGTGCCTAAGAAGAATCCAGATCCATATTCTAATAAAACCTATAAAAGAAGAGACAGAAGAGTAGTTAGTTACATTGTTAGAAACAATACAAACATGGATACACGAGACTTCACTAATTATAGGTGTTATAAATGTAACATCTTAGGACATTGTTCAGCTGATTGTAAAGCTTCAAAAGCAATATTACAAAAAGTTAAACAACAATATAAGAAAGCAGCTAAATGTTCAAAATGTAAGGAGTTAGGACATTATGTAACAGAATGTAAAGCATCAAAATGCCAGCTATGTTATCAAATAGGACATAACAAAGATACGTGTATTGAAGAGAAATGTTTATGTTATAAATGTCATAACATGGGACATTATCCATTCTCATGTCCTAATGATGAAAAATAAAAAAATATTACATGTTTTAAATGTAAATGTAAAGGTCATTACGCAAATAATTGTAAAGTATTTCTTTGTACTAATTGCGGTGGTACTGATCATTTAAGTCAAGTATGTCCTGAAGTTAGATTATGCTATAAATGTCATATGCCTGGACATTTTGCATCTAAATGTGAAATAACAACCAAAATTAAAGATGATGATGACGATGACTATAATGATGTTCAAGAACCAACACCTAATCAACAAGCGATGATAAATTTAGAAGAACAAAATGATGATACAGATGATACTACAATAGTTATGAGTGATGACGATGATGAATGGTTAGGAAAATCATTATTGAAAGTTGAAAGCTCAATGAATAAAACGAATGAGCTTAAGAAGTTGAAGAAAAATAATAAAAATTTACGAAAACGTCAATATTTTGACATATTGGATACGTTTGCTAAAGATACCAAAGATAATAAGAAACAGCTCTCTAAGCATATAATGTATATAAATAATTAATAATGAATCATTATAATAAACGCTTACAGCCTGTAAGATGTATAATATGTAATTATAAATTATATATTAGAACAGACATTTATTGTAATAAGTGTAAATATTATAATCTGTATAAAAAAATACACGATTATAAATATCCGGCATCATTATGATACTTACACTGGAAGGTAATATAGGTGCTGGTAAAAGTACGCTATTAAAATGTATAGCTAAAACATTTACCGATACTCATATATATCCTGAGAGAATAGAAGAATGGACATGTGTACATGGTCATAAAAGTGATTACAATTTATTGTATTTAGGTCAAAAGGACCCAATAAACTATGCATTTCCTCTTCAAATAACTACTTTAGAAAGTCATAGAATTTTTTTATATGAAATAAATGGTAAATCTGGTTACCATTTCTGTGAAAGATCTCAATATAGTTGTCAAAATGTGTTTACCAGATATTGTATGGATACTAATACAATGAATGATTGTCAACTAGCTGTATACGATAATATGGTGGCTAATATGCAAAAACCTGAACATATTTTATATATTGATACACCAGCCACTATATGTTTACAAAGAATAAGAAGACGTAATAGACCAGAAGAAGAGCAATTAGACATAGAATATTTAAATACACTACATAGATACCATCAAGAATGGATATCTAAAGAACAAATACCTATAACTGTATTAAATTATGAACATAATATAGAACAAATAATGAATACAATACGTACTGTTTTAATCCAACATGTTTAATGTTTTGTAGGAGCATCTTTAAATGAAATGTTCTTTTTACCAATAGGTGGATATTTCATAGAACTTTTAATTTTTTTAGCTTCTTCATATTTAGATGTTTCACATTTACGCTTTTTCGAACACTTTTCCTTTGTATCAGAGCTCTTATTATATTTAGGTATAATAAGCTTAGGTACTTTTAATGATTCATAAGGTAAATCATTATTAACTGCAAATGTAACTGGTACTTTCATTTCATCTGGTACAAAAATTAAACGTTTATTTTCCATTAATTTGGATATTTCTTTAGTATATTCAACTAGAACATCTAAAGAAGCTCTCATATGAGTAGAATTATAATTCATTAATTTTAATTCAACAAGTATATCGCTATTAACATTGCCAGTTGTAGACTCATACGGTATATCTTGTTCTTGATTATAAGGTATATCATCAAAAACCTTATTATCTAACAGAGGCATACCGCTATCAGCCATACAAGTTTCTAAAATATCTTCCATATTTGTAAAATTCCTAATAACGCAAAAGATACAATAAAGTACGATTGTGTATTTTAATAAAACATATGAATGAGCGTATGTTTTTATAAGTTATGATTTTTAAAAACACTTAAGAATATTTAACCAATAATATAATAGGAGCGATATTATTGGTCTTCATATAAGTTGTTTATGTATATTTTGTACAATAACTTGTATTTCTGCACGTAATTTTGTTACATAACAACATGTTTATGCACGTATACATATGAATTTTAAAAACACTTATGAATATTTAACCAATAATATAATAGAAGCTATATTATTGGTCTTCATATAAGTTGTTTATGTATATTTTGTACAATAACATGTATTTCTGCACGTATTTTTGTTACATAACAACATGTTTATGCACGTACACATTATATTAAGTGTTTTGTTTACACTTCCATTTATTTTTTTTGTAACTTGAAATATTTTGTACAATAACATGTATTTTCTGCACGTATTTTTGTTGTAAGCAACACGTATACATTTTTTCTGCACGTATACAATAATCCTATATATCTTTTTATATATATGTAAATTATAAAAAATAAAATATCATAAACTGTATATAATTTGTTTGTTATTGTTGTTAAAACAAAAAAATGATGATGGATATTAATATTATATTTCAACATCCTAGTAATATATTTGTTGCTGGTCCTAGTGGTAGCGGTAAAACAGTAACAGTTGCTAAGATAGTGAAATATAGAAATGTTTTATTTGACAAATCTATAGGTCACGTATATTGGTGTTATAAAGAATGGCAATTACAATATGAAGATGTTAAAAAAGATGATACAGAAGGTTTAGTAGAATTTATTGAAGGTATACCCTCAGATGATGATAGTTATTTTCCTATAACCCCGGACGAACCATATATGATAATATTTGATGATATGATGGGTACGGAATATGAAGATAAAATAGTATTATGGTTTACAAGAAAAGGTCATCATAGAGGTGCTACGTGTATATATATAACACAAAATTTATATCAACAGAGTAAGAATTCTAGAACTATAAATTTAAATTCAAAATATATACTATTATTTAAGAATAGTAGGGATAAAGGTCAAATAATAGTTTTAGCTAGACAATCGCAAATAAAACATTTATTAGATGCATATAAAAATGCTACCGAAGCACCATATGGTTATTTATTAGTGGACTTTCATCCTATAACTAACGAAAAATATAGACTAAAAACCGATATTTTTCCTCATAGTGACGGTACAGGTGCACGAATATATATTTAAAAATATGACTATATACGATTTAATAAAACGTTTAATGCAGGAACAAAATCCTGATAAACGTGAACAATTATTATCTAGAGGCGATAATCGTTTAATGAAATGGTTTATATCAATAGCCAATGCTATATTAGATAATAAAATATCTATGCCTAAACAAACTATAAAGTTTATGAATAAACATAAAAATATTATAAAATCTATAGGAGATAGTAGTACATCTACTTCGGATAGAAAAAATTTATTACTTACTAAAGGTGGTTCAGGTTTCTTAGGTGGTGTAATGATACGTACATTTATGAATTGGAAGAGTGGTAAAAAAGTTATTAAACCTAAAAAATCTAAAATAGTTAAGAAAAAAGTTAAGAAAACAAATAAAATAAATGAACATATAGAAACGCCTACCAGTACTATATTACAAGCTATGACACCTATTAGCAGTCCTACAACATATTTAGGTATAGATACACCTGAAGGTTTTAGCCCCGATATTTCATCATTATCTTATGATTATGGATTAGGTAGACATTTAGCATGGTCACCATTAAATAAACGAGCTAATACAGTTGAATTACCCTCTATGACTTCATTTTTAAATCGTATAACACCTACTAAGAATTATACATCACCATTAATAAATAATTGGAATAATATAGCTGAAAAACCACTAAATGCAACAATTGCTGATATTGATAATTTATCTCAATACTTATAAGTAGTCGTAATATCTTTTTATTATAAATACTATATGTAATTATTATATATATTCATTTAACATAAGAGTATCATGGCAGGAAAACGTCATATAAAACGTCATAGAGCTCATAAAATACATATAAAAAGACGTAAATTAGGTAGAAGAAATCAAAGAGGAGGTGTTATACCATTACAATTAATAGCATTAGGTGCAGGTCTATTAACGCCTATTATAGCTGATGGTGTTAAAGATCTTATAAAACGTTTAGGCGTATAATTATACTGTCATTAATGTATTATAGGTTATCATGAAAACGTTTAAAAAAAAAAACCTTTAATAAGGCGTTACGGTAAATATTTATTAGGTTTACGTAATACACCCGATATATTTAAACGTAACGTAATAAAAAGATGCGATAATTGTTTAATAAAATGTATATGTGAATGTTGTCATAATGTTTTAAAGGGTAGTGTTAACATGAATATGAATCATAAGACATCATTAAAGCATTGGAGTAAGGATATACGTTTATTAGCCGATAAAACTATATCTACTAAACGTAAACGTAAAATAATAACGCCTCAATTAATAAATATATTAATTGATAGTATAAAAACTAAAGTAGAAAATACAATATGAATAAAATGGTATTAGTGCCTGAGGCACATGTAGAGGAATTAAAACGTTTACGTGTATATCAAAAAGCTAAATTACCACCTAAACCAGAAATAATACAGACTGTAGATATACAAAACAAATTGATGAATTAATGACTAATCCTAATATATCTAATACAGATAAAATGCATAGTTATGGTGAATATATGTTAAAATATAATAGTTTTAAAGACCAAGCTACTGATATAGATGATACAACATCAAAAGCACCTACATATGTATCAGAAATAATAACGCCTATATCTAACGATAATGTAATTACGAATATACCTAAAAGTATGCAAAAACCTATACGTAATTTATTAGATCAAATAAAAGGTAATACTAATATTACGTGGGATGATAAAGGTATTGTAAGTATTAAAGGTAAGGTTATAGTAGGTAGTAATATAAATGATATTATGAATGATGCTGCTAGAGAAAGAAAATCTAGAATGCATGCTACTGGTTGGATAGATGTTGCTGAAGAGTTAATAAATAAAAAACAATATATAAATGTAGGTAATAAAAGATGGAATAACTATGTAAATAAAATGGTTAACAATAAACCAATAACACCATCTAGTAAAAAACATTCAAAGTTAACAAAACGTGTACAAGATAAATCATGGGAAAATTGGTAATAAAAGATAAAATATTACGATCTATTTATTATGATATAAAAAATCCTGCATCTTTTTCAGGAATAGGTAAATTATATAAAGCTGGTAAATTAGTATTAAAATCGTTAACTCTAAAAGATGTTAAACATTGGTTAGCGGAACAAAAAACATATACATTACATAAACCTATAACAAGAACATTTAAACGTAGAAAAACTATAGTAGCTGGTATAGATATTCAATGGCAAGCAGATTTAGCTGATATGCAAAAATTTAGTAAATATAATAAAGGTTATCGTTATTTATTATGTGTTATTGATGTATTCTCAAAAATAGCTTGGGTTAAACCTATAAAGAATAAATTATCTAAGACATTAATACATTCATTTAATAGTATATTAAATGGATCGTGTAGAAAACCTAAATCTTTACAAACTGATAAAGGTAGTGAATTTATTAACGATTTATTTCAAAAGTATTTAAAGAAAAAAAATATACATTTTTTTACAACCGAAAATCCTGAAACTAAAGCTAGTGTTGTAGAACGTTTTCAAAGAACACTTAAAGGTAAAATGTGGAAATATTTTACTTATAATAATACAAAAATATATATAGATATATTACAAGATCTTATAGATAATTATAATATTTCAAAACATAGTTCTACGGGTTATAAACCTAAAGATGTTAATATTGGTAATGAATATATAGTTTCTGATAATATTAACTATGTTGATAAACCAAAAGATATTATATCTATTAAAATAGGTGATCAAGTAAGAATTAATAAAGCAAAAAAACATTTTGCAAAAGGTTATTTACCTAATTGGACATTAGAAATTTTTATTGTATATAAAGTTATTAAAGGATCACCAACAACATTTAAGGTTCATGATTTGAATGGTGAGGAAATAAAAGGTTCATTTTATAGAAATGAATTACAATATATTAAAAATAAAGGTGATTACGATATTGAAAAAATATTAAAAAGAAGAATAATTATAAAGGTCATAAAATTAAAGAAATATTTGTTAAGTTACGATAATTCATTTAATAAATGGATACAAGCATAAAAAATATGGATGATATTGAATTCATACCATCTTTAGATAATAATAATCTTAAAACATTATCATCATCATCATCTATAAAATCTAATAAATTTAGTGATTTATCGGGACTATATAGATATACAGCACAGATGTTACTCATCTAGTGCGTATTTGCGGCTTCGGTATGGGGTCTTGCGTACGGCGATATAAATAATAAATTGGCTAGTTCTTTTAAGTACAATAACGGGTATAGGTTTACCAACACCTAAACGAAGATAATGGAAGATTTCTATATAACACTTATGAGTGATAGTTCTTTAAATATATATCCTAATAATACGGTAGCTGAATTTAGATGTAAATTAGCTAAACCTATAACCTTAAATAAAAAAGAAGAATGGAGAGTAGCTCTAACAGAAATCACCTATCCTGGAGCTATATTAATTGTTATAGAAGGGGAACAACATTTTGAGCTTACATTACCCGATGATATAGAAGTTTTAAAACCAGGTCCTTATAGAGGTAATATACCTCTAGGTTTTTATGATACACCTTTACAATTTATGCAAATGATAAATGCTTGTATAAAAGATATATTAGATCGTGTAATTAAAATAAGTATAAAGGTGGTTATAGATAGAATACTTGAAAGGGATAATGTACTTCAAATATTACTGAAATTTCGTAGTAGTAATAGTGTATGCGAATTACATACAATACCCTTAAACGTTAATATAGGATTAACTTTTCATCCTAATATATGTAGAAAATTAGGTTTTTTAAACGCTACTACAAATTATATTTTACGTCCTATAGATATAGAACCATCTCCTTTTAAAGAACCCGTTAATCTATTAATTAATGATAGTTCTATATACATTTACATAGATATTATAGAACCTGTAATGATATCTGATGGTGAAGAACAATTATTACGTGTTTTACCTTTTAAAGTTAAAACTAACGTTAATCATTATAGTACTAATGAATTGCAACATGATCAATATATAAAAATAAATCGTAACCCTATAGATGAAATATATGTTCATATATAAAACGTTTTAGGTAATAATATTCATTTCCATGATGGTAAGTGTATATTAACGTTACATTTTATAAGAGACGCTATATTTAGTAATTTCGTATAATGGAACGTTCAGAAAATTTCTATATTACATTAGATAGTCAACGTATTAAATTTAAATCTGAAGAGAATGATAATAATGCTGATTTTAAAGTCTCTATACCTAACGGTATAACTCTAAGTAATGATAACAAATGGGAAGTAGGTTTAGTCGATGGTAGTATACCTAATAAAGTATTTAACATTACAGATTCAAATAATACATTTTTTTTAGCTATTAGAAATGCTCAATACCCCGAAATACTAATTGAACGAGGCTATAAAGATATACCATTTCATAATGATGGATATTTTAATACTCATTATGATCGTAAAATGTTATATAATTATAGATATACCATATGTTGGCATTATAAATACTATACAGATGTTAATAATGAATATGGATATGATCGATTATCTGAGAATAAATTTGCTAAATAAAATGGTGTAAAATACGGTATTATGGGGCCTAAGGACGATAATACTCCTAATAAATATTACGATAATGATTGTACATTATTACCATTTAAAATACCTAATGGAGTTTATAACGATTATAAAATCTTAACAAGTATTATGGAAGATAGCTGGAATAAAATGTTTGGCACTTTATTTGCATCTACGAAATATAATCTTTGGAGAGCATCGGCTAACGATTGGGACACTGGTGTATCTTTATCTTGGAAATATAACAATAATCCATATTATATGTATTATAAGAAAAAATCATTATCTTTAATATCAAATACTACAGGAAATATAGGACTCGTTGTACCTACATTATTAGGTAATATGTTAGGTATCGATTCAAGTCAAGAAGTTATTAGCGTACATAATAAGCCTCATTATTATGTATTCCCTAAAATGGATTGTTTTATTCACGAACCATATTTGTATTTAGGCCTTACAAACCTATACGTATATACAACTATCATCGATTTTAGTATAGTAGGATCTGGACAATCGCAATTACTAAGACAATTTACGTATAATCAAGCTCCTAATGTAACTACGCATAAAAGTATACAATTTAAACATATACATTATTTACCGATTACAGATAAACGTATAAACGATATATATATATATTTATACGTAATGAATTAGGTGAAACTATTCATTTAACGGGTGATGTTTGTATAGTTAGGTTAGAATTTCGTAGAAGACCATTATGAATATACCTGTGTATAGAGGTCGTGTTAGGCAACGTGGTTATGGTTTAGGTGGAACATTAAAAACTGTTGGTAGTAATATTATACCATATTTAGTCGATAATATGGCTAGTACTTTACTAAATGAAGTTACCGGTGGTATACATGATGTAATACAAAAACCTAAAACATATAAACATATTGCTAAAAAAAGAGGTAAACATATAATTAAACACGTTACATCTAAATTAATAAATGATTTTAATGACGATAAATTAATGACTACTCTAACTGGTAAGAAAAGTATAAAGGGTACTAATAATATAAATAAAAATCAGTCTGGTTCAGGACATAGAAAACGACGTTGTAACAACAATAATTCTTTTAAAAGTAATAAAAAAAGACGTTTAGATTATTTCGATTAGTTTTTTAACACCATACATATAATCATGATTACTGGGTCTAGTTTGTGTAATAAAGGGGAATTGGACCTCTATAGTTTACCTCCAACACTTACAACAATGGATAGAGCATTTATTAATGAGCATCAACCATTAGTTAATCCTTCAGGTAATACAGCGCCTATTGAATTTATAATTCCTAGACAAACGGAAAAATGGACAGATCTTATGGATCTAGAATTAAACCTTGAAATTAAAATGGTTAAACATGATGGTACTATTATAGATGCTGATAGTAATATATCGATAATAGAAAATCCATTACATTCATTATTTAATCATGTTGATATATATATTAATGGTAAATTAATATCTGGTAATGATAAATATCCGTATAGAGCTTTTTTTGAAACTTTATGTGGTTCTAGCGAAACTGAACAAAATATGTTAGAAGAAACACAATTATGGGGAAAAGCAAAAAATGGTGAAATACGTAGATTTACAACTTTTGGGGCTGCAGATGTTAATATTAATGGAGCTAAAGCGCGTAATATAAAATTAACGGGTGATAAAGTAGTAGAATTACAAGGTAAATTACATACAGATATAACTAGACAATCTAAGTATTTACCTAATATGTGCCAATTAAAAATACGATTAGTTAGATCTTCACCAGCATTTTATATGTTAGGTGATGATGCTGGTGATGGTAAAATAGAAATTATTAAAGCTGTTATGAAAGTACGTACAGTAACTTTAGATCCTAATGTATGGGTATCTTTAAATAATTCTATTAGATCTGCACCTATGAAAATACCTCATAAACGTGTTGAAATTAAAGTATTTACGGTAATGGATGGTTTAGTATCTAAAATAGAATCAAATCTAATACATGGTCAAATACCAAAAAGAATTATTATAGGTCAAGTTAGAAATTCTATAATGAATGGTTCAAATAATGATTCACCATTTTCATTCGATCATTTTAATATAACTAAATTAAAAGTAACCGTTAATGGTACTAGTATAGATGCTAATCCATTACATATGAATTTTACTAATGATAATGCTCAAGTATGCCAAAGTTATAGATCTTTTTGGAAAGCTCTTGGTATAGAACATGGTAAAGATCTTTATGTATTTCCAATAACTGTATATAAAAATAAAAATACTTTATGGGCTGTTGATTTTACACCCGATTTAGGCTGTGAAGAAGGTCATCTTCATCCTATTAAAAATGGTAATATAGAATTTGATATGGAATGGAGTACAGCTTTAATTAACCCAATAAATGTTATTGTTTATGCCGAATATGATGATATGCTTATGATAGATGGTTTACGTAATGTTATTATATCTTAAAAAAAACAAATATGGATACATTTACATTACAATATATTTTAGATACAATATTTCCATCTTTAAATGGTATTGTATGCGCTAGAGATGAATTAGTATCTATAAATAAACGACGTAATTGTTATATAGTTAATACAGATCAAATTTCTAAACCTGGACAACATTGGGTTTTAATTTATCGTACACATACTAATAATTGTTTTTATTTTGATTCATACGGAGGTTATAATCGTATTGAAATTGATATTTCTAATTTCTTAAACATAAATTGTTTAAAATTATTTAGAAATAAAAATCGTTTTCAATCTGATTCTACACAATTATGTGGCGTTTATTGTTTATATGTATTATATGCTATTGTTTATTATAATCATACTTTTTCTCATATAGTACATAATACGTTTAATTTTACTAATTGGTTATCCAATGATATGTTATTAACTAAGTGGTTTAGACATTTTTACAAACACTTGAATATGAACAGTTCCGGAAATAACAACATGTGTCAAATTTGTGCTTCAAGGATCTCTTAGTGTATATAAGACGATGTAAAACAGTTCACTCTCTACAAATATATTTTGAACGTTGCTAAAACATCAAAATGACTTCTGCATTAAACAATGGCAAAGCTCTATTAACATTTGTTAGTAATACATCAATTGATGTACCTTCTACTAAAATAATTGATGATATAATAATAGACATGAGTGCGAGCATTATTTATCGTTTCGAAGGACAAACAGAATGGTTAAGCTGTAAAGGCAATGAATTTATTGAATCGCAAACATTAAATATTGTTCATATGGATGAACATAATAAGGTTATACAAACAAATAATATACCTGGAAAGTTAAGAGTTAAAGAAGATATTACGTACAATATGACTAGCGAAGTACCATCTTATTGTACTTGTGCAAAATGCATTCATCTAATGGGAAATTATAATCACATCGAAGATGAAGTTCTTGAAACGATTGCTAAACAAGAACCAATCGTTGAACAACAAAAAGCCAATGAATGGCATGTTGAACAGAAAAAGGATATTGTTGATGTTATTGTTATCGATGATGATAATGAAAATGATAATAAACCTATTATCATACAACAAGTAACAACAAACAAGAAAGTACAGAAACGTGTACGATGGCAGGATCGTTTGGATAATCTTCACACAACATTTGATGAAGAAGCATCTACATCGGCTCCATTACAAACTTATATGAAGGAATCTTCGAATCCACAGATTAAACGAGAATATCGACGAAATCTAAGACGCCATACATTAAGGCGTAGTTCACGTTTAGCGGAAAAATGAGTGAATACTGTTTTATGTGGTCATTAAAAATATATACGACAACACTAAGATAAAACATACTTACTTCTACTACAGTGATGACATGTGTGTTATTTTTTAACCTAGGACATTCATATGTGATTTCTTTCTTTATTATTGTAATTTATATGTTTTTTTACTTATAATCTTATGTTATATGCTTTTACTTATATATATAATCTGCGTTAGCTATAAGATATAGAAAAATAAAATTATGAAAAATATACATTGTGTTTTTTTTAATATATTTTACATAAAATAAATCATTAGTACAGATGGGATTTGAACCCATGAGGACATAATGTCCATTGGATCTTAAGTCCAACGCCTTAACCACTCGGCCACTGTACTTTGTATACAGACATTAAGACAAATATATTAACATATATATTTATTTTTTTTAGACATTTTTTGACTATGTTTTCACCCTATAGAAAAGAAAAAAAACCCCAATTTTGGAGACTTTGATATGTTGTTGGTACTAGGACTTATTTGACGGGTCTAGACATACACCCTTTTCAGGGGATTCTTTCCTAGGACTTATTTGACGGGATTTTTTTGACTTTACACCGGGTCTACGGTATCCCCCAATACTACTCAGGACCAAACAGTGGTAGTAAAGCCTGTCGACGCTGGCTCCAGTGAAGACTAGTCACCAGAATTCAAGGTAAATGTGACACCCAAAATAGCCCAACATGTTTAACATGATATTAGCATTCTCTATGTTATGGTGCAGAAGTTAGGGGATTTTTCTACAACAGAATGGCAGTGTCCTCCCCCACATCCCCTCCTGCCAATTTTAGCCCTGCACTTTTTACTTCTTTTTTTTGTATCGACCTCGACTGGCAAGTACATCCAGCCAGTCAGACCTATATAACTTGGAATTCACCTGCAGTTTTCACCAATATGTACTATCTTGCTGCCTCTATGATCAAGCATCGCGGCTCATACCATGCCTCATTACTGACCTAGTCTGCCCGTTGTCTGCTCTAGAATAAACACTAGATATATTTCTGTGTGTGGCAGTTGCCAGTGTATATCTATTTCATGTTTAGCTTTGTATTCTTACTATAACAATATTTCAATTATATGTATATAATTGTACAAAAATTGTACATGTGGCTATAGTGGTTTCTATTTTCTGGAAAGGGCATGTAGAAAACCGCGCTATTAGAATTAGGCACTTCTGAAAAAGCTCAGGTTCGGGACAAACTTGCTATTCCATTGACAATTGATGGGAAACTATCTCAATCTAGTGTATATAGTCTTGAAAATTCATTTATCTCTGATTTATTTGGAAACAGCTATATATTATGTAGGTTAATGTTACAAGTACGGTAATCGTGAGTGGTAGTTAGATATGTATCACATACTTTCAGGATAAACAACAAGATTGCAGAGGCGTTCCGGGGTGTCTAAACAGGACAATAACTGCACTTTCGACAAAAGAGGCAGAGGACACTGTACAGCTATACACCCGTCTGGACAAAACTCGACCAGTCCCCTACAAAATATTCTAAAAAAGGAAAGAAGACCAACCTTCCTGGGCAATGGAGAGCATCAAGAAAGCGGAGTGGATCGGCACCTGGTCAACAGGCTGCAGAGGTAAGTTTGAAGCAAAGTTCGAGTCGGTCGCAACTATTTCTAGAACATATATATGCTTTTAAAATTTATATTACTTACTAGTATCATGTCTATGAACCAAATATATCTTAACAATGTAATTAGGAGGCATATATTAAGGATTGGCAGAGGGCGATGACAAATATTGTTAAAATACTTGTGTCCAAAATCCAAACCATTCACAATTTATGTAATTTGTAACATTGTTTGTGTTATACATGTAAATTTATTGGAAAAAATACTGTTTAAACCAAAATACTTGTGCACCCCTGCATAGCAAGCTATGATCCGATGTTCTCAATTCAGCCTGGCAAAGAAAATTAGGAACTGGTAATGATTGGCTTTAAGCTTTCGATTAAATCCATTTTAATTCTGTATACAATTTATATGAACTGTATTATATACTATATTATGAATGAATAGATATGTTTAAACCAATGATAGTATGTTGACCTTGGTATGAAAAACACATACAATGTGGTAGCGAGCTTTACACAAATGTCTTACTTGACGAAATCTTGTGCATGGTTATTTCAGTCGTAATATGCATGTTTGTGTTTCAGGCTGTACTTGGCTGGTCGGTCAGCAGCCGGTTGTCGGAATGTGTGTGTCTCCACCTGTCCAAGGAGTATGCACAGCCTCGCAACCGGCCAAAGGATTCCAACGGGAAGACTATGCCAATAGCCCAGTCCATCGTCAGCACACATGGCCACATTCAGCAGCTTGTACAGTACTGTCCAGTTGTTCAGGGGAGGACAAATATCTGTCTAATCACCCTAAATGTCACAACTGTGTATAACTGGTAAGATACATTTTGATCATAAGACCCCTGTATTACATTATCTGCATTTAGAGCTATATTCAACCACAACATAGTGGGGTGATGATAAACACACAACAAGTGTGACTGTTTAGCTTTATTTTACAATGATTGCGAAGCATGTTCAAACAACTTATATTAATCACTCTCGTTGGTACGGATGAAAGCGTAAATGTGGTAATTCGTGTGGAAGGTAACCTTAGAAAACCCACCTATCGGATCTGGCGACACTGTACCATCTCGCATACTTCTCGGTCCGAGGATCGAACCCGGGTTACATTGGTGAGAGGTGAGCGCGCTAACCACTGTGCTAATCGGGCTAATATTGTACCCATCTTGTAACAGCCTGATAACACAATCTGTATACGGCAACAATTAAATATATCATGTGCCGGTCAATCTCATTGATATGTAGAGAGCAACTCTATTAATTCTAAGTTTAGTGTTTTATAAATTTCATATCTAGGTTAACACTTTGTGTAATTCATTACCTACATGCTCATGTTTATTTTACATGAAATAATCTTGTACTTGATAGGCTGACTGTAAGGAACAAGCGATTGGACAGACAGGCTTTGCTGAATGGAGTGGAACTACCTACGTGACAGGTAGCCACCGAACCACTTCCCCAGCCATTGGAGCGTCCCACTGCCCCAGTGGAGCATGGCCACACTGTAATGGAATTTGTGGAGCCTGACAACAGGGAGGGTGAGATTGTTGTGAGTAAACGGCGACATCCGAGGGCCACGGTAGACCCACGAGTGCCCAGCCCTCCAATTGAAGCTGGTGTGACTGGGCCTTTTGGATGGCAAAGGGCCCCCTCCACAACATCCATTTTGGTGTGGTGCAGAGGCAGTGCAACAGCCACACTTTATGCCACCACAGATGCCACCACAGATGCCATATGGGTCACAGGCATGGCCTGGTTGGTTTGGTTGGCCTAGGTGGCCCTCTGCTCAGGCACAGCCTCCACCTTCTCCATCCCCCCAAATCGTTACTTCATATCACAGTGCCTGGAGGCAACAACAGGCACTGAAAGAAGATGTCGATAGACAAGAGAGAGGAGAGCCCGTGAAGAAGCGGTACAAGAAACTGTCAATGCAGTACCTCTGTTCCAAGTGCCAGGAACCCAAAACTAAGGCTACTGGTCATACACAATACAGGGGTAACTGGTACTGCCCTTCTTCCGGGAAGAGTGTAGAGGAATGGCGTTTAAGCCTTAACAAATAAAATATTTTTATGGTGGGAATGTGATGTTTATAAAACCGTATCTACAATTGTGAAGCACCTGAAGAGACCAATTACTCCTGAATATATGTTTATATAGAAAGTGTTAAGATGTTTAAATGGGCATACTAAATCCCAAGCAGCGATAGGGTTAAAGTATATGATGTTGTGTAATAAAACAAAGTATGTATTCTGAAATATTTTTGACAAATGAGCCACAAGAAGATGCAGCTACTGAGGTTAATCTTGATACTGGTTTATTATCTATGACAAAGACACTTGGGTGTAACATAGGTAAACGTGAGATGTTTTCCTTGAGGTGGACTGTTGCAAGTTTGTTTTCTTTGCTAAGATTCTTCGGGTCGTTAAAAAAAGCCACACAGTTCACGAAGAACAATATATCCGGAGCAGGAAAAGGATTTGAATTTAACCCAAAATCTGTTATATATAAATGATGTATTTGAAATGTGCAGTCGACCGTACTTCGACATAACCCGCATGAGATAACACAAGTATACTGTACAGTGTACTTCAACATTCTGTTGTGCTATAATTGCAATGTGCTAAATATGTTGTATTATTGCAATGTGCTAGAGATAATGTATTATTGCAATGTGCTAAATATGTTGTATTATTGCAATGTGCTAGAGATGATGTGTTATTGCAATGTGCTAAATATGTTGTATTATTGCAATGTGCTAGAGATAATGTATTATTGCAATGTGCTAAATATGTTGTATTATTGCAATGTGCTAGAGATGATGTATTATTACAATGTGCTAAAGATGTTGTATTATTGGGATGTGCTAGAGATGATGTATTATTGCAATGTGCTAGAGATGTTGTATTATTGTAATGTGCTAGAGATGATGCATTATTGCAGTGTGCTAAAGATGTTGTATTATTGTAATGTGCTAGAGATGATGTATTATTGCAGTGTGCTAAAGATGTTGTATTATTGCAATGTGCTAGAGATGATGTATTATTGCAGTGTGCTAAAGATGTTGTATTATTGCAATGTGCTAGAGATGATGTATTATTGCAGTGTGCTAAAGATGTTGTATTATTGCAATGTGCTAAATATGTTGTATTATTACAATGTGCTAGATATGTTGTATTATTGCACTGTGCTAGATATGTTGTATCATTACAATGTGCTAGAGATGATGTATTATTGCAGTGTGCTAGATATGTTGTATTATTACAATGTGCTAGAGATGTTGTATTATTGCACTGTGCTAGATATGTTGTATTATTACAATGTGCTAGAGATGATGTATTATTGCAGTGTGCTAGATATGTTGTATTATTACAATGTGCTAGAGATGTTGTATTATTGCACTGTGCTAGATATGTTGTATTATTACAATGTGCTAGAGATGATGTATTATTGCAGTGTGCTAGATATGTTGTATTATTACAATGTGCTAGAGATGTTGTATTATTGCACTGTGCTAGATATGTTGTATTATTACAATGTGCTAGAGATGATGTATTATTGCAGTGTGCTAGATATGTTGTATTATTACAATGTGCTAGAGATGTTGTATTATTGCACTGTGCTAGATATGTTGTATTATTACAATGTGCTAGAGATGATGTATTATTGCAGTGTGCTAGATATGTTGTATTATTACAATGTGCTAGATATGTTGTATTATTGCAGTGTGCTAGATATGTTGTATTATTGCAATGTGCTAGAGATGTTGTATTATTGCAGTGTGCTAGAAATGTTGAGATAGTTGAAATTCTGCTGCAAATGTTTATGTAGTGTTACTTTAAGATATGACTGGTGTGGTATACTGTACAACAATATGCTTGCAATACAACTTGCACGGAACAATGCGTACAAATACTGGTATGTGCGGTACAAACAACACACCTTTGTTGACATTTGTTAAGAGTGTTTCGATGCATATAATTGCATCTTAGTTTTAAAACTATAGTAGTTGTAAGAACTTGTTTCGAGCTAAAATAAATGTGTATAAACTAACTAAGAGCCAGACAGCTTGATGAATAAAATAATGATTTTCGTTGGCGTTATTGGGATCTTCACATGTAATTATTAGTTTAGTTTATATATGATTATGATTCGGGTTTTACGCCTGCATCAGCACCATTTTGGAGTTCAGTTTATACAAATGTATTGTACCATGTTATTTTTACTGTTTCCACCATGTTTGGAAGTTATGATTTGCAAATTGACATCAAGTAGGTGGCGGTTGATATGCATGAATGACATAACTACTTTGCATTAACTTGATCGTTTTAACAGTTCTATGATCAAGAATGATGTAAATGTTTACTACAGTTGCAATGCTGTTTTGTAACCAATTGTTATCAATTGTTTCTGTAAAGTTCATAGTGTTTGTCCAACTGAGGAGTCCCAGGACACTATGGATCAAATACTAAAGTTGTGTACAGTAAGTAAACTATTAAACTTCTGGTTATTTTAAAGATCACAGGAATGAAATTATGCAATACTTATATTGGGTAGTAGTATAAATAGGTGTTAATTGAATACAATCATAGTTTTCGAGAACTTTGATGTGTCTTTAGCATTTTGATAACCGTTGCGCTAATTTTACGTCATTATGTGCAGCGTGCCAGTGGTGACTTGACGTCATTAGGTGCAGCGTGCCAGTGGTGACTTGACGTCATTAGGTGCAGCGTGCCAGTGATGACTTGACGTCATTACGTGCAGCGTGCCAGTAGTGACTTAACGTCATTAGGTGCAGCGTGCCAGTGGTGACTTGACGTCATTAGGTGCAGCGTGCCAGTAGTGACTTAACATCATTAGGTGCAACATTTACAAAGTTGAATAGCATGATACTATGCCAAAAATAGTAGTCTCCAATTTAACCAGAAAGTTGTTAGTTTACATACAGTGATAATGGGATGAAACACACCCGACAGCAGATCTAAATGTGTACAATTATGATTGCATTTTATTAATTGCATTTTATTAATAATAAAGCTTTTCAGTCATTAAAAACTTAATGAAGATGTCCATGATATTAATATAGATCAACGTGTCGGGGGTGTCTTGGAGGTTAACTGCAGAATGTTGTATATAGCTTGGTATGTATGTTCCAACATTATGGGAATAGTGGAAGGACTTGTCTTATTTTCAGGTCTTGTTTCAATTGTTCTAATATTTTCCACTGTTGGAGAAATAGATCAATATTTATACAAAATACAAATTAAATATTATGTAAACAATCAATGTCATTATTGTCTTTCTATCCATAATTAATATGTGTTTACTTTACTTCTATTAGGCTGTGCGACGACATGGATACAACCGGATACAACCAAACCTTCGTCACTGTAAAAAGTTGATGCAACAAAACATGGAAATCCAGTTTTGTTATATCAACTTCACAGTAAGAAAAATGGTTGTATTAGGTTACAAATGGTGAGGAGAGGGGCAAATATTGGGGGAGAAAAAGTACTGGACCTGGTTTTGAACCGGTACCAGTCCTTTCATTTTGCATTTTTTTCTTTGCCCCTCGTTGCCCCTTCTTCCCCCTTTCTTTGCCCCACCCAAGCAGTCCTTTATGCCCTGTTTTAATGTTTAGCAATGTGTCGGAAAGTGGTATTCCCCAAGTTAGCAATCTTTAGGAATCTTTAGGAATCTTTAGGAATCTTTAGGAATGTCTTATATCGGCCCAGGCCAATCGGCACTTCTGTAATGCACCTTAGCTTTCGTGTTTCGTAAGGTGGCATTCCGACAGAGGAGTGTTTGAGACTGGGGACCGTGAGAGGTGTCTGAAAATACCCGACGGGAGCAAGGACCGTAGGGGATAAATAAAAAAATTGCCCGCCCTGCGGTTCGCTTCATAACAATGGGCTTTTGCTATTCCTTTGGGCAACATATTATTATTTTAATATATATTAATTTAATGGCTGTAAAACATGGTCCCCGGCAGGCACGGGTTCGAAACCAAAGTAAAGTTGAACTTTTTTAAACTTTCTTTCGAAGTTAAAATGTTATTAAAATCTTTTTGTTGATCTGTATTCTCGCGGGCCGGTTCGATCTCAGTATAGGATGAATTACAATGTTAATATCAATGTTCAAACCCAGTCGGGATTTTTTTTACATTAAAGGTGCGCTTGGGATGATCCTAGGCACTGTCGGGATTCTTGGTGTGTACTCCGGCGGTAATTCCTCTCGACCCAGACACATAGATAAGCATATCACGTCGCGAGTCCAGCAACAATCTTCTCTCCGCGGCACGCTCTTCCGTGACTAATTTTTTTACCTTTTCGTCCGTCAGAATTTGAGGTCGGGCTGCCTTACATTTAGTCCGGATGTCATCTTTCAAGGCTTGATACCTGTCCCATTCGTCAATGACGGTCTTAAACTCGGCATCGGAGATTTCATTGTCTCGAATAGCTTCGCTAATTATAGCGTCGATACTATTTTTCTTTACCCGTGCCGCGACTGCGATGCGGTCATGTTTTTTAACGGTAGTTTCTAGACGCCGGCCTATAACCCGCCCGACCATGCATAGGATCCCACCCGCGGTTGCGGCAGCACCCAAACCAACGGCTATTGGCGCGCCTACAAGCGTGGATATTACTGTGACACTCCCAACACCGCTGACAACTGAGCCGGCCGCAAGGGTAGTATTCATGCCGTCAATAGTATTGGCAGCTCGCCGATATGTTTTGGCTAGGCTGCTACGGATACGTTGTTCATTTAAGAGTAGGGTTTGAATCTCCAGGATCCTGTTCAGTCTAAACGCTGACGGTCCGGCAACCGGGTCGGCTGGTACCGTCGGTAAACTAGGATATAGCGTTTTGTTCTCCATCAGATATCTAACTCGATAAGCAATGCGACGACACTAGCGTAGCTTAAAGGATCGCCGGTTCTGGTGATAAAGTTAATAACTGTTCCAGCCGAAACTTTAATTGGGGTGGTGTTAAAAATGACAAGTGCAGACTTTATACCCGCGGGTTTCGTAATGCCGGCATTTTGTTCTACACCGTTAAATACGAGGTTCACTCTGATTTCATCCGAGCTGCTCCCAAAGACTTTACGGAAGAGAGTGACATCCGTAGAATAGTCCCAGATGCTAACATAGGGTAACCCGTATACTGATTGTTCGCCTTGCTACCAAAAGACCATTCGTGCTCACCCGAGCGCAACATACCCCACTCCTCAGCTGTAACGACCGGCTTTCTCGGCGCAATATAGGAAGGACCGTAAATACTCATGATAGATAAACTATCCTCTGCTACAGATATAATTCGATAAGCAATGCGACGACACTAGCGGAGCTCGGTGTATTAGAAGACTCGGTGATGCAATTTATAACACCGCCTGCCGGTACTTCAATCGGATTTTCAAAAATTGTAAATGCAGACCTCACACCCGCGGGTTTCGTAATGCCGACATTTTGTAATTCGCCGCTAATTACGAGGTTCACACTGACAATGTTCACAGCTGCCCCCGAAGCCTTTACGGAAGAGAGTGACATCCGTAATATCCTGCCAGATGTTAACATAGGATAACCGGTATACCGGTTGTTCGCGTTGTTGCCGAATGACCATTCGTATTCTCCGTTACGGAGCGGACCCCTTTCCTCGGCCCAAACTGTAATGATAGGCTTCCGGACCGTGCCAGCGCCGCCGCAGGTACCAGGTCCGTATATACTCATTATATCTCAAGTATTATAGAAATCGGAAACTCGCGATTGTTTAATGCTCGTCCGCTATCATCTCTGATAGTAATATTCAATTCGTCGATGCAACCGCGTTCCAAGCGTTTGAATTCGGGGTGAGGACACTTTATAGTAACGGTTTTCCCCGAAGAAGGCATTTCCCGCCTCTATTACTTTGAGGAGCGTACTCGGCGCCCCGTCGCACGTGTTAAATGACGTGTTCAGCTGCCTCATTTGCACTTGGAGGGTTTTAGTAATGGCGAAGCTTACGAGTTTATCTCCGGTATACGAACCGGGACCGAGCCAACCTTTATTGGCGTTATACACTTTAAGGATACCGAGTATGTCGCACATACCGGGACTCATAGTTATTTTTTCGCGCTTGATAGTCAGGGTCGCAATTCCATTGGCTTTACAAATGTCGATACTAGTGAAGTCAGAACATTCTTAATAAATGTTTGCAAGCATCTGAAACTCCTTAGCCCCTGAGGTAACTCGAGATCACAGTATCGTCATTTATGTACCCGAACCCCTCACCGTCATTCATATTATACCAACCGACCGTAAGTGTTATTGATCTGAGGCCAACGCGTAGATCCCCGCCGCGGTTATCAATATATTGTTGAAGGCTTGTGGCCTCACCCCTTTGAACATCGGTGATTGTTTGAAACATAGTTATAATAAAATATAGCTAATACTTTAAATAGAACTTTCGGCTATAATCCTTCGGTTACTTATAAAACCGGCGGTGTATATAAGCGTCAGCTTGCGGTCGTGAACTTAACCACCCTGATGATCACGGTGGACCCGAACGAGGTCTTCTACACCGAGGTTACGGATATCTGGCGAAAATACAGACTACCTCCTGTTGTGCAAAAACAGCTATTTTGGATCAGCGGCAAAAGGACATTCTTATGTTTGCCTTCGTGCAGTTTGAATATTGCATTTGAATATTCGAGGACACACGCATATATATATATATATATAACAGTAATGCTTCGTCAGAGGTGATCTGAGTTCTGATTGGATATTGTGCAAAAACAGCTATTTTGCACACGATACTAAGTATTGTGATTGTCTAATGTATATATTATAAATAGAAATGAGTGTAATATAGTTATGCAATATTCGCGCCTAAAAGATGATTACATGTGAATTTAATTTGTGTATCATTAATTTATCTTACCGCGAGAGATTATGTAATAGTTGTCGGTTTCCTTTGATGAGGCGCCAATATGTCTGGCTGTTTCGTTAAAGTTACGATTTTGATTGCGTAAGGTAACAGGTGGTCAGCGCCACGCTGTCTGACTTAAATGTATATAATTCCGAGTACATGCACTGAGAAATTAGAGCACAATAGGCTGTCCTTATGCAAGGATTAATTGTGTATCTCAAATAGAAAACAATTACTGTTTCTATGACACTAGAGACGAGATGTCTTCTGTATATTAATTTAATATACTTAAAAAACGAACTATAAACTGAACTTAAGTGTTACGGACACATTGGGTAGCGGTGGATTAAGTAGCACCGTATATCTTGAATAGAATACGTGATAGCTAAGATAAAAGACGATATGTCATCTGTATATTAATTTAATATACTTATATAACGAACTATAAATTGAACTTAAGTGTTACGGACACATTGAATAGCGATGGATTAAATAGCACCGTATATCTTGAATAGAATACGTGATAAATAATATGATATAGATAAGAGATACAAATTATCTCTAAAATATAGCGGTAATAAATTGATACCAGGACAGTTCGGTGAGATATTGAGTTTATCAAGAGACGCGAGTGGCTGATCAAATTAGACAGTCTAATTGAGATATCCTTGATTGTATATTGAAGATTAAAACTGTAATCCAATTATCGACAGGGCGGTGATCTAATAAAGACACTAGAAATTAATGAGGCTTGAAGTGATTATGATATAGATAAGAGATCATAGATTCACGAGATGTGAATATACGAAATAGGAGAATATACCAGACGACCAGTAAAATAGATAGAAAAGAACATTGTGTTACGTTGTTATTGTATTGATAGAAAAATGAAGTATACCCCTAGACAACCGACCAGAGAGTTTATGTAGCTTAAACCTTGGAAAGAGTCGTAAATAGACCAGACGTAGATAAGAGCCGACGAGGGGGGACGCCACAAATGGAACGCTCGTCCGGGATCATCAGACATACAGAGGAAGAAAACTTGTGAAGGACACTTACATTAAATAAAAGAAGATACAACGAACTATTGAAATAACGAGAATACATCAGCGAAAATTTAAATTGTGAACTATTAAAGTGTAATCTAGTGAATTATTATATAACGGAAATTATTGTGTGACAAATTTTAAATTGTGATCAAATATATTATTGGATTATTGGAGTAACAGAAGATACGGATACGGAGTACCAATTTCTTGTCATAGAGGCATTTTCTATTATATGATTATACAGATTGTAGTATTTATTCTCGTCCATGTATTGAACTCACGATTAGCGTACATTGGGATATATATTATTGAGATAAAATTAAAATAGTTTAGGAACTAAAAGAATAAAATGACTACCACTAGGAGTGCTGCTAAGGACAATGAGGGGCCGGCAAATCCCGACTTGCAGACCACAGGTGATGAGATATGGGATAAATTAATGAGACTCCCCTACTTTAATCAGGCCAGCCTGGAGCGCCCGGGCGAGATTTATGAGAAAGAGAGAGTATTAGTAAAACAAAGAGAAGATAGAGAGAAGGAAAGAGAAGAAAGCGCTAAGGATGAAAGATTACAGATTGAGAGAATGCAGATGGAAATTCGTTTGAGAGAGATTCAGAGAGATCAGGAGTCGCAACGGAATATAACTCCCCCTAGGAGATGAGACCCCATACAAATAAAGTATCTGTACCTATGTGGACCCAAAATATGAGGCCAGATACATTTTTCTCTACATGTGAGAGATTGTTTGAAGCAAGTCAGATTGCCAGAAAGGCTTGGGTAGGTTACATTATAGATACATTGTCGGATAAGGCCCGACATATATATGCTACTCTCCCTGGCCGAGACGCCAATAACTATGACACACTTAAAGCGGCGATATTAGATGAATATAGACTGTCACCCACGGTGTATAGAAAAAATTTCTTTTCTTGGATAAAGAGACCTGGTCAGACATATTCTAAGTACATCAAGGAATTAAGGGAACAAATCGCCCTGTGGACAGATAACTCTGATCCCAGCGAATTAACAGGATTGACCTGCTCCTTCGATACAGGTTCGATTCGAAGTTAAGTGATGAGCTTAACTTGTTCATTCTGGATAAGAAGGCATCCACTCTCCAGGAATGTATTTCCCTAGCGGATGAATATCACCTACATCGTAAGTGCCAATCCGAGTATGAGACATAGAGAGGCAGAACACAGAGTTCCTACGACAAGGCCGTACAACGCTCCACCTGTAAACCAATCTCATATTAGGACCGATAACTCGCTACCTGCCATAAGAAATCCTAGGGTGGACACATATTGCACTTATTGTAGGCGCAATGGTCATATACGATTAGAATATTGGGCAGACCCAAATTTACCTAGGCATAGAGGAAACAGGAACGGATCAAATGGAAACCATATGGCGAACAATAACCATAGTTCGGCCTTGATTATTAATGAGCCGATGAACTCATTCGATCGTAACGAGATAGTAAATCCGTTACTGGCAAAATACACTGGTCAAGCGAGCGTAAATGAAATCCCCAGACCAGTAACCTATTTGAGAGATACCGGAGCGGCCATAAGTTTATTGACCGTGACTGATCAAAGCGATGGATTTCCGTTAGAATATACTGGCGAACGAGTGACCATCAGAGGTGTTAATCACATACCTGGTAATTATCCCGTGGCGAGAATACAGGTAAATTGTCCTATATATACAGGACTATTACACGTGGCAGTAATGAAACATCGATGTACTGCGGGGGTGTATCTGGTAATAGGGAATGATTGTGAGACTACCCCAGAAACTGACATTATTACCTGTG
Organism: Archivesica marissinica; assembly: GCA_014843695.1. NCBI lineage: Eukaryota > Metazoa > Mollusca > Bivalvia > Venerida > Vesicomyidae > Archivesica > Archivesica marissinica. The sequence continues at coordinate 67,655,993 of CM026402.1, forward strand.
GGGTCGTGACGCACTCCAAAAAGAACTTTATACCGTTCGAGGACACCGTCATTTCTGTGCCAGACGCAGAAAATATGCCAGACACTGAGCAAGATAGATTGCCATTTGAGAATACGGTAGAGATCAATTCTCCTCCTGAGAAAGAGAATATGGAGAAACCACGAGATCTCCCCTCGATGGATGAGTTAAGTCCTGAGACATTATTACAGGAACAACATAAGGATCCAACTTTGGCACCTATATGGGAAATCGCCCAAGAAGGAAACCCCATCCGGCACGGATACTATACCCATCCCGAAACCGATATACTTATGAGAAGAGAGCAACCCAGAGAATCGTCCGAGGTTCGATCCCGGAAAATATTCGATCAAGTGATAGTTCCGAGAGAATTTAGAGAGCAAATAACGAGACTTGCACATGACAACGTAAGTATGGGACATTTAGCACCTAAAAAGACATTGAAACGTATTACACGCCGTTTCCTTTAGCCGGGAATGCGGGCCGATGTTAAGCGATTATGTAATAGCTGTGGACCTTGCCAGAGGGCTGGTAAGGGGCCGAATTCGACGATAGCGCCATTAAAACCCCTGCCTATGATTTCACAGCCATTCAGCTTTATTTCTGCCGATTTCATTGGGCCGATGAAAAAGACTATTAATGGAAACCAGTATGTACTGAACTGTATTGATCATGCAACCAAAAATACTGAGTCATTCCCATACCCAGCAGCGACCGCTGATAATGCACAAAAGGCTCTTATCGAGATAATATCTCGACATGGGAAACCTCAGACTCTACTAACTGATCGAGGCAGTGCTTTCATAGCAGAGACGTTCACACGATTCCTCGTCGAGCACGATATTAGACATATAGTCAGCAGTAGTTACAGACCTCAGACTAACGGAGCAATCGAAAGGTATAAATGGCACCTTAATGAATATGCTCAGAATCCTAGGAGAGACTACGATAGAGCCTTGGGATGAGATGTTACCCTGGTTGTTATTTGCGTATAGAAGCACTGAACATTCTAGTACAGGATACTCCCCCTTTTATCTTCTCTATGGGCGCGAACCGAGTGATAATTTAGATTCCACTTATGACCTATGGGCTGGTAACGAGAGAAACGGAGAAATACCCATAGAAAACTATGTACGAGAGTTATGTCAGAGATTATCCGAAACGTAGCGGGACGCCACACAGGCCGCCGAAAGTCGTAAATCAAAATACGATCGAAGTAAGAGAGCGAAAATGCGTATATTTCAGCGAGGCGAATTAGTCCTTGTGCGTTTACCGATGAAAGGTAATAAACTGAGGAATGCCCTCCAGGGACCGTATCCGATTCATGAAAAGGTGGCGTCGCACACCTATATTATTAACATGCCAGATAAGAGAGTGAAGTACCGTGTTATGCACGTGAATCAGTTGAAACCCTGGACTGGTCGAGAGGAAGAGGCAGCTATTGCTGAAAGTAGTCCGATGTATGAGTCTCTAGACCATACCCTGTTAGATGGGCAAGCCCCGACTGATATTGAGAAGGAGTTTGACCCTTGCAGTCTTATTGAATATGTGCAACCTACCAGAGAGTTTATGTAGCTTATACCTTGGAAAGAGCCGTAAATAGACCAGACGTAGATAAGAGCCGACGAGGGGGGACGCCACACTGTCAAGACGGACACTGTGGCGCAAGCTTGGAACAACACACCGATGCAGTTTTGGCAGAATCAGCTCAACTTCGCCATGGGTGTGCCACGACCGGTTGCGGTGTGGCGTTCGAAGACCATCTGAACGGTGCCCAAAACGAACCGCTGATGCAATCGGTCTATATCTTCCACGTCTACTATAATATTAGGTATAATAATTTCGATTCCTTCTCAAATACGTACGACAGACGGGCGTACGAGCGGATATGCGCAGAGATTGACGTGAGTCCGATGACCGACTGGCGGCAGAAGAGCTTCCCGAACAGCAACGGGCTCGGTGATGTCTACACCCTAAGTTACAGCACGAGGGTGCGGACGAGCATGGCAGACCACAAACAAATATTATCGGACAATGTCGGTAATATAGATCGGTCGTCGGCGACCTTCGGTCCTTAGGTCCCTGGTGAATTTCATACGCCTTTCCTAGCTAAAGCATATTACGCTACTCCGGTGAAAGCTCATATTGATCATATTCTGCAAGATCCGGGCGTAGACGGCGCCTGGAGCACATTTGTGCTAGATAAGTCAAACGGGTTCACCCGGGCCGGTGTTTCCCGCCTGAATGACTCTATCCGGACCTATGTGTGGGCTCTCCTGTGAGCCCAGTCACAGACGAGGTCCCGCATCGTGGGAGTTGGCACGGCATTTGACGCACAGAAGCAGTTTCTAGCGAATGTTGAGGACGCCATAAACTCCCCGGTGGACATCCCATCGGCAATCATGCGGTACCAAGACGTTCTTCAGTATTCGAAGAGCCAGGTAGATTTCGTCTTCGGCCACAGCCTCTACATGGCTCCGAGCGACATGTTGCTGCGAATCGGGCATCAGGCCGGATACAACAATGAAATCGTGATAGCTAGCTCCAACCTGTCCTCAGGTCGCAATGACGATGTCAACGGGGTGGCTGATATACCAACAGCTCACGGGAGCTTCTCCGCAGCGCCGGGGCTATATCAAAAGATTACCGAGTCGGGACGACGGCCGGAACCAGGCCCACCGGCAGCGGTTCCCACGTGAACGACTGATGAAGAACAGCATGAAGATGAGAAAAATGCGCTCATTGTGGTTGGCGTCATCACATGGTTGGCACTTCTTTGGCTATTACCCTAGTACTGTACTAACCTAGGCCGCGCCAGGCTGCAACATACTGTAGCCCGCCGACGGCAACGACCAGTGCCCATATATTTTCTGAGAGCCACCCCGCCGTCTCGCTCAAGAAGGTGAGGAGCCAGGAGGCAATGCCACCGATAATGCCAGTAAGCGCTGCCGCAGCCTTTCCGGCGAGTTTTGCCAGTGCCCTACCAAATTATTTCAACACCTTTTTAGCCCACTCCTTGATGCCCTCCTTAGCGGGAACCGCTGCATTCTTATATTATAATTTGTATAATTATGTTCAATTAGTAAACATTGTTTTTTTGCAATAAAACAAACTCGAAACCGAAAGTAGGACTTTCCGAGTCGATCAGGTCACGCGCACTTGTTTACAATCGGAACCGAATGTACATTCGGGATGAATCGTCCGCCTTCGGCAATGATAAAAAAAATGTCGAGTTTTGCCGTCAGATTGAAGTATGAACGATTACAGTAAGTTGAAACGGCCTCAGTTATTATTACAATGTATCTCAAATGATGTAAATGTGATTGGGTTTTAATTGGAAACCGTGCAAAATGTTTCATATGCCGAATAAGTATTATATTAATGTGAAACCACTTCAGATATTGTCATTGGGGCGCACATGGGATATTTTTAACATAATTTTCATAAATCATTATAAAGAAAATATATCGTTTCTCACGATTGTTTTGCAGAATGTGAGCATCAAGTATGTGGATAATCTTATCTTTATTAATTAATAGCTTCGTGGGGGGGGGGGCGGAGGGTTTGCTTACATATTCTGTTTTTTATTTTAGCTCAATTGCGAAACAAGTTCTTCAACTTGTATTAATCACTCTCGAGACCTCATTCCTGATGGAATCCATCGCCACGAGGGAGAGAGAAGAGGCAACGTGGAATTTAAATACCTTGCCTAAGGGCATAAACAGCTCCAGCGGGGCTCGAACTCCGGACCTTTCGTCCGTGTGACAGCATCGCATTTGAAATTGAACGGTCCCAAGTGTCATTGAGCAAGGCAACTTACACACATGGCTTAGTACTGTTTAACCGCTTAAGTGGGCTAAGCCTGTCCAGGACAACATAATAGGCCCACAAGGGGTTTGACATTAATGGAACATACATGCAAATTGGTTTGTTTTGGAAAATGTTGCACTTGCCCGGGATTCATACATGGATTACCACTATAATATTACTAAGGCGACCATAGGTGTGGTCCAGTGGTAGAGCGTCGGATTTGGAATCGAATGGTCCCGGGTTCGATACTCGGTCACGACACGTATGTAGTGTCATTGAGCAAGGCACCTCACACACATTGCTTAGTACTGGTTAATCGCTTAGGTCGGCTAGCCTGCCCAGGAAAACATGTCTAAGTCCCCGCGAGGGGTTTGACATTAAAGGAACATACATACATAGGTGAGAACTGTTTGTTGCCCGGTACCGAACCGAGTTGACCACAGCTGGCACAAGCTACATTGAATATATACAACATAGTCTATAAACGTGTACAAATGTGAATGCTTAAATTTTAAAGGAAGAATTAGAAAAAACAGAATTGCAATAAATGTAATTCAGTGGCAATCAATGATTTTCTGCCACTCATTCTAAATGAAACTACATGCAAATTGTACAAGACTTAGTATATACATATATTACATGTCGTCTATTGTTGCAACCGTATATAATAATGAACATGTATTATTTACTTTTCACAGCCATTATAGTGAAGACGGAGAAGAGCCTGGCAGGGAGGTAAAAGTGCAGAGGGGTTGTGGTAGGGGTGGCAGAGAGGAAGTTCTAGGAGTAGAAGTATAGGAAGAGGTAATTATGAATGTTCCATTTATTTCGAAGAAAAACCTTGCAGGACCTAGACATGTTTTTCTGGGCAAGCTTGATCGACATAAGCTATTAACCAGTACTAAGCACTGTGTATGAGGGAGCCTTGCTCAATGACACTACATTTGTTCCGTGACCGAGTATCGAACCTGGTACCCTTCAGGCATTCTATTCTAAATATGGCACTCTACCATGGGTGTCACACAATTAAATACACATTCCAGCTTTATGTCTTATAACTAACATACATTGAAATCTAAACCATCAAAACATCAGTAGCAACATAGCTTTTTGTTGTTTTTGCAATATCTTTGATGATGTTTGATTTGCAGACATACATGGCTCTTATAATACAGTATTGTGCGCAAGATGTAGTTCTTTTAGAGGTACATTTGCTCATTCGGATGCGTATCAATGGTATAAAAAGTGTTCATCACTGAATCATGGATGTCACACAGGGTCACGTCACACATACAGTGAGTGACGCACCATCACAATGAAGTCACATTGGAAAAAAGAGAAGGATGTATTTGTTTAAAATGTTTTAATAAGATACTGTATTTCTTTCTTAATGGGATTCTGTCTGTTTATATATGTACCTCATAGAAAATTCATTACATTTACAGATTGTCATTGAGCACATGGGTGTTGAGAAGTTGCAGAATCTGGTACTCAATCTCCACCACCATAATCAGGACCTCTATAACCAGCTGTTAGTACACACTATTGGTGCAGGTGTGGACATTGCAATGAGATGGGGGCAGACTTGAACAAATAGTGTGGATGTCTGCCCAGCAACTGCATTTCAATGTGCAAGGTAAGAATATATTCAAGTCATATATAGATTATCAGTCAAATATGACTGTGCCAATGCAAGTCATAAAAGTGTTACAAATGGAAGTTGATTGTGTGTGTGTTTTATGGATATTTAACATCGCTACCGGTTGCCTATATGAGCTACACCTCTTGAAGAGATTAGCGATTTTAGTGGATTGTGCAATGATATATACAGAGACGCATTCCAGTGTCCTCTGCCTCGTTTACGTACACGGTTTAGAGTGTTATCCGAAAGACTATGATGTGAATCATTTTAGCATGGTATAGTGGTGAGTTTAACCTGCGTGTTAACCACTGGACCGCTACATAATTGAAGTTGATTCTGATCACAAATTATTATTCATTTGTTTATAAGTAATCTTGTTATAGTTGGCTGTCAGATTTGCGCAGTGGTTAATGCGCTCGCTTCTCACAAATGCAACCCGAGTTCGATCATCCTCACACTTGGAAGTATGTGAGATGGTACGGTGGTCAACAGATCAGACAAGTGGGTTTTCTCCGAGTACTCCGGTTTCCTCCGACACGAATGACCATAAATACTATGTCATCCGCTCCAACAAGAGTGATGAATATAAGATGTTACAGCTTGTTTCCCAGTCATTGTTCAATAAACAAAGTTTAAACTTAACCTCATACAGTTGTCACAGGTGAGCTTCCATCGGACATCAGTGATATACCTCATCCAGGGTTGGCAATATCCCGGGAAATATGAGTATTATATGAGAAATACCGGGAAATACTGGGAAATAAGAATTTGGATACCGGGAAATAAGAATTTGGATGATTTTGGTGGTAAATACGGGTATATATACCATACAATTTCTATTACCGGTGTACTGATTGTAGTATCATGTGTGCAGGATGAAAATGAACTGCTTTTGAAGAATATGACGAAAAATACAGGCATTCATAGTGGCATTTACGCATTTCTTATAATCTTTATATAAATGTTAGAGATCTAACATTATTGAGACTGTTCATTATTACTCTAATATACATTGTATACAAACACAGTTTAAGGAGTTTATACATACATTTATTGGAGGTATTTTAAATGTTTAATGTAGTAGGCAAAATGCAAATGTTTTTAGGATTATCCCTGAAATGTGTTCATAATATAGCTGTATTGTTAAAATAATCAATTAGTTATTAAAGAAGTCAGAATCATAATTTGAGATGATCCACACTGTTTGTTTGTACACAATTTCAATTAGCAATGCCCAGTCAGGTGTTAAGGTGTGTTGTGGGACTTCAATTTCAAGATACATGTAGGTGTGAGAGATGTCAGCCAATTAGACAAAGGTGTCCATACTCTATAGTCCTAATCTCACTGGAATATACTGTCAGAGCGGATAGTGGACAGTAGCTTCCATCTAACAGACAACCAGGTGTCTGTATTGCCTAAAAACAAAACAATACTATACTTATCAAATTGAGTTTGTACCGAGACCTTCATAAGAAACAGGCCATTCATGCTGCTGATAGTGGCCCAGAATGAAGACGTCATCGACACGCGGATCAGAAGCCTCATTCACAACGTCGGACTGTTCAGCGAAGTCAAACATCTCCAGACACAACTACAGCCCATCTCCAGAGCCTTAGATTCCTTCCAGTCAGATACAGTTACAATCGCGGACGCATGTGAGCAGTGGAATGATCTACTTCAGAACCCAGACTTGGAGCCATACCGGAAGAACGTTGACAAGCGATTTAAACAGGCTATGACACCAAACCACTACCTCGCCAACCTTGTACATCCGATCTACAGGGGCAGAAAACTTCGACCAGAACACGTCACCAGTGCCCAGGAGCTTCTTCATGAGACCAAGCCGGAACTTGTACCCGAACTCCTCAACTACATGTCCGAGGCATTGCCAATTCCTAAGGTGCTACAACAGGAATCCTCTGTCAACAACTCGAAGCCAGCTGTATGGTGGTCATGTGTGGAGAGGTCAGGCGTGATCACCAAAGACTTCAGTCAACTCGCCAGGAAATTGATGGTACTGCCAGCAAGTTCAGCCGCCATTGAACGTGTGTTCTCCAACTTCGGCATCATACAGACGAAACTACGCAACAGACTGGGCGTTGAGAAAGCAGCGAAGCTGGTGCTATGCTACTGCTTCCTGAGAGGTAGCGAGGAAATCGACTGGTGAAGACAGACTACTGGCTGAAGAAACATTCCAACAAGAAAAACGAAAAAATAAATGGGAAATAAAATTAAAAAAAACAATAAAACCCAAAAAAAACGGTTGTGGTTGCCAATGATGCCACCTGATGAGTACCCCTGGCAGGGACGAAACAGTTTAAGCACTTATAGAGTGGTAGCAATGCATAAAAATGAGCAAAAACGTGTTTGGAAGACACATAATCTTATTTCCCGGTATTTCCCACTTCTGGGCTTATTTCCCGGGGCGGGAAATACCGGTATTTCCCGCCCCCGGTATTTCACGGCCAACCCTGACCTCATCCCCCCTCCCTTATGTCATAATGTTAATTGACGAAAGTTCAACATTTTAAAAATCATCTTTAATATCAGAAACCATAATTCTCAGATAATGTGGCTAGTGGACATGTATACTAGCTGTGTTGCAACTATAAGCATTCATTGTGCGACCTGTTAAACTAGCATTAATAGAATAAAAATAGTGTAACGTATTGTTTATTTTAATGTCACCCCTATTGAAAGAGCCAGCCATTTCTGGCGAGGTTCGAATTTTGACCTCCCGCTACATATGTGGACGGACGCCTTAACCACTAGGCCACGGAGAATATGCAAACGTTCCAGATACTGTGTTTGTATAACCATTTGAACTCTGGTGAGCACACTGAGGCCTTCAACAGTTCATGGTGCTCTTGTTTAAATTAACTTGCATCCTAGAAATTACTAACCTCAAATGTCACTAATACATTCAGACGTTTATAATAATTTACTCTTGTTTCAGATTGAACGGTTGGTCCTAGACAGACAGGTTCTGACAGTGTCTTCGGTACTACATGGAAACGTTGGGACGCAATGGAATATACATGGAAATGTTGGGACGCAATGGAACAAACTAATAACCAAATAAATTTGATATTATGGATTTTAATGAAATGAATTGCTGTATAATCATCTGGAATAAAAGTGCATTAAATGACAATTGTTCTCTTTCATTTCTTTGTTTCAAATAAAGTTTTAGTTTGAGGGGGAGATAAGTTACAGTCAGTAATCCTCGAATCATGTTGAGTCGGCACAGTTTGTTCTGTCCGTTTTTCTTCACTGCATAGTGTCTGGATATGATTGGCATATCTATCCATACTACTTCGGTTCTTTCACAGCATAATGTGTCCAGTTGTTGCTATATTCTTCATAGCCTGTAAATAAAATACAATATTAATAATACTGGTACTAAACCAAACTAGAACCAGTTTACCCTGACAAACCAGACAATGGTTAAACTTATCGTCAAAGTACTGATCTGGCTTTGTACGAAGCAAATGTTGTGTAAATTCAGTATTGTAAGCTGGCCTAGTTTTACACAATGATCCCATTTTAACTCGGAAGTTTATATGAAGCTATTGACAGAATGCTACATCCACTATCTGTCTGCAACAGCCACTATATCTCCGTGGATGAGTATCCAAGGTAGTCCGTCACCTGCTTCTCAACTCTATAGGTTCAGTTCCACTGGTGGTGTCCAATTATATCAGGTTGGTGGTTTTACCAGGTGCATACAATACTGCTCAGAGGGCACCTATATACATAAGATGTTATGCTGTCGGTAATATACAAATTTCAGAATGACCATAAAATCTAGATCTATAAAACTAGGGAATAGCACTTGGATTGCTGGTATTTGACAACAGATTAGCATGACCCTGATTCGACATTGAAAGGTCAAACGCATGGTATTGTTTATTTGACAGTTCATACGAGGTTTCCTACTATAGAAATCAATTGGAGTGGACTCGTCGCTGATCACACAAGACATTTGACCGAATTCACACAAATCATACACCAGCAAACATCCACAAAGTCTATCAACATATTTTTGAGATACCCTGTCCCCAGACAGACGTAGCTATAAACATTAGCACCTATTACATGGTTAATTATTGATTGATGGAAAAAACAAATTACATTCTCCAAGTAATATGAACATTTCTTTAGGTGGTGGCATATTCACGACCCCTTGAGGAGGGTTATATAGTGTCCAAAGTATCGATATACAGTCAATAGAATAAACTCTTACATGGTCATTCAGGCATTATAAATTTATACCTGTTTATATAATATTAATAAATTAAATAAGGTGTGAGAATCTGGTCTATTAAAATAAAATAATTAATATGCGACACAGCTGCTTTAGTGTATTCAATGTATTAATGACGTTACCTTATGAATGATCTCTCTGTTATTCAATATTGTGGTGTTTCCGTCCTTGTTCATCTTGTGGACAGTACCCTGATGCCTGACATGTCTTCAATAATACACAGTTCTGATCTAATTCTGCAACAAGAATGACACATACCCATAACAATTCTTAATTTTAGCTGGGTGAATATCTTATCTAGTTTATTCAAATTGCTTGATTGCGAAACAAGTTATTTCATCATTAGTTTAATTGATCTCGCTGCCTCCCCTTAATGGAACACATTGTCACGAGGAAGAGGCAGTGTTGATTTAAACGGCTTCACTACATACATCATCACTATGGTTCTGGTGGGGCGCAAACTCACACCATTATGGTATATTATTAAAACCTTTCAAATTACATGTAACGGGTATTGCATACATGTGGGTATGCAAACTCACAACATGAAATGGGTGTTAATTAGATTCCTGGCAAACGAACAACAGATGCCTAGCAGACCATGTGTTAAGGTACAAATATGTAATTTGCAGCTGTCCCTAAACAAAGACCCCCCCTGTTGAAGCAGGTTGTCAACCCTGCCCCCCACCATCGCCATTTTAGAAAGGTGTATGATAAATGGAGTAACATGTAGATGTGTTGCCAGGAAAAAAACACCAAAAATGCAAACTGGTTTTGACGCCACCCCCGACAAAAGAACGTCCAGGGGGGGGGCTATTTTTCAGAATAGTCTTTAATGCATGAGAATCAGTAATAGAAATGTATGCAATGATTCGCTAAACACCATTTTCCACTTGTCTCCTGCATGTATATATTACATTTAGAATTAATAGCGTATTAACTGTAAAAACAAATACATTCATTGTTACTTTGAATATCAAATGTATTCTAAGCACAACCAATTTGGTATTTACGAACATATATAGGCGATAAAGTAACTTATCTTCTTTCTCAAATATGTCTTGGTTTTATACCCCGTGAGGGGCCCCATAAATTATAACAATTGTTTGACAAAAGGTATGTCCAGTTTGTCCATTGACATATGTAGCGGGTCGGTTCTGGGGGTGATAACTGCCCCATTACCAGAAGAAATAAACTCGGGGTAGGTTCTCTATCCACTTTATTGCATGTTTCGTGTCATAATACTGTCTACTATACGGTTATTAAACAATTAATAACCAACCAAGCGATGTGACCTGAAAATATATAACAAGCCAGCCTAAATATAAATAATAGTAATCTGGTCCTTCTTCTGAAAACAAATATATAAATACTTGTTTGCACTTCCAAAATGTATATGATATCTAGCATACACATAGCATAACCGTTACTAAATAACACGTTTACTCTTTCACAATTTACTAGTGACCGACTGATTGTATAGAACCATAATAGTAAAGTAGTACAAAGGTGAAACTAATAAAATCAACAATAGCACATCACAATAGTGCCATATATAAAAACAACAATAGCATATGTACATTCCATTTTCATTATTCTACACTTACCAGTATAAGGTACTGACCACCTTTCTTCCTCACACACACACACCAGTGCCACTCCTAGTTGTTAGTTAGATCTGCAAGTTAAATAACAGAATGTGCAAAGAGTATATAGATGTGATAGATGAATTTAATACACCGCCATTTTTAGGAATTCATGTACAATTTGCATGGAACGCGAAATTACCAAAACCGGTTCTAACATTTACTTTCCGAATCAGCTCATTTCTAGAACAAACCAACACAAACGGTGTAAACAATAGACAACACCAGAAATACGTACCATTCTAATTTATCCAGTACTATTGTGAACATTGAAGGCGCCAAGTCAAACATTTTATTTCTTAAGCAACTAGGTGAATCCAATGATATACTATGCATACAAGAACACTGGTTATTTGAATGTCAGAAACATGAACTAGAAAATATTTTCCCACATAAGGATCTCTGTATTAGATGCAGTGACACATACGACAACCTCACAGGGGATAGGCTACCAAGAGGAAAAGCAGGAGTGGCTATTGCATGGCCGAAAGAATGGGCAAGTAAGGTCAACAAACTAGACTGTGGTAATGAAAGAGTGATTGCAATAGAAATCTATGCAGAATCCAAATTGCTAATTATATGTGTGTATCTACCTACAAACTATTCTACTACGGAATCGTATTCCGATTATCGCGAGTGTCTAGACGTTCTTCACGATATATTGGCACAGTTTTGCTCCAGTCATAAGGTAGTTCTCGCCGGCGACTTCAATGGTACATTACTACAACCGCGGCCCTACAACAGACACGATACTCTGATAGCTCAGTTCATTACAGAGCATAGCCTACATGTGTCATTGAATACAGACAAACCTACATTCGTGCATCATTCTGGGGCATCCATGTCGCAAATTGACTATATAGTTAGTAGTGAGGACAGTTTAGTGTCAGAATGTACTATCATAGAAGGAGCTGGACTTAACCTGTCAAGTCACCGCGCACTACAGTCCAAAATAGGCACCCATATTGACATTACTAAAGTGAAGAACAGGGGCAAGTCGAGGACCATTCGGAAATTTCTGTGGAAGAATATGAACCAGGAGAGATACGAGTGTGAATTATCAAAGGAACTAGAAACGTTGCCGTCCCTAGAGCTACAAACAGTCGACGATAAAGTCAGCTTCTTGAATAGTGCGTTAGATCATGCTACAAAGGTCGCAGTGCCCACTAAGATAATAAAATTGAAAGGTCCATCGTGGAAAGCCTCCCCACAGGTTATGCAACTACTGAAACAGTCAAAAACCAAATATAGGCAATGGGCTGATAGCGGAAGAACTGATAGTAAATTACTAAGTGAAAAAATACAAGCACAGAGACAGCTCCGAAGACAAATTAGACAGGAACATTTTAAGGACCGTCAGAGTTTCTACGCTGAAATTATGGAAACCCAGTCCAGTGAACTATTTTATAGATTAATTAATCGAAATAGAAATGGTAGAGCTAACTCCACAGCGTGTATACACATGAATGGGGAAGATTTTTACTCATCGAACGGACAGAGGAACTGTTTCACCAAGTATCTTGAAGATCTATCCGTCCCTAAGGAGAGTGGATATGATACAGCTTTTCTAGAACTTACTAATGTGCGGGAAAGATTGATCACCATCATATGTGACAATGATACCACAGAAATACAACCGCTGACGGAAGGAGAAGTGAATACAGCAATAAAGCAGTTAAACTCCGGCAAAGCCGCTGATGAATTTGGACTTGTTGCAGAACAGCTTAAAGCCAGTAACAATACCTTAGTGCCATTTATAACCACCATGTTTAACCAAATTGTCTCAAACAAATCTGTACCAGAATCATTCAGAGTAGGAATTGTAACTCCAGTTCTTAAGAAAGGGAAAGAAGCAAGTAATTTGGACAACTACAGAGGGATCACTGTGACTCCTATCCTGAGCAAACTGTTTGAATATACACTCCTGCCAAGATTATCTGCCAATGTTAGTCAGTCATCGCTTCAGTTTGGTTTCACGGAAGGACTCTCACCACTAATGGCAGCATTACTAGTGTCAGAGGCTAGGGCAGAAGTGAAATGTACTACGAAAACACCACTATTCCTAGTTACACTTGACAGTCGGAAAGCATTTGACGTAGTCTGTCACACCATCCTTCTTGATAAGTTATATGAAAGTGGCATCCATCCAACACTATGGACTTTAATTAAGAATATGTACTCTGGACTATCATCACGTGTGAAATGGCTCGGCGAGCTTGGACCTAGCTTCGATATCCTTCAAGGAGTCCGACAAGGTGGTGTGTTGTCAACATTCCTATATAAGACATACATCAATAGTGTGCTGGTTGAATTGAAGAACCAAGGACTCGGACTATCCATCGGTAATACCTATATCGGGTGTCCCACTGTTGCTGATGATGTGTGCCTGATGTCGGAATGCAAAGAGGAGCTACAGTGCATGTTAGATGTTGCCTCTCGACATGCCAAACAGGATCGAGTTACTATACATCCAACTAAATCTAACGCCATAGTTATTAATAAGACAATGAGCTATAGAAAAACGGGCTTGGAATGGACCCTTGGTGAGACTGAACTGATGCCCAGTGGCAAAACCACTCATCTAGGTATATTACGCGCAGAAACCCGGGAAAACGAAACTAATATTGACGAAAGACTCAGTCTAGCTAGAAGAACTATGTACTCATTGATAAATACCGGATTTCACGGATCAAACGGACTTAACCCAGCAGTATCACTCAGGATATACCAATGCTATGTGCTCCCCAGGCTTCTGTATGGGCTTGAGGTGTTGCCACTGACTTTACTGCAAACATCAATGTTAACAAGGTTCCATATGAAAATGCTGCGGAAAGTGCAATCGCTTCCAGACCGAACTGCCACTGGAATAGTGTACCTCTTATTAGGAGCCCTGCCGGTGGAAGCAGAAATCCACAAACGTCAGCTGAGTTTTCTGTTCAACATACTAACATGTGAAAACGAAACCATCCAAAAACTAAGCGAAAGGCAAATAGCTATAAACCTGGATTGTCATCTGAGCTTCTACCATAGAGTTGCTGAGGTGCTACTACTATATGGACTCCCAGATATCTCTATACTGAGGGACCATCTAACAACTAAACTGAGCTGGAAAATACAAGTAAAACAAGCTGTTAACAGTTACTGGACTGATAAATTGAATGGTGACATTGTCGATAAATCATCTCTAAAGTTCTTGGCCAAAGCAGGACTGCAAATAGGTGTAACCCACTCAGTCTGGCGAACCCTATACTCGACTGTATCGGACGTAAAAAAAGGTATTACAAAAGGCCGCATGATGACGGGCACATATATGCTACAAGCTACGAAACATAAATTTAATCAACAAACTGAAGATCCACTATGTAAATGCTGTGCAATGGAAAGTGAAGACATTGTCCACATGCTCACCACATGTCCTGTTCTACACGAGGTCCGAAAAGAGGGCTTATCCAAGATGAAACACCTCGTCGCTTCAATGATAGGAGTCGATAACTGGAGGAGATATTTCACCGAAAAAGTTGCCATTACAAAACTGATTATAGACTGTACTCACTTCAGCCATATTTTCACCAAACCGGAAGATATTGACGCCATAATGAGATTGTCAACGGATCTGTGCCACAAGTTACATACCAAACGGACACTATCGCTGCAGTGTAATATGTGCTGATCTAACTACATGTACATATGAATACCCACCGATTTATAAACTGTCCCTGCACTGTACAAAATTCACTAGCTGTGCGTGAACTATCTACATGTACCTGTATATAGATGCATGGGTGGAGGTCTCGACGTGGTGAAGAGTTATATTTTATTTTTAGTCAGTGATTTTATATTTACGTGTATGAGGAATATACCGACCAACATATTCATACTAATACAAGATGTGACCAGGGATCATCTTGGTGTTCCATAATTGGAAGGGCATACGGAGGAAAAGAAAAGAAAGAAGATTGTACTAATGTATTAGTTTAAAAGATTTAACAAGACTGCATTTGAAGATCATCACTTCAAATTTTCCACAACTCAGTGACGTGATATCATGAAACGAGCACCAACCAATCAAAAAGCTAGAATCCCATAGTCCAGGTAAGAAGGTCAAAAAGGTCATTAAAACATATATGCGGTCTCACATAGACCAAACAGAAAGGTCTCACATAACCAAAATATGAGCCTGCCACACATATACCATAGTGTGTTGATTTTAAGCTCTACAATGATTAAACAACTACTGGTAGTTATAAGATACATCGTTAGTGCTCAAAACTAAAATAATTCTTATAAAACATAGCAACAAACCTTGCGTTTAGCAGTTTAGTAGATAATACGCGACGGCATTGGTCTGGATCCATTGGTGAATTTCAATGTCTTTCTAAATCCTCCCCATTTGCCCCACGTTGTCTGTTTTAATTGAATTACTTGATATGTCGATTCATAACCACTATTGTATAGGTTCTCGCAAGGGGTTTGACATTAATGGGACATACATAAACTTCCGTAAAATCTTTATCTCAACATAAACTTCTGTCATGTTCAACGTGCTTTTCTACATCCGCTATTTCACGCATGCGCGTTGTGCGTGTTTACATTTTGGTTTGTTGATAAACAGTGCGTGTTTATGTTTCGGCCGTGTTTGTAAACAAATCGCGTATACGACGGTTTAAATTTATTGGAATTTTATCGTTTCTGAGAGACAATATTGATTTTTGTAAACACACACCCATTAGTATTTATATTCTACACAAAACATCCTTTATTACGATGTAATGCTGCTTTAACGCCTGATCGCGCATGTGTTTATAAGTTTACATTTCATATAGTAACACTAGATAGCTTCGTGGTGTAGCGGTTAGTGCGTCCGCCTTGTACACGAGAGGTCTGAGTTTCGATCCCAGCCAGAGGTATAAAGTAAAAGTAAAGTAAAGTGTTTGTTTATTATAGTGTCACCCCTATTTAAAGGGCCAGCCATTTCTGACTTATGAGACACCTCTTTTTATGAACATCGGTACTTCCCGAATCCTATGCTTGTATGCCAGGCGCCAGGCTGGTAGGCAATCGGTAACCATTATTTAACTAGCTGGCGGCTCACCAACCGGCCATATCAGAACGAACCCCTGACGAGATTCGAACCTTCGACCTCCCGCTCCGTAGGCGGACGCCTTAACCACTGGGCATACTCAAAATTGAGGAAAATATTCTTTCCTATCTGAAATTGTTAAATACATAGTTCTCACTCTGTGAGAGGTAAGAAAACAATGTCTGATAGTCACAGCTGTCAAAATGAGACTAAAATGAAAAAAATCCTTAAAAATGGACCCGCTCGAGAAAAGGTGTCATGTACAAACAAAACATGGGAAACTATTTAACTGTAATTAATAAATCTATGCAGCATTACCTATATGTCAAATAGATAAATCTCTCAGTATAAAAGAGCAGAAAATAATGCACTTACAGACAGATCAGAGAACACGCTCAGAGAACACGCTCGCCATTTTAAAATATAACCGAATTTCAACTAGTACAATTGGTAAGTGAAACACTTTATATATATACGGATAAAAAGTGATTCGTACAACTGTATGTAGGTGTTTGAAGTACTGTAAGTTCAGTACTGGTTTAAAATACAGTAGGAGTTGTCCGTCTAGTATGCCATCCTAAACGGGTCGTTATAATTACGTAAAAAACAGCTCTGCATACTAGACGGATACACCTACATACAATATGCTTTTAATGATTAAAACAAGACCAATACTAGGTTAATATTTTATTTACAAAACTAATATACGATACATATAATATGTACAGATCTATGTCATACAAAGCGGTTCAAGAGTGATTCAAAACAGATTATAAGAACACAGTAGATATATAATAGTTTGTACTGGACTGGTAATCCAGGGATCGCAGGTTCGATCCCCCGTCTGACCCTAATAAAATTAACAGTCTTTCAGATGGGACGTTAAACCGAGGTCTCGTGTCCGTGCTTTACACCGTGCACGTAAAAGAACCAGAGGAGATTCTGGAATGGGTCTCTGTCTGTATCATGCACTATCCTCCAAAATCTAAAATAACTAATCTCTTCAGGAGGCGTCGCTCATATGGGCAACCGGTAGCGACGATAAATAAACGTAAACACACAAACAATAGTTTTACAATCATTGTAGGTCACTGGCTTTGACGAAGGAATTGAACCTGTTTGGATAATATTTCCATTTAACCAAGTATTGTTGGTCTTTTCCTTTGCCTCTGGTACTCAAACTCTTTTCTATTTTAAACTCCTGATTAGGATCATAGTCAATTTTCTGGAGTTCACTCTCGTAGTCTTGTAGTCTGTACACCGGAATATTTCCTCTATAATAACGTTTGGAAATAACAAATACTTCCCCCGAGTAAGTCTGATCATATGCACGAGTAAAAACATTTCTCAAATATGTTATTCTAACATGATCACCCATTTTATATTTGAATCGTCTGCGTGCCTCGGGTTTTATTCCTGGTTTATTCTGTGCAAAGTACGTTGCAAGCCGGACCTCTTCTTCATTGCTGGCGTTCACACTAGCAGGGGTTCTTCCATTCTTCCAATAGTTCTATGATGCGTCTGATTATACGAGTTCGCTATATCTTGAAGAATGGGGCGATAGCTGTAGTCATCTTTGTATGTGAAGTAACGACTGAGCCTCGTTTTGAAATTATTAATGGATCTTTCAGACGTAGACGCCTTAGTCTCGTTTTGAGTCGGTGAATATATGACGTCATTCTTTTTCATTAGTTCTTGGACCACCTTAGCATTGAATTCTTGACCTGAAAATATTGAGAAATATATTAGTTATACTGACAATTATTTAAAACAGTAATGGCTTAGTTTCCCCCCACATAAAAGTGTTATGAATACAGACACACCTATGTTAGCGATCACCTCTCACTCAATTCGTATCAAGCAGCCTAATGTGACATTTTGTTCAACAATTAACCTCTATATTGAGCAGCCACTCCATTTGCTGACTGCTACAGGCAGGTTTGGCTATATTTATGTTGTTTTTGTCCTACATTTAAGCTATATGAAGTGAGATGAGATATATACCTTTATCTGTGATCAGCCTGGCTGGGGTTCGTCTAGACTTCGTAAATATGTCACGAAACGCATCTTCCACCTCTTGTCCAGTTTTACTTTGTAATGGTGTCAACATATTTGGAGAATGTGTCTATGACGAGTAGAATGTATTTGACGCCTTGGTTCCACTTCGCATATTTGACCATGTCCATGAGGTCAGCCATCCATAAATCGTCTTTGCCAGAATTGATTACGTGATTTCTCTTAAAGCGTCTTCTTACTGGTTTATGAAGACTATATGCTTCCTGATTGTGAAGAAAGGTTCGTATGCGGTGTATACCGATGTTGTATTTTCCTTCGTCTTTCACAACTTTGTATAATTTTTGAGGTCCAGCAAAACTCCCCGGATGCGATGGATCGTAATAGATTTTCTTTAAATAATCCAAAGTAGCCATGGTCCTTTATGTTCACAATCGCATGACAAATGAATAGTTATTCCGTAGTATTCAATATTTATTCACTTTCAGAGTCGTCTCCACTGTCTTCCTCTTCGATGTAATCACCGTCTTCTTCATCTGTGCTTTCAACTTCAAACAAGTCTTGAAATTCATGTCTATATTTTCGCAACACTTTTTTCACTGACGATGTTTGTTTCCAACCTTTTCCCATTAATTTGATTACCTGTTGGTCCCGAAATCATCATGGTGAATGGATGCTGCAACACCGTCATATGAGCTCCTTGTGGTAGTGGTGGTGGTGGCGCTCCCTGTGGTACTCCTGGTGGTGGTGGTGGTGGTGGTGGTGGTGGCGCTCCCTGTGGTTCTCCTTGTGGTGGCGGTGGTTGTGGATACGCTTCATTGAGCACCATCCTCTGATCTAGTTCACCAACATTATGTCTGTGTCTTTGATGTCTCAACATAGCATCCCTTCTTGAAAAGCACTGATTACGGTCAGGACAGCTTACAGAATACATGTTGCTCCTCGGATGGTTAACTTCAGAATGGTGGCATAGACCGTACTCCTGCTGTTAAGTTATTTAGAAAAGACTCTTATACTGTCTTTAGCCAATCAAATCCCTTCAATTACAACTGAGTGCGCATGCGCAAAATGATGTTTTAAATACGTATGTATTCATACTAAAACAGCCATTTCCAGATTGAGAGCCATCACCGTCGGCTACCAAGTGAAGTAAAAGCGCATTTTTACGAAACATATGGAATAAAACAAGATAAGGTAATTGATGTAATCAGACTTCAGTCTCCCCTGGCTTTTTCTTTTGTAGTCTCGCCTGGCTTATTGTAGTCTCGCCTGATGAATGTGTTTCAATGTAAAGATATTTGTTAATGCATATGGTAAAACCTTTCTGCTGCAAGTATAACTATGCATTTACATTGAAAGTTTAAATATTCAGACCATTAATTGACATGCACTATTTTCAGTTGACAATAATGGGTTACGAGTGTGAAGAGTGTGGGGCTAGTTTTCCCAAATTGAGCCAACTTCTGCATCACCGTCGAGCTCAGAATCATTGGAAGAATTATATGTGTACACAGTGCAAAGAAGGTTTTTACAAGAAAAGACAACCGGGACAGACATCAAAGAAAACACGATGATACACACAGTCATCACTGTCCGGACTCTTTGAAAGCATTTATAAGTGAAGAGGCATTGGATAGACATATCCAACAGCATAATGAACAAGTGGGTACTGGTGCAAAACGTACATGGGATGCCTCACCTATACCAAATCATGGGAAAAGGCAAAGGTTGCAGGAAAACGACGAAGCCCTGGACTTCTATAATATAGAGAAAGTTAGCGAAAAGAAGATAGAAAAATTCAAATCTACAGCCAGTTATTACAAAATAACAGTGAACGACATAGCAGTGATCGAGAGACCTTCCAACTATTTTAAACACACTAAAGATGCTCTTCACATCAATCATTGACCGAATAGCAGTAGATATTCCATCCAACGATTTAGTGAGTGTATCGATGGACAACACAGAGCTGGACTATCCTATCGTACTGCCTTTCATGTGAAGATCATCTTTGACAGTGGAACGGATATTAGCAGAAATAGAAAGAGTTCTTCAGTCTTATGAACAATTTGTAATAGAGGAGACGTTTGGTATCGAGTTGGTGCATGTTCAAACCACATCCGGATCTGGCTACACAAGGAATATTGTGGACATTACCAAGATGTTGGAAAAGAAGCAAAGTATCATTCAGATAAAAACGGTGATGCCATATGTTTTGCGCGCGCCTTGGTAACGGCCATTGCACGTCTTGACAAAGACCCTAGATGGAATAGCATTAGGCAAGGTCTAAATATTCAAAAGGAGCTTGCAACTAAATTGCACGAGCGCGCCAATGTGCCACTTGGTGAATGTAGTATCGATGACGTTAAGAAGTTTCAGGACATACTACCAAACTATCAAATACATGTAGTTTCCAAAGAACACTTCAATGCCATCATATACTTAGGGCCCGAAGGAGGAATATCTATATACATATACTACCATGATAGACATTACGACGTCATCACAACCATGACTGGATTTCTGAACAGAAGCTATTTTTGTGTCAACTGCAAGAAAAGATAACAGCATAAGGAACGTTTGTTAACCAGACCTGCTTCAATCTATATTTGAAGAAAACACAATACGGAAAATCAACCTGTACATTACCGTTGCCGTCTATGCAGCCAGTGTCGCAAACTCTCCTTTTTCTTCTCGTAATAATATGTCTCGGTTGCTACGGCTCTTACCAGGGTCTATCCTATTGTAGACTCGCTGGAGTTGTCTAGGGGGTTTCTTCGTTATTATATGTATTAATGATAACTCAACACAGTATTACATTTCTTCTATATAATATCTTGTTTAAATTGGCATCAGAAATATCCATATATATATAATCAGTGATCTATATATATATACATCGTATCATTAAAAGCTTATTTAACAATCCATTTGTGTGAGCCGACTATGCGCTTACACAGTATATTTAACATCCAATCTTTCTAATCCGTCATTACTCAATATCACTATAATCTAATCACTGTTTCTGATTAGATTAACTTTTAATCACCTTCTATGTGGTTCGCCGAAACTCTGTTTCTTCTATGGCTGAACAATTTAATTATTCGACAAATCTTTATAAGTTATATTTCTTATAATGTCCATAATATCTAAGTATCATAAATACAGTTTATATGTTCTATATACTAGATTGAGATCACGACCTTTCTCGCTCCTGGAGTTAGGCTCTAGTGTGTCTGATTTATGTTAATAAAATCCATTTCTTATATACATGATTGAATCAGTGTATATATGATATAACAATTCCTAAAACATCTGTTATTCCTAAACATCTGTTATGTTATCTAATATTACACCATCAAACCAGTTCGGTGCCTTTGTATTACATAACTGGACACCTGCAACCACGGCCTGTTATCTAATATTACACCATCAAACCAGTTCGGTGCCTTTGTATTACATAACTGGACACCTGCAACCACGGCCTTGATAAACTGAGATTAGGCCTAACATCTTAAGTCATTTCCCGCGCGAAGCGAGATTGATAATTTTAGGCGCGAAAATAATAGCAGACGATTATGCATAAAACAAATATATATATATTACATGGTAAACATTTGGCCATATATAGAAACAGTTTAATGTATTTATATAATACATTACTATTTATATATAACAATAATAAATATTTCGTGCAAATTGGGGTTTTGCACAATCCTCCCTACCCGGGGAGAAGTTTGACATCGCCCGCTATCGGCCGATTTACAAATCTTCATTCCTTTGAATATACAGTAGAAAACAATCATAATATCAATACATCATATGTCCTAAAATAGCATTTCTTTCGCTAGGTACCAACATTCTAATCATAGAGGCAATAACTATTTACTGAACAACTGAAATAATACCAAGTACATTTACTAAGTCAAACATCACAGTCATTGAACTCTACTGAGAAAGTCTGCTAGAACATTTTGAGTCCCTTTGATATGTTTAATGGTCAGATTAAATTCTGAGAGACACAGTGCCCATCTTAAGAGGCGTTGATTGGACGTTTTCGACCTACTTAACCATACAAGGGGATTATGATCTGAATTAATTATTGTTTTGCTTGTGCTTACATATATGCGAAAATGTTCGATACCGGCCACTATAGCTAATAATTCCTTCTCTATTGTAGAGTAGTTTTTCTCTCGTGGAATAAGTTTTCGGGAATAAAATGCTACTGGGTGTGGTACTTGGTCAACGGTCTGAGTCAGTACAGCCGAAATTCCCAAATCGGAAGCATCAGTATAGAGTTCGAACTCTTGGTTAAAGTCAGGGGCCTTCAGTATGGGTTTATTGGTTAAAGCTTTCTTTAAGGATTCGAAAGCAAGTTGATGTTTATCGCTCCACTGAGTTATGATGTTCCCTGATCGCTTGCCCTTTAATAAGTCAGTCAGGGGAGCGGCGATCTCAGCGAACTGGGGAATGAATTTCCTGTAAAATCCTACTGATCCCAGATATCCTCGTAATTGTTTCTTGGTCTGTGGGGGAGAGATATTACTAATACACTCAACCTTGCTGGAAATTGGTTTGATTTTTCCCGACCCTAATTCATGTCCCAAGTACTTGACTGTTCCAGACCCAATTTTACACTTCTTCGGATTCAAAGTAACACCACTATCCTCTAGTCTATGAAATGTCCAATCCAAGTGATTTATGTGCTGTGACCATAAATTGGATCGAACAGCAATATCATCCAGATATGCGTCGGCAAATCTATCACGGATGGGTTCTGTCGGGGATTGAGCGATTATCTCGTTTATGGCCCTCTGGAAGGTAACTCCACCGTTTTTTAAACCAAATGGGAGAGTTAATGGTTCAAACAAGCCCCAGGGGGTTATGAACGCTGCAATTTCACTAGCTCGAGGGGTTAGCGGAATCTGCCAGTAACCTTTATTAAGATCTAAAATTGATATCAGACTCGAACCTGCGACCTGATCAATGAGATCGTCTAATCTCGGGATGGGGAAGGCTTCTCCTCGAGTCAGGTCATTAATTTTCCGATAATCAATACATGGTCGCCATTCTGAGTCTGATTTGCGTACCAATATTATGGGAGAGGCCCACTGGCTTCTGCTAGGGCGGATAATTCCTAACTCCAACATTTGATCTAGCTCAGTTTTTAATATTTGTTTCTTTTCTGGAGACATGCGGTAGTAAGGCTGGACTACGGGTGAAGCACCTTGCACATCAATATCATGGGTAACATCGTGGAAACGTCCCAGTTGTCCAGAGAATAAACGGGGGTAACGGTCAAATAACTGACTAATATCGTCCCTGTGGTCTGGGTTTAAATGACTGATATCCGGCCAGGTTTTCTTAGGTACAGATTCAAGAGGACTGCAAGGATCGAATTCTTTCTCAATGTCCGTAGGGGCTTGGTAATCTAATAGGGTAGGGTCTTGGGACTCATACACCGGACTACTATCAGCTAGAGCTGCACCCTCCTCCCTACCTGTCCAGGGCTTCAACTGGTTTACATGCATAACACGGTATTTTACTCTCTTATCAGGCATGTATATAATATAGGTATGCGACGCTACCTTTTCGTGTACCGGAT
>CM026402.1:67681073-67733792 GCA_014843695.1 Archivesica marissinica
GGAGTTATCCTAACCACACCCAGTCCCTTACACGTACATGAGTTATCCTAAGCACACCCAGTCCCTTACACGTACAGGAGTTATCCTAACCACACCCAGTCCCTTACACGTACAGGAGTTATCCTAAGCACACCCAGTCCCTTACACGTACAGGAGTTATCCTAAGCACACCCAGTCCCTTACACGTACAGGAGTTATCCTAAGCACACCCAGTCCCTTACACGTACAGGAGTTATCCTAAGCATACCCAGTCCCTTACACGTACAGGAGTTATCCTAAGCACACCCAGTCCCTTACACGTACAGGAGTTATCCTAACCACACCCAGTCCCTTACACGTACAGGAGTTATCCTAACCACACCCAGTCCCTTACACGTACAGGAGTTATCCTAAGCACACCCAGTCCCTTACACGTACAGGAGTTATCCTAAGCACACTCAGTCCCTTACACGTGCAGGCGTTACCCTAATCACACCCAATGCCTTACACGTACAGGAGTTATCCTAACCACACCCAGTCCCTTCATGTACAGGAGTTATCCTAAGCACACTCAGTCCCTTACACGTGCAGGCGTTACCCTAATCACACCCAATGCCTTACACGTACAGGAGTTATCCTAACCACACCCAGTCCCTTACACGTTCAGGTGTTATCTTGGTCATACTCAGTCCCTTACACGTACAGGAGTTATCCTGGTCACACCCAGCCCCTTACACGTACATGAGTTATCCTAACCACACCCAGTCCCTTATATACGTACAGGTGTTATCCTAACCACACCCAGTCCCTTACACGTACAGGAGTTATTCTAGCCACACCCATTCCCTTATACGTACAGGAGTTATCCTAACCACACTCAGTCCCGTACACGTACAGGAGTTGTCCTGACAACACCCAGTCCCATATACGTACAAGAGTTATCCTAACCAAACACAGTCCCATACACGTACAGGAGTTATCCTAGCCACACCCAGGCCCTTACACGTACAGGAGTTATCCTAACCAAACACAGTCCCTTATACGTACAGGAGTTATCCTGACCACACCCAATCCCTTACACGTACAGGAGTTATCCTATCCACACCCAGTCCCTTACACGTACAGGAGTTATCTTGACCACACCCAGTCCATTACACGTACAGGAGTTATCCTAACCACACCCAGTCATTTATACGTATAGGTGTTACCCTAAGCACACCCAGTCCCTTATACGTACAGGAGTTATCCTGACCACACCCAGTCCCATACACGTACAGGCGTTATTCTAACCACACCCAGTCCCTTATATACGTACAGGTGTTATCCTAACCACACCCAGTCTTTTACACGTACAGGAGTTATCCTGACCACACCCAGTCCCTTATACGTACAGGAGTTATCCTAACCACACCTAGTCCCTTATATACGTTCTGGTGTTATCCTAACCACACCCAGTCCATTACACGTACAGGAGTTATCCTGGTCATACCCAGTCCCTTACACGTACAGGAGTTATCCTGACCGCACCAAGTCCCTTACAAGTACAGGAGTTACCCTAACCACACCAAGTCCCTTACACGTACAGGAGTTATCCTAACCACACCCAGTTCCTTACACGTACATGAGTTATCCTGACCACACCCAGTCCCATACACGTACAGGTGTTATCCTGACCACTCCCAGTCACTTACACGTACAGGAGTTACCCTAACCACACCCAGTCCCTTGCACGTACAGGTGTTACCCTGACCACACCCAGTCCCTTACACGTACAGGAGTTACCCTAAGCACACCAGCCCTTACACGTACAGGAGTTACCCTAACCACACCCAGTCCCTTACACGTGCAGGAGTTATCCTAACCACACCCAGTCCCGTACACGTACAGGAGTTATTCTGAACACACCCAGTCCCTTATATACGTACAGGTGTTATCCTAACCACACCCAGTCCTTTACACGTACAGGAGTTATCCTAACCACACCCAGTCCCTTACACGTACAGGAGTTATCCTAACCACACCCAGTCCCTTACACGTACATGAGTTATCCTAACCACACCAGTCCCTTACACGTACAGGAGTTATCCTAACCATACCCAGTCCCATACACGTACAGGAGTTATCCTAAGCACACCCAGTCCCATACACGTACTGGAGTTATCCTGACCGCACCCAGTCCCTTACACGTACAGGAGTTATCCTAAGCACACCCAGTCCCTTACACGTACAGGAGTTATCCTAAGCATACCCAGTCCCTTACACGTACAGGAGTTATCCTAAGCACACCCAGTCCCTTACACGTACAGGAGTTATCCTAAGCACACCCAGTCCCATACACGTACAGGAGTTATCCTGACCGCACCCAGTCCCTTACACGTACAGGAGTTTTTTTCCTAACCACACCCAGTCCCTTACACGTACAGGAGTTACCATAAGCACACCCAGTCCCATACACGTACAGGAGTTATCCTAAGCATACCCAGTCCCTTACACGTACAGGAGTTATCCTAACCACACCCAGTCCCATACACGTACAGGAGTTATCCTAAGCACACCCAGTCCCTTACACGTACATGAGTTACCCTAAGCACACCCAGTCCCATACAGGTACAGGAGTTATCCTAAGCACACCCAGTCCCTTACACGTACGGGAGTTATCCTAACCACACCCAGTCCCATACACGTACAGGAGTTACCCTGACCATACCCAGTCCCTTACACGTACAGGAGTTATCCTAAGCACACCCAGTCCCTTACACGTACATGAGTTACCCTAAGCACACCCAGTCCCATACACGTACAGGAGTTATCCTAAGCACACCCAGTCCCTTACACGTACAGGAGTTATCCTAACCAAACACAGTCCCTTACACGTACAGGAGTGATCCTAACCACACACAGTCCCTTACACGTACAGGAGTTACCCTAAGCACACCCAGTCCCTTACACGTACAGGAGGTATCCTAACCACACAGAGTCCCTTACACGTACAGGAGTTACCCTAAGCACACCCAGTCCTTTAAACGTACAGGAGTTACCCTAAGCATACCCAGTCCCTTACACGTACAGGAGTTACCCTAAGCACACCCAGTCCCTTACACGTACAGGAGTTATCCTAACCACACCCAGTCCCATACACGTACAGGAGTTATACTGACCGCACCCAGTCCCTTACACATACAGGAGTTACCCTAACCACACCCAGTCCCATACACGTACATCAGTTATCCTGACCACACCCAGTCCCTTACACGTACAGGAGTTATCCTAACAACACCCAGTCCCATACACGTACAGGAGTTACCCTAAGCACACCCAGTCCCATACACGTACATGAGTTATCCTAACCACACCCAGTCTCTTACACGTACATGAGTTATCCTTACCACACCCAGTCCTTTACACGTACAGGAGTTATCCTAACCACACCCAGTCCCTTACACGTACAGGAGTTATCCTAACCATACCCAGTCCCATACACGTACATGAGTTATCATAACCATACCCAGTCCCTTACACGTACATGCGTTATCCTAACCACACTCAGTCCCATACACGTACATGAGTTATCCTAACCACACCCAGTCCCTTACACGTACATGAGTTATCCTAACCACACCCAGTCCCATACAGGTACATGAGTTATCCTAACCACACCCAGTCCCTTACACGTACAGGAGTTACCCTAAGCACACCCAGTCCCTTACACGTACAGGAGTTATCCTAACCACACCCAGTCCCATACACGTACAGGAGTTATACTGACCGCACCCAGTCCCTTACACATACAGGAGTTACCCTAACCACACCCAGTCCCATACACGTACATCAGTTATCCTGACCACACCCAGTCCCTTACACGTACAGGAGTTATCCTAACAACACCCAGTCCCATACACGTACAGGAGTTATCCTAACCACACCCAGTCCCATACACGTACATGAGTTATCCTAACCACACCCAGTCTCTTACACGTACATGAGTTATCCTAACCACACCCAGTCCTTTACACGTACATGAGTTATCCTAACCACACCCAGTCCCTTACACGTACAGGAGTTATCCTAACCATACCCAGTCCCATACACGTACATGAGTTATCATAACCATACCCAGTCCCTTACACGTACATGAGTTATCCTAACCACACTCAGTCCCATACACGTACATGAGTTATCCTAACCACACCCAGTCCCTTACACGTACATGAGTTATCCTAACCACACCCAGTCCCATACACGTACATGAGTTATCCTAACCACACCCAGTCCCTTACACGTACAGGAGTTACCCTGACCACACCCAGTCCCATACACGTACAGGAGTTATCCTAAGCACACCCAGTCCCTTACACGTACAGGAGTTACCCTGACCACACCCAGTCCCATGCACGTACATGAGTTATCCTAAGCATACCCAGTCCCTTACACGTACAGGAGTTACCCTAAGCACACCCAGTCCCTTACACGTACAGTAGTTACCCTGACCACACCCAGTCCCTTACACATACAGGAGTTATCCTAACCACACCCAGTCCGTTACACGTACAGGAGTTACCCTGACCACACCCAGTCCCTTACACGTACAGGAGTTATCCTAACCACACCCAGTCCCTTACACGTACAGGAGTTACCCTGACAACACCCAGTCCCTTACACGTACAGGAGTTATCCTAAGCATACCCATTACCTTACACGTACAGGTGTTACCCTGACCACACCCAGTGCCTTACACGTACAGGAGTTATCCTAACCACAGCCAGTCCCTTACACGTACAGGAGTTATCCTAAGCACACCCAGTCCCTTACACGTACAGGAGTTATCCTAAGCATACGCAGTCCCTTACACGTACATGAGTTATCCTAAGCACACCCAGTCCCTTACACGTACAGGAGTTACCCTAAGCACACCCAGTCCCTTACACGTACAGGAGTTATCCTAACCACACCCAGTCCCTTACACGTACAGGAGTTATCCTAAGCACACCCAGTCCCTTACACGTACAGGAGTTATCCTAAGCATACCCAGTCCCTTACACGTACAGGAGTTATCCTAAGCATACCCAGTCCCTTACACGTACAGGAGTTATCCTAAGCACACCCAGTCCCTTACACGTACAGGAGTTATCCTAAGCACACCCAGTCCCTTACACGTACAGGAGTTATCCTAAGCATACCCAGTCCCTTACACGTACAGGAGTTATCCTAAGCACACCCAGTCCCTTACACATACAGGAGTTACCCTAAGCACACCCAGTCCCATACACGTACAGGAGTTATACTGACCGCACCCAGTCCCTTACACGTACATGAGTTATCCTGACCACACCCAGTCCCTTAAACGTACAGGAGTTATCCTAACCACACCCAGTCCCATACACGTACAGGAGTTATCCTAACCACACCCAGTCCCATACACGTACATGAGTTATCCTAACCACACCCAGTCTCTTACACGTACATGAGTTACCCTGACCACACCCAGTCCCATACACGTACAGGAGTTATCCTAAGCACACCCAGTCCCTTACACGTACAGGAGTTACCCTGACCACACTCAGTCCCATGCATGTACATGAGTTATCCTAAGCATACCCAGTCCCTTACACGTACAGGAGTTACCCTAAGCACACCCAATCCCTTACACGTACAGTAGTTACCCTGACCACATCCAGTCCCTTACACATACAGGAGTTATCCTAACCACACCCAGTCCCTTACACGCACAGGAGTTACCCTGACCACACCCAGTCCCTTACACGTACAGGAGTTATCCTAACCACACCCAGTCCCTTACACGTACATGAGTTACCCTGACAACACCCAGTCCCTTACACGTACAGGAGTTATCCTAAGCATACCCATTCCCTTACACGTACAGGAGTTACCCTGACCACACCCAGTGCCTTACATGTACAGGAGTTATCCTAACCACACCCAGTCCCTTACACGTACAGGAGTTATCCTAAGCACACCCAGTCCCTTACACGTACAGGAGTTATCCTAAGCATACCCAGTCCCTTACACGTACAGGAGTTATCCTAAGCACACCCAGTCCCTTACACGTACAGGAGTTATCCTAAGCACACCCAGTCCCATACACGTACAGGAGTTATCCTGACCGCACCCAGTCCCTTACACGTACAGGAGTTTTTTTCCTAACCACACCCAGTCCCTTACACGTACAGGAGTTACCCTAAGCACACCCAGTCCCTTACACGTACAGGAGTTACCCTAAGCACACCCAGTCCCATACACGTACAGGAGTTATCCTAACCACACCCAGTCCCTTACACGTACATGAGTTATCCTAACCACACCCAGTCCCATACACGTACAGGAGTTATCCTGACCGCACCCAGTCCCATACACGTACAGGAGTTATCCTAACCATACCCAGTCCCTTACACGTACAGGAGTTATCCTAACCATACCCAGTCCCATACACGTACATGAGTTATCCTAACCACAGCCAGTCCCTTACACGTACAGGAGTTATCCTAAGCACACCCAGTCCCTTACACGTACAGGAGTTATCCTAAGCATACGCAGTCCCTTACACGTACATGAGTTATCCTAAGCACACCCAGTCCCTTACACGTACAGGAGTTACCCTAAGCACACCCAGTCCCTTACACGTACAGGAGTTATCCTAACCACACCCAGTCCCTTACACGTACAGGAGTTATCCTAAGCACACCCAGTCCCTTACACGTACAGGAGTTATCCTAAGCATACCCAGTCCCTTACACGTACAGGAGTTATGTTCACGTACAGGAGTTATCCTACATACCCAGTCCCTTACACGTACAGGAGTTATCCTAAGCACACCCAGTCCCTTACACGTACAGGAGTTATCCTAAGCACACCCAGTCCCTTACACGTACAGGAGTTATCCTACAGCACCCAGTCCCTTACACGTACAGGAGTTATCCTAAGCACACCCAGTCCCTTATTTTGTCAGGAGTTACCCTAAGCACACCAGTCCCTTACACGTACAGGAGTTATCCTGACCACACCCAGTCCCTTACACGTACATGAGTTATCCTGACCACACCCAGTCCCTTACACGTACAGGAGTTATCCTAACCACACCCAGTCCCTTACACGTACAGGAGTTATCCTAACCACACCCAGTCCCATACACGTACATGAGTTATCCTAACCACACCCAGTCCCTTACACGTACATGAGTTACCCTGACCACACCCAGTCCCTTACACGTACAGGAGTTATCCTAAGCACACCCAGTCCCTTACACGTACAGGAGTTACCCTGACCACACCCAGTCCTCATGTACGTTTCTACCACCCAGTCCCTACACGTACAGGAGTTACCTAAGCACACCAGTCCTTACACGTACAGGAGTTATCCTAACCATACCCAGTCCCTTACACGTACAGGAGTTATCTAACCACACCAGTCCCTTACACGTACAGGAGTTACCTTCACACCAGTCCCTTACAGTACATGAGTTATCCTAAGCATACCCAGTCCCTTACACGTACAGGAGTTATCCTAAGCACACCCAGTCCCTTACACGTACAGGAGTTATCCTAACCACACCCAGTCCCTTACACGTACAGGAGTTACCCTAACCACACCCAGTCCCTTACACGTACAGGAGTTACCCTAAGCACACCCAGTCCCATACACGTACAGGAGTTATCCTAAGCACACCCAGTCCCTTACACGTACAGGAGTTATCCTGACCACACCCAGTCCCTTACACGTACAGGAGTTATCCTAACCACACCCAGTCCCTTACACGTACAGAGTTATCCTAACCACACCCAGTCCCTTACACGTACAGGAGTTATCCTACCATACCCAGTCCCATACACGTACATGAGTTATCCTAACCATACCCAGTCCCTTACACGTACAGGAGTTATCCTAACCACACCCAGTCCCTTACACGTACAGGAGTTATCGTAACCACACCCAATCCCTTACACGTACATGATTTATCCTAACCATACCCAGTCCCTTACACGTACATGAGTTATCCTAACCATACCCAGTCCCTTACACGTACAGGAGTTATCCTAACCATACCCAGTCCCATACACGTACAGGAGTTATCCTAACCACACCCAGTCCCATACACGTACAGGAGTTATCCTAAGCACACCCAGTCCCATACACGTACAGGAGTTATCCTGACCGCACCCAGTCCCTTACACGTACAGGAGTTTTTTTCCTAAACACACCCAGTCCCTTACACGTACAGGAGTTACCCTAAGCACACCCAGTCCCTTACACGTACAGGAGTTATCCAAACCATACCCAGTCCCATACACGTACAGGAGTTATCCAAACCATACCCAGTCCCATACACGTACATGAGTTATCCTAACCATACCCAGTCCCATACACGTACATGAGTTACCCTAAGCACTCCCAGTCCCTTACACGTACAGGAGTTACCCTAAGCACTCCCAGTCCCTTACACGTACATGAGTTACCCTAAGCACACCCAGTCCCTTACAAGTACAGGAGTTACCCTAACCACACCCAGTCTCTTACGCGTATATACAAGAGTTAGTTTATACAAATTTGTTTGAGCTAGATTGCGAAACAAGTTATTGTAACTTATATTAATCACTCTCGAAACCTCATTCCTAATGGAATCCATCGCCACGAGGGAGAGAGAAAAGGCATTTGGAATTTAAATGCCTTGCCTAAGGGCACAATCGTAACGGCTCCAGCGGGGTTCGAACTCCGGGTATGTCGCACATGAAGCGAACGCGCTACCACTGAGCTATCATGACTTCCACAAAGAGTTAGCCTGACAATCAACACATGTCTTGCTAAACATTATGGAATAATCAAATGATTACTCCATGACGTCATCCACGCGTAATCGAACTTAGACGGATCTGTAGTCCAGTGGGTAACACGTTGGACTGGTAATCCAGGGATCGCTGGTTCGATTCCCCGTCGGACGCTAATAAAACTAACCGTCTTTCAGATGGGACGTTAAACCGAGGTCTCGTGTCGGTGCTTTATATCGTGCACGTAAAAGAATCAGACGAGACTCTGGAATGGGTCTCTGTCTGTATCATTGCACTATCCTCCAGAAATCTGAAATGATTAATCTCTTCAGGAGACGTCGCTAATATGGGCAACCGGTATCGACCGTCTGTATTAATTTGATTCTCATGTATGTGTGTGTTTTACGTTTATTTATCGTCGCTACCGGTTGTCCATATGAGCGACGCCTCCTGAAGAGATTAGTCATTTTAGATTGTTGGAGGATAGTGCAATGATACAGAAAGAGACCCATTCCAGAGTCTCCTCTGGTTCTTTTACGTGCACGGTGTAAAATATATATATCTATCTATAGATACAGTCTACATCCGTTATGTCAAAGTCGGTTATGTCGAATTATCCTGTTATCTCGAAATCGAATCAAAGTCCCGTTTCAGACACTATCATTTCACATATACAGTCTATATCCGTTATGTCGAATTCCGTCGGACCGAACAAAATACTTCGACATAACCGAAGTTTGACTTCGATATAAACAGATCCAGTAAATGGATAGTGTAGTAAAACTTGCTTTTCATCCTTAGTTTCGGTTAAACAGTTAAAACTTGTGAGCGTATTTACTTCCAGTGACTGATAAAGTAAAGTAGAGATATGAAAGTATGGAGCATTAGAGATTTGTAAAGTAAAGTATTCATTAGTAGCCTGTTTCTATTTTCAGAGGCGCAACACCGCACCTACAATTTGCCAATGAGCTTCTATGTTGTCTGGAAATAATGTTGAGATTAGTTTATACAAATTGCGAAACAAGTTATTTCAACTTATATTAATCACTCTCGAGACCTCATTTCTGATGGAATCCATTGCCACGAGGGAGAGAGAAGAGGCACAGTGGAATTTAAATGCCTTGCCTAAGGGCACAATCGTAACGGCTCCAGCGGGGCTCGAACTCCGGACCTTTCGCACCTGAAGCGAACGCGCATCCACTGCGCTATCACGACTTCTCAATGTTGAGATTAAGCTATATTTATTTTATAACGATTGCGAAACAAGTTTTAACAACTTATATTAATAACTCTCGTTGGCGCGGATGAAAGCGTAAATGTGGTCATTCGTGTGGGAGGAAACCGGAGTACCCGGAGAAAACCCACCAATCCGATATGGCGACCACCGTACCATTTCACACACTTCCCAGTGCGAGGATCGAATCTGGGTTGCATTGGTGAGAAGCGAGCGCGCTAACCATTGCGCTAATCGGACTGCCTGAAAAGTTACTACTTTCTAAGTGTGTTTCCACCGTTCTGAGTTGCTTTAACAGTTTCTAGCCAGTTCAACCGATGTACTTCAATCAGTTTGTGCTCTAGTGATTTGGTACAGGATTTGGTATAATAGTCATTAATACATAATGCAATGTTCGGTTATTCAATAGAGTTTGATCTATAAGCTAGCACCAGTAGTTGGTAGAAGTTCTTTCGGTATAAGACCATTTAAATACTTTATGGTTAATCCTGTCAGGCGCGTAGTTGCCTTTACGCCACAATGCCCTGGGGCTTGCACATTATATTCAGTGAGTGTTTTTGTGCAGGATATACAGTAGCAGATAAAAACAAACCTGTCTTATGTGTTTGTTAGTGTATAATCTTCCATTAAAAGATACCAGAGTGCACCATGTCATGTCTAGGTTTCAAAGAATTCGTGGGGAGGATGCCCCCAGTCGCCCTACCCGGTTCGCACCTACGGTGCTTACTAGTTCAAATGGGCTTGCATATCATTTTCAGCTGGCTACGCCGCAGGCTGTCATGGTCCATGTTGCTAAGTCTGAAGAAATGATTGAGCACCGGCTTCCCCTGCTTTATAGACACTGGGTTCCAGCCCAAATCACCATTCACCGCTGTGTTGGGGGTATATAGTCCGATGCCTAGGAAGCACCGGTAACAGACGGATATATAGTACAGTGGTAACACGCTGGACTGGTAATCCAGGGATCGCAGGTTCGATCCCCCGTCTGACCCTAATAAAATTAACAGTCTTTCAGATGGGACGTTAAACCGATGTCTCGTGTCGGTGCCTTACACCGTACACGTAAAAGAACCAGAGGAGACTCCCCATTCAATAGGGGTGACACTATTATAAACAAAAACTTTACTTTATATTGTATAATTATTTTCGAAATATTTGCTACATAAACTGAACATTTCACCTAAAAATCGAGTTTAAGAGTTTGATGTGTGTTTTGCGTTTATTTATCGTCGCTACCGGTTGCTCGTATCAACAACGCCTCCTGATGAGATTAGTCATTTAAGATTATTGTATATAGACAGGGACTCATTCAAGAGTCTCCTCTGATTCGTTTACGTGCACGGTGTAAAGCACGGACACGAGACCTCGGTTTAAAGTCCCAATTGAAAGACTGTTAATTTTATTAGGGTCAGACGGGGGATCGAACCTGCGATCCCTGGATTACCAGTCCAACCTGTTACCACTGGATTACAGTGATTATTATTGCAAGTCTGTACTAACGCGATATGCTATCGGTTAGAGTTAAAAGCAGTCTAAACATAAATATGGCCAGGCACGAATATGAGATATAATCGTAAATCATAAATCCATTATGCACGTGTTGTACTACTCATGAAATTGTGACCCTATTTACATTTATTTGGCTATGGCAATAAACGTCGTATACGACGCTTGTATATTAATTGAAATACTTACATTATGCTACAAATATTTATTTAAAAAATAGATCATATAATAAGAACGTATATTTCAGCGATGCGTTTCCGCTTTAACATATATTTTAGCGCTGCGTTCCCGCTTTAACATATATTTCAGCGATGCGTTCCGCTTTAACATATATTTCAGCGATGGGTTTCCGCTTTAACATATATTTCAGCGATGCGTTACCGCTTTAACATATATTTCAGCGATGCATATCCGCTTTAACATATATTTCAGCGATGCGTTCCCGCTTTAACATATATTTCAGCGATGCTTTTCCGCTTTAAATCTATAGTATTAGTTTCTGTAGCGTGTTGGGGTTGTGTTATATGGTGGGGGCACAACCCTCATCCTTTCTCAGCTGGGCTTGGTGGAGTTTTCAGCTTAAGGACCAAACTCGCCATGGAAGTCGTGATAGCGCAGTGGATGCGCGTTCGCTTCAGGTGCGAAAGGTCCGGAGTTCGAGCCCCGCTGGAGCCGTTATGAGTGTGCCCTTAGGCAAGGCATTTAAATTCCACGTTGCCTCTTCTCTCTCCCTCGTGGCGATGGATTCCACCAGGAATGAGGTCTCGAGAGTGATTAATATAAGTTGAAATAACTTGTTTCGCAATCGAGATAAAATAAATTTGTATAAACTAATCTAAGGACCAAACTGAGACTTTTCAACAGTAATTTGAAGTCTATGCTGCTGTATGGATCAGAGATTTGGAGGCATACGAAGGTCATAGACCAGAGACTCCAGATGTGCATCAACAAGGGCTTGCAACAAATCCTGTGTATACAATGTCCGGGACAGATCAATGACGTAGGACCAATCAACTACCTATCACACACGACATCAAGGACAGGAAGTGGTGACTGGTGGGACACACCTTAAAAATAGTTAAACTTTACTTATTTTACAACGATTGCGAAACAAATTTCAACAATTTATATTAATCACTCTCGTTCGCACGGATGAAAGCGTGCATGTGGTCATTCGTGTGGGAGGAAACCGGAGTACCCGGAGAAAACCAACATGTCCGATCTGGCAACCACCCTACCATCTACCGTACCATGATACTTAAAGAAACAGTACAGATATTGGTATATGAGCAAAACGATACTTAAATAACAGTACAGATGTTTATTTCTATATTAGCAAAACGTTACTTAAATAACAGTACAGATGTTTATTTCTATATTAGCGAAACGATACTTAAATAACAGTACAGATGTTTATTTCTATATTAGCAAAACGATACTTAAAAAAACAAACAGATTTTGCTATATTTGCAAAACGAACTGAACTACATCATAACATAGTAAACACATGGAGTGGACGTTATCTTCATACTTGTAATACATTTATTATAATAATAATAATAATAATAATATTACAGACTTTATTTTACAAAAGTTAATCTACAATGAGGCCCTCAATATATTATACAAATCCAATGATAGGTCGTCAAGTCAAAGTTATTATTGGCATAAACATGTACATGTCCATCACCAAGAAACATGATTGGCGGTTACATACAAAGTTACAGAAAAGCATGATATTATATAAGGTTTGAGTAAGCATAGCATTAACATTTACGAAATATATTGTTTGTTTAACAATATAGTTGGTATTCAGTGTCTCACACATCAATATTTTACAAGTAGTAACATTCATTTAGTTAATTAATATCATTTCTTTTACTTGTTGCTAAATAAATATATTTAGCTAAATTGACTACAGTCAAACCTGTATTAAGCAGCCAGCCAAGGGAGTCAGAGAAAGTGGCTGCTTAGCACAGGTGGCTGTTTAATAGAGGTCAAATGTATAGTAAAACAACATATAGGGAATCTTGAAACTGGCTGCTTAATACAGGTTGGCTGCTTAATGGAGGTGACCACTAACACAGGTTTGACTGTAGTTTGCTTTTTGGTGTTTGAATTCGTGAGTGTTCTAAACTTATTAATGGTTGACCTTGAACTATATTATCTAGGATAGGACTATAAGTGAAAACTGCATTTTGGAATTATGTAGTAATGTTAAAGCTGAAAAGTAGAGTAATTATATATAATATGTTATAGAATATGATGATATATGAACTTGTCTAGCAGAGTAGAAAAAGGGGAATGAGACAATTAATGACAATAAATCTATATAACAATGTGCAGATATGACTTATAGGGGTATCTTGAAAAGAAGTATGAATCAGCTTAAAGACAGCCATTCATAGAATCTAGTAATTAAAGTAATGGCACTGCTCAAGTGTGCTAAAGACTGCGTACATACAATGTACACATACATGTACAGACATGTTATTTAAATCACATTGTGCCGACATACCCGAAGTGCGTGTTGCAACCCCTCTGTTCAAGTATCTCGTCATTGTCCAAAATACTTTTGTCCGCCTTATGGAGATGAGAATGCGGAAGATTATAGATGTCGTTTTATATTTTATGTTCACCCAGTGTCGCAAACTCTCCTTTTTCTTCTCGTAAGAATATGTCTAGGTTGCTACGGCTCTTACCAGGGTCTATCCTATTGTAGACTCGCTGGAGTTGTCTAGGGGGTTTCTTCGTTATTATATGTATTAATGATAACTCAACACAGTATTACATTTCTTCTATATAATATCTTGTTTAAATTGGCATCAGAAATATCCATTTATATATAATCAGTGATCTATATATATATACATCGTATCATTAAAAGCTTATTTAACAATCCATTTGTGTGAGCCGACTATGCGCTTACACAGTATATTTAACATCCAATCTTTCTAATCCGTCATTACTCAATATCACTATAATCTAATCACTGTTTCTGATTAGATTAACTTTTAATCAACTTCGGTATGGTTCGCCGAAACTCTATGTTTCTTCTGTGGCTGAACAATTTAATTATTCGACAAATCTTTATAAGTTATATTTCTTATAATGTCAATAATATCTAAGTATCATAAATACAGTTTATATGTTCTATATACTAGATTGAGATCACGACCTTTCTCGCTCCTGGAGTTAGGCTCTAGTGTGTCTGATCTATGTTAATAAAATCCATTTCTTATATACATAATTGAATCAGTGTATATATGATATAACAATTCCTAAAACATCTGTTATTCCTAAACATCTGTTATGTTATCTAATATTACACCATCAAACCAGTTCGGTGCCTTTGTATTACATAACTGGACATCTGCAACCACGGCCTTGTTATCTAATATTACACCATCAAACCAGTTCGGTGCCTTTGTATTACATAACTGGACACCTGCAACCACGGCCTTGATAAACTGAGATTAGGCCTAACATCTTAAGTCATTTCCCGCGCGAAGCGAGATTGATAATTTTAGGCGCGAAAATAATATTAGATGATTATGCATAAAACATATATATATATATTACATGGTAAACATTTGGCCATATATAGAAACAGTTTAATGTATTTATATAATACATTACTATTTATATATAACAATAATAAATATTTCGTGCAAATTGGGGTTTTGCACAATCAGCAACTAATTATTCAAAACACCCCATTTAGTACAATACAATTAGTGTTTGGTTCGAAACGATAACATGCATAGATAATTAGATAATGCATTCACGTATCTAGATATTAAAGATACAAAGATGATTTAAATAAAAATACAAATGCTTTAAATAATTGATCTCTGCATGGGGTGACGTGTTTGGACCCCTACGAACATTATGCTATGGGAATTGGACAGGTATTTCTATTGTAACGTTGCTCTTCAAAAGCCCTTGGCACCAATGAAATACGTGCTCGAACTTGAGATATGGAAGCATGTGAGATGGTACGGTATCCGTAACAATGGCATATCTGATGCAAACAATATCAGATATCCAAGATTGTACATAGATCATTAAAATTATAACAACACAAAATAATAAATAACAATACAAATAAAACAATACATCATTACATGGAACACACAATACTAATCTCTACTTCCAAGAAGTGTATCACAGAGTGTAGCCGGTCCAGTGAGTGGGTCATGTCCACAGTGGTGTGTACAATACGTTCATGTCCACAGTGATGTATACAATACGTTCATGTCCACAGTGGTGTGTACAATACGTTCATGTCCACAGTGGTGTGTACAATACGTTCATGTCCACAGTGGTGTGTACAATACGTTCATGTCCACAGTGGTGTGTACAATACGTTCATGTCCACAGTGATGTATACAATACGTTCATGTTCCCAGTGATATATACAATACGTTCATGTTCCCAGTGATATATACAATACGTTCATGTCCACAGTGATGTATACAATACGTTCATGTCCACAGTGATATATACAATACGTTCATGTTCCCAGTGATATATACAATACGTTCATGTCCACAGTGATATATACAATACGTTCATGTTCCCAGTGATATAAGCAATACGTTCCCAGTGATATATACAATACCTTCCCAGTGATATATACGATACGTTCATGTTCCCAGTGATATATACAATACCTTCCCAGTGATATATACAATACGTTCATGTTCCCAGTGATATATACAATACGTTCATGTTCCCAGTGATATAAGCAATACGTTCCCAGTGATATATACAATACGTTCATGTTCCCAGTGATATAAGCAATACGTTCCCAGTGATATATACAATACGTTCATGTTCCCAGTGATATAAGCAATACGTTCCCAGTGATATATACAATACGTTCCCAGTGATATATACAATACGTTCATGTTCCCAGTGATATATACAATACGTTCATGTTCACAGTGATATATACAATACCTTCCCAGTGATATATACAATACGTTCATGTTCCCAGTGATATATACAATACGTTCCCAGTGATATATACAATACGTTCACAGTGATATATACAATACGTTCATGTTCCCAGTGATATATACAATACGTTCCCAGTGATATATACAATACGTTCCCAGTGATATATACAATACGTTCATGTTCCCAGTGATATATACAATACGTTCATCTCCCCGTGACAAGCCCGTAGGTAGGGGGTTTGAGCGGTCGCACGACCTCCCCCACTAATTCCCAGTGGTCCACTTTTCCATTCACTCTATCAGAATGTTTGCACATTTTGTATAATAATATTGATCAAGCAACACCTGGGAATAGTTTATAAGAGACTTTCTCTGAACTGTCTCTATATCCTGTCGCTTTGTATCTACGTTTTGTGGATGAAACAGCGTTTCAAGCCATTTAGATTTCGAAAAATGTTCATGCCGGAGCTACTAGCGGGAACTCGACGTCCCTTCTGGACCTCGAAACGACACCCCCCCCCCCCCACACACACACACAAACCTGGCTATGTGCCTGAGTGATATATACCATGCGTTCATTAAATGTTGCTGTCTAACATAGCTATTAACAGTATAACGATCCCCTATATGACTGACGAAATTGAAAGTCACAACTTGTTATACCCCCGGATACTTATTATCAGAGGGCAATAAGGGAGTCACGTCTGTAAGTCGGTCTGTCGTTAGGTCCGTATGTCCTCCGCAATATCTCACGAACTGCTGATTGGATTTTCAAATAACTTTACGCAGATGCCTGCTACCATGCCTACTCGTAACAGTTATATAGATGAGTGACCGTGACCATTTCGAGGTCAAATACTAACACATCAGCAACTTTGGACACTCGTGTCAGCCTCCTCAATCATAGCTCTGTATTGGGGATATTCATCACCTGTAGTATAATAACTACAGTTTGATTCATATTGACCTAATGTGACCCAATGCTGTGCAAATCTGCAAATTCATTGGCCTTGCACTGATGTTGTGTAATTTTATATAAATATTTTAGTGCTTCAGTCATCGTTTCATTTCGCTTTCGCTGAAACAATGCTGCTTGACAATAGTCACTATAATACCTGCTAACTAGATTGCCGACGTCCTGGTATTCCTTGCACCGCATCGCAAGAAACACCATTATTGTGTGACCATAGGTCTGCGGACTTGCATTGCATTGTGGTATTGTGTACCACTACATTGTATACTATGCATTATATCTTATATGTTGTACTACTAGTAGATGTACATATCATCCATTGCTTAATTACATGTACATATTTACTTTGATTTTTATGTATAACATTGTATATATATGTTCAATGTCTCTTCAATTGGAGGATAATAAAGAATATCTATCTATCTACCTTACTTCACCTTAACAAGATGAAATGGTCTCCGACTCTGAAATCAATAATATCTACAGATTCTACTATACATAATTAGTTTTGTTTTAAGAAGAAATTAATTGCTTTTCCTTGGCCATGATCGCGTAATAACGTCTCAATCCATGATGATTCATCTGTGGTTTTATACCTTCAAATCAACAGTCAACATCTGGAGTGGAATGATGACCTGTACAAACTACCCAGGTTAAATCAGACACGCTACCCACGTGACTTCATGCGACAGGTTGTTGCTTTAAATTAATGCAGTGCGATCAACCTGGGCGCTCACTTCATTCGTAGGATTTCAACGCAGGAACAACATGTCTGTAAGTTATTATTTATATATATTATTTATTTTGTTAAATAAAACAATGACGAACACAGCGCTTGTCGATTCAGGGCTACGATATATTTATATATTTATATATCTTTATATAAATATACTTTCTACTCCGTGTTTCAGAGTACAGATAAACTTATTTTCTGCACTTGGGCAGATACAATATAAAAGATGTTAAGAACCGGAAGGAAGCTACAAACGGATATGTAGTCCAGTGGTAACACGCTGGACTGGTAATCCAGCGATCGCAGGTTCGATCCCCCGTCTGACCATTATAGAATTAACAGTCTTTCAGATGGGACGTTAATCCGAGGTCTCGTGTCAATGCTTTACACCGTGCACGTAAAAGAACCAGAGGAGACTCTGGAATGGGTCTCTGTCTGTATCATTACACTATCATCCAAAAATTTAAAACAACTAATCTCTTCAGGAGGCGTCGCTCATATGGGCAACCGGTAGCGACGATAAATAAACGTAAAACACACACAAGAACACTGTGCGTCTATCATTTATTTAATATTCTGATATTAACTTAATTAATCAACATAATTAATTTAATAAACAATAATATATTGGGATTAATTTGTAACGTCCCATTTATATTAAGCAATATTTCGTTC
This sequence comes from Archivesica marissinica, assembly GCA_014843695.1. Lineage (NCBI taxonomy): Eukaryota > Metazoa > Mollusca > Bivalvia > Venerida > Vesicomyidae > Archivesica > Archivesica marissinica. Next base: position 67,699,915 of record CM026402.1, read on the forward strand.
CGCTGTGTATTCAATTTTGATAAATAACCGAGAGGTTATAAGAACCTCTCCAGAACCATAAGACTCTTAAATCCACATTGTATCTCCTCTCTCTCCCCTCACCCTTGAATTCAGGATGGCTCGTCGTCTTACCCCTAAATCTAAGCTGCCGTGTCTGTTTCTTTCCACTTTGGTGGACATTCGTATAACAGTTGAATTCTGGGAGTCATTACGCAATGTTGAATCTTTCTGGAAACAATCATGAATGGCCATACAGATATTGAGCCTGGGTAGCTGACATTTCCCCACAACAACCAAGCCGGTTGAAAACGATTGCCACACCCTTGCAATAGCGCTCTGCGACACACCAAGGTCACGGAAAAATATATCAATTCGATATTCCATAGTTCACCGAAAACTTATTCCTGAAACAACGCACAGCATCTGGTCATTATATCAGCGCATAGCTCTCTAACTAGATAACTAGACTTAAAATACTGTAGTGACGTCATACATTTGGTCGTGCTGTACTTTATGTTTAATATTGGACATGTCTCACGAGGTGTTCGACAATAAAGGAAGATAGATAGGCCAGAGTAGTGTGTATGTTTTACGTTTATTTATCGTCGCTACCGGTTGCCCATATGAGCGACGCCCCTGAAGAGATTAGTCATTTTAGATTTTTGGATGATAGTGTAATGATACAGACAGAGACCCATTCCATAGTCTCCTTTAGTTCTTTTACGTGCACGGTGTAAAGAACCGACACGAGACCTCGGTTTAACGCCCCATCTGAAAGACTGTTAATTTTATTAGGGTCAGACGGGGTATTGAACCTGCGACCCCTGGATTACCAGTCCAGTGTGCTACCATTGGACTACAGATCCGTCTGTGAGGCCGGTGTATTATTTAAAAGCATATGCATAAATGAATGAAATTAACAATTTTAATCAGTAGGATCTTGTGATATATGTATGTATGTATGTATGTATGTATGTATGTATGTATGTATGTATGTATGTATGTTTTAAGTAAGATATAAACCTCAAACGTATCAATATGTAAAATATTGGCACTGTCTTCGGCGCTACTCCCCTCACACCGTCCAATATTCTTGTTACATAAGTGTGATGTTTAAGTAGATATACGTCTATATTTGATCGTTTTCGGCTTATATCCTATACGTAATGGTTTTTTATACGTTTATTTATCGTCGCTACCGGTTACCCATATGAGCGACGCCTCCTGAAGAGATTAGTCATTTTAGATTTTGGAGGATAGTGCAATGATACAGAGAGAGACCCATTCCAGAGTCTCCTCTGGTTCTTTTACGTGCACTGTGTAAAGCACCGACACGAGACCTCGGTTTAACGTCCCATCTGAACGACTGTTAATTTTATTAGGGTCAGACGGGGGATCGAACCTGTGATCCCTGGATTACCAGTCCAGCGTGTTACCACTAGGCTACAGATCCGGTTGATTATATTCAACAGGGTGTATCATTAAGCGAACATGTATTTCAGCTTAAAACACCGTCGTGACGTCATACATGTGTGCTTGCAGTCCGTTATTATTAATATTGGACAAGTGTCAAAAGGCCAGAGTATTATATCAAATCCTATGTGTACAAGCACGAAATTAACAGTTTTAATTAGTAGGATCTTGTTACATAAGTTTGTGTTTTAAGTAAGATATACGCCTCAAACGGATCAAATATGTAAAATAGTGGTACTCTCTCCCCCGCGCTACACCCCTCACAAAGTCCAATATTACTCGTGGGTAGAGAAGCAATATTTGACATATTGGATAGTTTTCGGCTTATATCCTATACATACATACCCACGAAATATGCATGACTCGTGGGTAGAGAAGCAATATTTGACATATTGGATAGTTTTCGGCTTATATCCTATACATACATACCCACGAAATATGCATGACTCGTGGGTAGAGAAGCAATATTTTACATATTGGATCGTTTTCGGCTTACATCCTATACATACATACCCACGAAATATGCATGACTCGTGGGTAGAGAAGCAATATTTTACATATTGGATCGTTTTCGGCTTACATCCTATACATACATACCCACGAAATATGCATGACTCGTGGGTAGAGAAGCAATATTTTACATATTGGATCGTTTTCGGCTTACATCCTATACATACATACCCACGAAATATGCATGACTCGTGGGTAGAGAAGCAATATTTTACATATTGGATCGTTTTCGGCTTACATCCTATACATACATACCCACGAAATATGCATGACTCGTGGGTAGAGAAGCAATATTTTACATATTTAATATATATTTAGAATATCTTTCACCAAATTCCGGACCTCATCCCATGACCTAGCAATAGAACGAGGGCGTTACACAAGCACGAAATTAACAGTTTTAATTAGTAGGATCTTGTTACATAAGTTTGTGTTTTAAGTAAGATATAAACCTGAAACGTATCCAATATGTAAAATAGTGGTACTGTCTCCGGCGCTACACCCCTCACAAAGTCCAATAGTTTACATATTGGATCGTTTTAGGCTTACATCCTATACATACATACCCACGAAATATGCATGACTCGTGGGTAGAGAGGCGTATCGATTTATCCATACCGGTATAACTGGTATATAATTCACATGCATACCAGTTTATTTTAGAAGTGAGAACGAGCTAGTTTCTGATTTATATCATATAAATAAGTTGGTTTATGTTGCCTGACAACTACAGTATTATCTGCATCATATATTCGTATCAATGATCACCATTTACACAACCACCTAACGCACTTCTCCCAAATACTTGAATTGCCTTAAAAGTCAGTAGGTTGTTACGAATAAAATTAACCGCTCCACGAAGCAGCTTCTCTCGCCGGTGTCTAGTTTAATACCTTAAAGTTATAATACCACATATTTGTAAAATTTAAATATGACATGATATGTGATATGATGTACTATGTATATATGTCATGATGTGCTATGTATATATGTCATGATGTGCTATGTATATATGTCATGATGTACTATGTATATATGTCATGATGTGCTATGTATATATGTCATGATGTACTATGCATATGTGTTACTGGCATAGATCACTCCGATGAAACTTGGATACAAAGTGTTAACTGTTTTCTTTATTGCGTACAACAATACTTAATGTTCATACATGCAGTCTCTATATGATAGCTTACATTTGTCACGTTTACCAATCAATACACTAGTGTATACATGCATATGTTGTTATAGCGATAAATTCATCAATAACCATTTTTATCTTCAGCTACAAATATTGTCACAAACTAAACTTGTTTAGGCGTACATATGGATCTGTAATCCAGTAGTAACACGCTGGACTGGTATTCCAGTGATCGCAGGCTCGGTCCCCCGTCTGACCCTAATAAAGTTAACAGTCTTTCAGATGGGACTTTAGAGGTCTCGTGTTGGTGCTGTAGCCTACACCGTGCACGTAAAAGAACCAGACGAGACTCTGGAATGGGTCTCTGTCTGTCTCATTGCACTATCCTCCACAAATCTAGAATGACTAATCTCTTCAGGAGGCGTCGCTCATATGAGCAACCGGTAGCGACGATAAATAAAATTAATGTAAAACACACACTTGTTTAGATGTTGGCTCAGTAGTGTCGTGTGTGAGCAGTATTTATTAGGGGACGGACATACATACCCAACCAAAATTGTATAATAATTGGCTATTACTTTGACTAGTGGAAACCGTGATAGCGCAGTCGTAGCTTGCTCACTTCAGCTGCGAACGGCTCGGAGTACCCCCATTGTAGCCGTTTCGATTGTGCCCTTGGGCAGGGCATTTAAATTCCACATAGCCTCTTCTCTCTCCATCGTGGCGATGGATTGCCTCAAAAATGAGGTCTCGAGAGTGATAAATATAAGTTGTAGGAACTTGTTTCGCAATCGAGCTAAAGTAAATTTGTATAAATTACGTTGATAGCCACGTAAAAAGTAATAATGTTGAACTGAAATACAAAGGTGTTTTAATGCAGGATGTTGGATTAATGTATATTAGATAAATACAAGCTATATGATATATAAGATAGATATAAGATAGCTATAAGATAGATATAAGATAGCTATAAGATATATATAAGATAGATATATGATAGATATATGATAGATATAAGATAGATATATGATATAAGATAGATATAAGATAGATATAAGATAGATATATGATATAAGATAGATATAAGATAGATATAAGATAGATATATGATAGATATAAGATAGATATATGATATAAGATAGATATAAGATAGATATAAGATAGATATATGATATAAGATAGATATAAGATAGATATAAGATAGATGTAAGATAGATATAAGATAGATATATGATATATGATAGATATAAGATATATATATGATATAAGATAGATATAAGATATATATAAGATAGATATAAGATAGATATAAGATAGATGTATGATATAAGATAGATATAAGATAGATATAAGATAGCTATAAGATAGATATAAGATAGCTATACGATAGATATAAGATACAAGATAGATATAAGATAGATATAAGATAGATATATGATATAAGATAGGGGGTGCATGCCCCCGGACACCCCTAGCAACCTCGTTCACTACGCTCACTCAACATTCTTTACCCGGGCCGGCACATAATTTGCCTCCTGGCTACACCCCTGCATGCATAGGAATTAATTATCGAACTAATGTATTTCCACTCGAGAGTACCGAACTAATGCCGTCGCCACGAATTAACTTGTAATATGTTCAAAAATTAGAAATACATTCCGATTTGTGTGTGTTTGTTTTTACGTTTATATATCGTCGCTACCGGTTGTCCATATGAGTGACGCCTCCTGAAGAGGTTATTATTTATCGTCGCTACCGGTTGTCCATATGAGTGACGCCTCCTGAAGAGGTTATTATTTATCGTCGCTACCGGTTGTCGATATGAGCGACGCCTCCTGAAGAGGTTATTATTTATCGTCGCTACCGGTTGTCCATATGAGCGACGCCTCTTGAAGAATTTATTATTTATCGTCGCTACCGGTTGCCCATATGAGTGACGCCTCCTGAAGAGATTAGTAATTTTTTGGAGGATAGTGCAATGATACAGACGGAGACCCATCCCAGAGTCTCGTCCTGTTCTAGTACGTGCACGGTGTAAAGCACCGACACGAGACCTCCGTTTAAATTCTAGTTAATATTATTATTAGCGATCCCAGATTCATAGTTCACCAGCAGTCCACCATGTTAAGTATTGGACTACTGCCCCGTCTAGGTTCCTACACAACAGTTATGGCATACCGATGTAAAGCACCGATACACGCGACGTCGGTGTACACTTCCATCCAAAATAATTGTTGAATTAACATACAGTCTATATCCGCTATGTCGAATTCCGTCGGACCGAACAAGATTCGACATAACCGAAGTTTGACTTAAAGAAATTCGATATAAACAGATCCAGTTATATGTAAAATGATAGTGTCTGAAACGAGACTTTGGTCCGACTTCGAGAAAACCGGAGAATTCGACATAACCGACTTTGACATAACGGGTGTAGACTGTAGTTGGAAAATGTAGCAGTGTTTTGAGTAATTTTTATTGTGTTTGGAAGTCGTGATAGCGCAGTGGTAGCGTGTTCGCTTCAGGAGAGAAAGGCCCGGAGTTCTAGCCCCGCTGGAGCCGTTTAGTGTGCATTTAATTTCCACGTTGCATCTTCTCTCACCCTCATGGCGATGGATTCCATCAGGAATGAGGTCTCGAGAGTGATTAATATAAGTTGTAAAAGCTTGTTTCGCAATCGAGCTGAAATCAAGTTGTGTAAGCTAACAGCTTGCGCTATATGGCGACTCTCCATTCATTATTGGTGGATGAAGACCCAGCCCCTCTGAGGAATATTGCAAGAACGGGCTGAGTCCCAGGTATTATATACAAATTTATTTTAGCTCGATTGTGAAACAAGTTATTTCAACTTATATGAATCACTCTCGAGACCTCATTCCTGATGGAATCCATCGCCACGAGGGAGAGAGAAGAGGCAACGTGGAATTTAAATGCCTTGCCTAAGGACACAATCGTAACGGCTCCAGCGGGGCTCGAACTCCAGACCTTTCGCACCTGAAGCGAACACGCATCCACTGCGCTATCACGACTTCCACAGGTAGAACCCCATATACCACATGCCAGCTGGATATATTTCCCACATTAAGTCTTTCTAAACCCCAAGTGCGATTTGAACCTACAGCGGCGAGATGCATGTCATTTGAAGCCATATGCCGTAACAACTCACGCGCCTGCATTGTGTTTGTATTTGTGAACGATATATTCAGTATCCACTGCTAAGATGACAGTGTACTGTGTATTTGCATTCTCAGATACATGAGCAGACGACAACAATCACGTGACATATCGGTAGACTGATCAGATTTACGGTTGCTATGCGACGTTGTTGTAGCGATGCAGTTTGGAATCAGCCGTTATAGATATTTCATATCGCATAAGGAATGCATCGTTTAACTTACTTTTTTTCAACATGTTTCTGTACAACACTGCCATGCAATGGTAATGCATACTTAAACGCAATAGAAAGACAATAGGCTGTCAGATTAGCGCGCTCGCTTCTCACCAATGCAACCAAGGGTTCGATCCTCAGACCGGGAAATATGTGAGATGGTACGGTTGTCGCCAGATCGGAGTTGTGGGTTTTATCCGGGTATGTATGTGGCGTCCGTGGTCCAGTGGTAGAGCGTCGGATTTGGAATCGAAAGGTCCCGGGTTCGATACTCGGTCAGGCCACGTACGTAGTGTCATTGAGCAAGGCACCTCACACACATTGCTTAGTATTGGTTAACCACTTAGGTCGGCTAAGCCTGCCCAGGAAAACATGTCTAGGTCCCCGCAAGGGGTTTGACATTAATGGAATATACATACATACGTACGGTTGAAAACCAAATTAACGCATGCGCACACGCCGGAAGTTGTGAGATTAACAATTAAAAGCCTACATATAAAAGTTTGCAAACAGTTGAAGTAGTAAAAACATATTCAATATAAATTCCTTTATTGCATGACAAGCAAGGATCTGTAGTCCAGTGGTAATACGCTGGACTGGTAACCCAGGGATCGCAGGTTCGATCCACCGTCTGACCCTTATAAAATTAACAATCCTTCAAATGGGACTTTAAACCGAGGTCTCGTGTCGGTGCTTTACACCGTGCACGTAAAATAACCAGAGGAGATTCTGGAATGTGTCTCTGTCTGTATAATTACACTATCTTTGATGTAATTATAACGCTCTATAAAACGTAAATATAACGCTGTTTACGTAGTGACGTCATGCCAATTAAAGTGACGTCATGACAATTAAAGTGACGTCTGACAAACTAGAATGACAAACCGGTAGCGACGATGAATACACGTAAAACACAAACAAGGCGATCAATCAGTGGCCAAAGATATTGACAAAACACATTTCCCGCATATTTCCTTGACAATTGCAATGCTGTGTGCAACTGTATCAATAACGTGGTATTGATGTCTCAATATCGACGAAATATCCGCATGGGTTTAGCTGTGGCCTATTGTAACGTTTGAGGATCTTGAGTGAATCATTGTGTTTTGTCACCAATATAAAACAGGAGAAATCGGCTGTCGGAGGTCCGAGGTCTCGTGTCGGTGCTGTACACCGTGCACATAAGCGAACCAGATGAGACTCTGGTATGGGTCTGTATCATTGCACTATCCTCCAAAAATATATCCAAAAATGACTAATCTCTTCAGGAGGACTATAAATAAACGTAAAGCACAAAGTCCGATTAGCGTGAATGTTAGCGCGCTCGCTCCTCACCAATGCGACCCGGGTTCGATCCTCTGAACGGGAAGCATGTGAGATGGTACGGTGGTCGCCAGATCGGACAGGTGGGTTTTCTCCGCGTACTCCCGTTTCCTCCCACACGAATGACAACATATACGCTTTCATCCGCGCCAACGAGAGTGGTTAATATAAATTGTTAGAACTTGCTTTGCAATCGTTATAAAATAAATAAAGTTTAAACTAAATAGGACAAATGCTTAGAATTGGCCGAATTGTGTAGCGTGCATTCTATAGAACTCAAGAGTTCACCCCTTATCAGGAATAAGTGATAAATGTTCATATGTGATAATGTTGGCTGTTGCTATGGGATGTTGGAGAGTTGTTTACAGTATTCTACACAGGAAATACGGAGGGTCTTCTTCGCCACAACATAAAATGGCGATGCACCATTGTGGGCTCTGTAAACATTAATAACATAGACAGGCGTACATACATGCAGACATGCAGACATGCAGACATGCAGACAGACAGACAGACAGACAGACAGACAGACAGACAGGCAGGCAGGCAGGCAGGCAGGCAGGCAGGCAGGCAGACAGACAGACAGACAGACAGACAGACAGACAGACCAGGATCAATCCATTGTGTAACTTCCTGTTTCAACCAGGATCAATCCATTATCTAACTTCCTGTTTAAACCAGGATCAATCCACTGTGTAACTTCCTGTTTAAACCAGGATCAATCCACTGTGTAACTTCCTGTTTAAACCAGGATCAATCCACTGTCTAACTTCCTGTTTCAACCAGGATCAATCCACTGTCTAACTTCCTGTTTTAACCAGGATCAATCCATTGTCTAACTTCCTGTTTAAACCAGGATCAATCCATTGTGTAACCTCCTGTTTCAACCAGGATCAATCCATAGTCAGCATGCTCGCGAGTATTGTGACTGCATAGCTTGATAGACAAGTCCAACTATTCACTATGGACAAAATGTATAGATACGATGCATATATTATGATCAATTTGTCCATCCAACCAGCTATACAACCAACTATACAACCAGCTATACAACCAGCTATGCAACCAGCTATGCAACAAGCTACATAACCAACTATACAACCAACAATACAACCAACCATACAACCAGCTATGCAACAAGCTATACAACAAGCTACACAACCAACTACACAACCAACTATACAACCAGCTATGCAACCAGCTATACAACCAGCTATGCAACCAGCTATACAACAAGCTACACAACCAACTATACAACCAACTATACAACCAGCTATACAACCAGCTATGCAACCAGCTATACAACAAGCTACACAACCAACTATACAATCAACAATACAACCAACTATACAACCAGCTATGCTATACAACCAGCTATACAACAAGCTACACTACCAACTATACAACCAACAATACAACCAACTATACAACCAACTATGCTATACAACCAGGCTATACAACCAGCTATACTATGCAACCACCTATACAACCACCTATACTATACAACCACCTATACAACCACCTATATTATACAACCACCTATACTATACAACCACCTATACAACCACCTATACTATGCAACCACCTATACTATACAACCACCTATACTATACAACCACCTATACTATACAACCACCTATACTATACAACCACCTATACTATACAACCACCTATACACAACCACCTATACTATACAACCACCTATACTATACAACCACCTATACTATACAACCACCTATACACAACCACCTATACTATACAACCACCTATACTATACAACCACCTATACAACCACCTATACTATACAACCACCTATACTATACAACCACCTATACTATACAGCCACCTATACTATACAACCACCTATACTATACAACCACCTATACTATACAACCACCTATACAACCACCTATACTATACAACCACCTATACTATACAACCACCTATACTATACAGCCACCTATACTATACAACCACCTATACTATACAACCACCTATACTATACAACCACCTATACAACCACCTATACTATACAACCACCTATACTATACAACCACCTATACTATACAACCACCTATACAACCACCTATACTATACAACCACCTATACTATACAACCACCTATACTATACAGCCACCTATACTATACAACCACCTATACTATACAACCACCTATACTATACAACCACCTATACAACCACCTATACTATACAACCACCTATACTATACAACCACCTATACTATGCAACCACCTACACTATACAACCACCAATACTATACAACCACCTATACTATACAACCACCTATACTATACAACCACCTATACAACCACCTATACTATACAACCACCTATACTATACAACCACCTATACAACCACCTATACTATACAACCACCTATACTATGCAACCACCTATACAACCACCTATACTATACAACCACCTATACAACCACCTATTCTATACAACCACCTATGCTATACAACCACCTATACTATACAACTACCTATACTATACAACCACCTATACAACCACCTATACAACCACCTATACAACCACCTATACTATACAACCACCTATACAACCACCTATACTATGCAACCACCTATACAACCACCTATACAACCACCTATACTATACAACCACCTATACAACCACCTATACTATACAACCACCTATACTATACAACCACCTATACTATACAACCACCTATACTATACAACCACCTATACAACCACCTATACTATACAACCACCTATACTATACAACCACCTATACAACCACCTATACTATACAACCACCTATACAACCACCTATACTATACAACCACCTATACTATACAACCACCTATACTATACAACCACCTATACTATACAACCACCTATACAACCACCTATACTATACAACCACCTATACAACCACCTATACTATACAACCACCTATACAACCACCTATACTATACAACCACCTATACAACCACCTATACTATACAACCACCTATACTATACAACCACCTATACTATACAACCACCTATACTATACAACCACCTATACTATACAACCACCTATACTATACAACCACCTATACTATACAACCACCTATACTATACAACCACCTATACTATACAACCACCTATACAACCACCTATACTATACAACCACCTATACAACCACCTATACTATACAACCACCTATACTATACAACCAGGCTATACAACCACCTATACTATACAACCACCTATACTATACAACCACCTATACTATACAACCACCTATACAACCACCTATACTATACAACCACCTATACAACCACCTATACTATACAACCACCTATACAACCACCTATTCTATACAACCAGCTATGCAACCAGCTATACAACCAGCTATACTATGCAACCAGCTATACAACCAGCTATACAACCAGCTATACAACCATCAGCTGTATCATTACAACCTTTTTTATTAATTTCAAATCTCAGATTGCATGTTTAACCATTTCTCTCATAGAAGTACCTCTTCACGCCATTACCAATACGACATACATTGACAATGGAGTAGCCAAATCAATGTTCATAATAATGGCCAGAATCTCATGTAGTCCCAGTAATATCTATGGAGGTGGGATAGATATGGTGACTACTTATCCGCAGCATGATAGCTAAATGGCTGTCGTTTGTATGGAGATATAATAGTATATTAACCTAAATCTCTATGTAGTCCCAGTAATATCTATGGAGGTGGGATCGATATGGTGACTACTTATCCACTGCATGATAGCTAAATGGCTGTCGTTTGTATGCAGATATAATAGTATATTAACCTAAATTTTTATGTAGTCCCAGTAATATCTATGGAGGTAGGATAGATATGGCGGCTACTTATCAACTGCATGATAGCTAAATGGCTGTCGTGTATATGGAGATATAATAGTATATTAATCTAAATCTCTGTGTAGTCCCAGTAATATCTATGGAGGTAGGATAGATATGGCGGCTACTTATCAACTGCATGATAGCTAAATGACTGTCGTTTGTATGAAGATATAATAGTATATTAACCTAAATCTCTATGAAGTCCCAGTAATATCTATGGAGGTGGGATAGATATGGCGACTACTTATCCACTACATGATAGCTAAATGACTGTCGTTTGTATGGAGATATAATAGTATATTAACCTAAATCTCTATGAAGGAAAGGGTTAAAGGTTAACTTTATTTAATTTACAACGATTGCGAAGCAAGTTTTAGCAACTTATATTAATCACTCGTGGTTGGCGCGGATGAAAGCGTACATGCGGTCATTCGTGTGTGAGGAAACCGGAGTACCCGGAGAAAAACACACCGGTTCGATTTGGCGACCACCGTACTATTTCACATACTTCCCGGTCCGAGGATCGAACCCGGGTTGCATTGGTGAGAAGCGAGCGCGCTAACCACTGCTAATCAGACAGCCACGGATTGCATGTTTACAATAGTCGGTGGCCCTTTTGAGCGACATCTCCTGAAGAGATTAATCATTTTAGATTTTTGTAGGATAGTGCAATGATACAGACAGAGACCCATTCCAGCGTCTCCTCTGGTTCTTTTACCCTCACGGTGTACAGCACCGACACGCGACCTCGGTTTAAAGTATCATCTGAAAGACTGTTAATTGTATTATTGTCAGACGTGGGATCGAACCTGCGATCCCTGGATTACCAGTCCAGCGTGTTACCACTGGACTGCATATCTGTCTTTTTAAATGACGGTGTACAGCACCGACACGAGACCTCGGTTTAAAGTCTCATCTGAAAGACTGTTAATTTGACACACATTTGCCTCATCTTTTTATTCACATATACCATACAAGTGCTTTCCCAGCATGGTTGAATATATTGAATACACACACGCGCGTGAACTAATACTACCAAACAGATGTTGCAACATCATAGTTATCGTACATACAACTAAACCGTTAAATCGTTATGTATTATGTGTCTAAAACAATATATATGTATGTAGATACAATATACAATATACAAGATACAATATACAAGATACAAGATACAATATACAATATACAATATACAAGATACTAGATACAAGATACACTATACAAGATACAAGATTATACAATAGTCAAGATACAAGATATAATATACAAGATACAAGATACAATATACAAGATACAAGATACAATATACAATAGTCAAGATACAATATATAATATACAATATACAATATACAATATACAAGATACAAGATACAAGATACAATATACAATAGTCAAGATACAAGATACAATATACAAGATACAAGATACAAGATACAATATATAATAGTCAAGATACAATATACAAGATACAAGATACAATATACAAGATACAAGATACAAGATACAATATACAATAGTCAAGATACAATATACAATATTCACGATACAAGATACAATATTCAATATTCAAGATACAAGATGCAATATACAATATACAAGATACAAGATACAATATACAAGATACAAGATACAATATACAATATACAAGATACAAGAAATATTATTTTGAGTCGGATGTACAACAATAAACACGAGGTATAATAGCTATTGGCCGACAAAAACAAAGATACAGAACGTATGGATTAAACAAACACCTGTGGGATAAAACATGGATTAAACAAACACCTGTGGGATAAAACATGGATTAAACAAACACCTGTGGGATAAAACATGGATTAAACAAACACCTGTGGGATAAAACATGGGTTAAACAAACACCTGTGGGATAACAACATAAAGTTACATTGACATTATAAAATAGTATGCAGTTCAATAATTTAAATCTAAAAAAATCTAAAAAATCTAGTAGTGGAGTAAAACATAGTACGGTAGATCGAGATCAATACAATGATAACTAATTATTTAATTTAGAAGTTTAAAGGTGTACATAAGAATCATTATTGTTCAGAATGTGATATTCCTACGAGATGGACTATATGGTTTGGTGTACAATGAAATGATACAAGCGGATACGTGGACTAATTCTAAGTGACCACAAGAGAATTTGAAACACGACGAACACACATCCTGATGGAGATTTAGTTGCCAGGCAACATAATTAATGCACAATTCCTAGTCAGACGTGTATGATAGCAGGTTTAGAAACTTTATAATTAATAAGCAGTATTGATTAAATATAATGAAGGCGACATGCGGATCTGTATCTAAACATATTGTGTTGATGGTGTAAAGTATAAAGTAGATTGCAGATTTTCCACGGCATTGTGAAATAGTTCACGAACCGAACGGAAGCATGATTTGTGTACGTGTATGGTCAAATAATATACGGTCCGAAAGAGAGCATGGTTTGTGTACGTGTATTGTGTGATACTTCACAATCCGAAAGCGAGTATGGTTGTTGCACCTGTATTGTGTGATACTTCACAATCCGAAAGCGAGTATGGTTGTTGCACCTGTATTGTGTGATACTTCACAAGCCGAAATCGAGCATGGTTGTTGCATCTGTATTGTGTGATACTTCACAAGCCGAAATCGAGCATGGTTGTTGCATCTGTATTGTGTGATACTTCACAAGCCGAAATCGAGCATGGTTGTTGCATCTGTATTGTGTGATACTTCACAAGCCGAAATCGAGCATGGTTGTTGCATCTGTATTGTGTGATACTTCACAAGCCGAAATCGAGCATGGTTGTTGCATCTGTATTGTGTGATACTTCACAAGCCGAAATCGAGCATGGTTGTTGCATCTGTATTGTGTGATACTTCACAAGCCGAAATCGAGCATGGTTGTTGCATCTGTATTGTGTGATACTTCACAAGCCGAAATCGAGCATGGTTGTTGCATCTGTATTGTGTGATACTTCACAAGCCGAAATCGAGCATGGTTGTTGCATCTGTATTGTGTGATACTTCACAAGCCGAAATCGAGCATGGTTGTTGCATCTGTATTGTGTGATACTTCACAAGCCGAAATCGAGCATGGTTGTTGCATCTGTATTGTGTGATACTTCACAAGCCGAAATCGAGCATGGTTGTTGTACCTGTATTGTGTGATACTTCACAAGCCGAAATCGAGCAGGTTGTTGCACCGGTATTGTGTGATACTTCACAAGCCGAAATCGAGCATGGTTGTTGCGCCTGTATTGTGTGATACTTCACAAGCCGAAAGCGAGCATTGTTGTTGCCCCTGTATTGTGTGATACTTCACAAGCCGAAAGCGAGCATTGTTGTTGCCCCTGTATTGTATGATACTTCACAAGCCGAAATCGAGCATGGTTGTTGCCCCTGTATTGTGTGATACTTCACAAGCCGAAAGCGAGCATGGTTGTGTACTGTATTGTGTATACTTACAAGCGAGGAGATGATTGTGTACCTGTATTGTGTGATACTTCACAAGCCGAAAGAGAGCACATGGGCAACCTGTAGCGACGATAAATAAACGTAGAACACTCCCGAAAGGACCGCTATGCATATCGAGATAAGTAGGTCTTTATCTGCCAAGGGAGGTAATGGAAAAGTCAGCGAGATCTCTCATTACACAGGTTATACATCTGTAGCGTAGTATATATACATAATATAATGTTATAAGTTTCTATATTTCATCGAAAAACATACATTAAATTCCGTCTTCCTCTTTGCATCTAATTTAAATAACTGGGGTAGTTTGAAGCATGACGCACACATTATCTCATTCGTCTGGGTATCACGAATCACCACAACCATGCGTAATTGCCAGGTTGGATGATGCTAGATGATGGTAACGAAAAGTAGTGCGTATTATATTCATACGCATAAAGTAGTGTGTATTATATCCATACGCAAAAAGTAGTGCGTATTATATTCATACTCAAAAAGTAGTGCGTATTACATTAATACGCATACAGTAGTGAGTATTTTATTTATGCGCAAAAAGTAGTGCGTATTATATTCATACGCATATACAGTAACAGGAAGAATAAGGTATACATGTATAATACAATGACATGATGAAAAACGTAATTGAAGCTGCCACAAGTTTGTCAGTTTAAACACGCAAACAAGCGATTAACCACATGACCGCATACTTCACCCGATAATATAATGTGGAAGAGTATAAAGATAGTATGTGCTACTCTCCCTTCATAGTTGAGGAATAAAATAATCTATATATACAACAACAAAAAAGCTATCTCCCTCTGCCTAACATTCCCCGCCTTAGTTTATACAAATTTATTTTAGCTCGATTGCGAAACAAGTTTTTACAACATTAGATTAATTGCTCTTGATACCTTTTATCCTTATGGAATACATCGCCATGAGGGAGAGAGTAGAGGTAGCAATGAGGGAGAGAGAAGAGGTAGCCATGAGGGAGAGATAAGAGGTAGTCATGAGGAAGAGAGAAGAGGTAGCAATGAGGGAGAGAGAAGAGGTAGTCATGAGGGAGAGAAGAGGTAGCAATGAGGGAGAGAGAAGAGGTAGTCATGAGGGAGAGAGAAGAGGTAGCAATGATGGGATAAGAAAGAGGTAGTCATGAGGGAGAGAGAAGAGGTAGCAATGAGGGAGAGAGAATAGGTAGCCATGAGGGAGAGAGAAGAGGTAGCAATGAGGGAGAGAGAAGAGGTAGCAATGATGGGGTGAGAAGAGGTAGTCATGAGGGAGAGAGAAGAGGTAGCCATGAGGGAGAGAGAAGAGGTAACTATGAGGGAGAGAGAGAAGAGGTCATATGGAAATTAATTGCCTTAACGACACACTTGTAACTGCTACAGTATGAACTCCAGGCCTTTAGCACCTGAAGCGAAGGCGCTGTCAAGACGACATCACAACTTCTACTGAAACTGTAGCAATATATTAGTGATTGCAAATCCCATGTGACCGCACTTTACATCCGCATACAGGTTTGTGCGCACCTTATTTCTCCATAAAGCTACCAGGAAGCACGGAAGAAGTGGGGAAGATTATGTACATATTTAATTTCGGCTAGTCAACAAAGGTTCCGCATAAAGATTGCAATCAGCTCATCGTAATACACTTGAACACTTGGTTTTATGGACAGTTATCTCTTCAACCATAGCGACACAATACATAAGATTAAAATGACAACCTATTCTAAACTGCTAAACCACAAAATGACGTGTCGTCTCATAGCAACTGGAAATATAGAGACTATTAGGTTACTGTCTTATAGATATTAATTAGGGTTAACGAATATTCGGATGTTCGAGCGAATATTCGGAAAAAAATTAATATAGTAAATAAACTCTGTTATGCAATCAGAAACGCTATTTTCTTTTGAAGCCATCACAAAACCTTCCAATACAAGCGAACTCGCCCCAGGGTGTGTGAATAAACCATGATGTGGTCGCATCCATGGCAGGTGACATACGGATCTGTAGTCCAGTGGTTAACATGCTGGACTGGCAATCCAGGGATCGCAGGTTCGATCCCCCGTCTGACCATAATAAAAGTAACAGTCTTTCAAATGGGACTTTAAACCGAGGTCTCGTGTCGGTGCTTTACACCGTGCACGTAAAAGAGCCAGAAGAGATTCTGGAATGGGTCTCTGTCTGTATCATTGCACTATCTTCCAAAATCTATAATGACTAATCTCTTAGAAGAGATTAGTCATTTTAAAGTTGTGGAGGATAGTGAACTGTGGCTGGGCTGGCTGGCTCGTCTGGAACCTGCAACATCTTGGTTATGAGGTGGACATGGTTTCCATTGCGCCACGGAGACCCGTGCCCTTGCCTCGTACACTGTTAATTGTACAAGCACACTGTATTGTGTTGTTTGCTGTAGAACATGCCAATGCTTATATATTTACGTTTTGATTTCAGAACATTTTTACAATGACTACCGTGCTGGCCGTGCTCGTCGTAGCGGTGCTGTTGCCCGAGTGTTCTGGAGTGGGTAAATATTGTTTTCTATAATACAATAATATATGTTCACATATTACCCAGAATTAAGTGTTGAACATAGTATCATCGAGTTATGTTACTTTGTGGATTCCATAGAATGAAGTTACGATGGATCTAGTAAATTCGAGGTACAGCAATACTTCGCTGTCTTTCATATCACGACCGGAACTAATTCATAGTCTCAATTGGTTGTCCGATTGGCGCACGCTCACTTCGCACCAATGCTGTCCGATTAGCACAGTAGTTAGAGCGCTCGCTTCTCACCAATGCTATCCGATTAGCGCAGTAGTTAGAGCGCTCGCTTCTCACCAATGCTGTCCGATTAGCACAGTAGTTAGAGCACTCGCTTCTCACCAATGCTGTCCGATTAGCGCAGTAGTTAGAGCGCTCGCTTCTCACCAATGCTATCCGATTAGCGCAGTAGTTAGCGCGCTCGCTTCTCACCAATGCTGTCCGATTAGCGCAGTAGTTAGAGCGCTCGCTTCTCACCAATGCTGTCCGATTAGCACAGTAGTTAGAGCACTCGCTTCTCACCAATGCTGTCCGATTAGCGCAGTAGTTAGAGCGCTCGCTTCTCACCAATGCTGTCCGATTAGCCCAGTAGTTAGCGCGCTCACTTCGCACCAATGATGTACGATTAGCGCAGTAGTTAGAGCGCTCGCTTCTCACCAATGCTATCCGATTAGCGCAGTAGTTAGCGCGCTCGCTTCTCACCAATGCTGTCCGATTAGCGCAGTAGTTAGAGCGCTCGCTTCTCACCAATGTTGTCCGATTAGCACAGTAGTTAGAGCACTCACTTCTCACCATTGCTATCCGATTAGCGCAGTAGTTAGAGCGCTCGCTTCTAAACAATGCTGTCCGATTAGCGCAGTAGTTAGAGCGCTCGCTTCTAAACAATGTTGTCCGATTAGCGCAGTAGTTAGCGCGCTCGCTTCTCATCAATGCTATCCGATTAGCGCAGTAGTTAGAGCGCTCGCTTCTAAACAATGCTGTCCGATTAGCGCAGTAGTTAGCGCGCTCGCTTCTCATCAATGCTGTCCGATTAGCGCAGTAGTTAGAGCGCTCGCTTCTCATCAATGCTGTCCGATTAGCGCAGTAGTTAGAGCGCTCGCTTCTAAACAATGCTGTCCGATTAGCGCAGTAGTTAGCGCGCTCGCTTCTCACCAATGTTGTCCGATTAGCACAGTAGTTAGAGCGCTCGCTTCTCACCAATGTTGTCCGATTAGCACAGTAGTTAGAGCGCTCACTTCTCACCATTGCTATCCGATTAGCGCAGTAGTTAGAGCGCTCGCTTCTAAACAATGCTGTCCGATTAGCGCAGTAGTTAGAGCGCTCGCTTCTAAACAATGTTGTCCGATTAGCGCAGTAGTTAGCGCGCTCGCTTCTCATCAATGCTATCCGATTAGCGCAGTAGTTAGAGCGCTCGCTTTCTCACCAATGCTATCCGATTAGCGCAGTAGTTAGCACGCTCGCTTCTCACCAATGCTGTCCGATTAGCGCAGTAGTGTATGTACAACGATTGCGAAGCAAGTTTTAACAACTTATATTAATCACTCTCGGATGAAAGCGTATATGTGGTTATTCGTGTGGGAGGAAACCGGAGTACCCGGAGAAAACCCACCTGTCCGATCTGGCGATCACGGAACCATCTCACATACTTCCCCATTCCGAGGATCGAACCCGGGTTGCATTGGTGAGAATCGTACAGATGGTTATCTCTGGGTACTCCGGTTTCCACCAACACGAATGACCACATATAGGCTTTCCTCCGCACCAACTAGCTATAAGCTTTCGATTTAATCCAGTTTCGTTTTGTATACAATATATATGTACTGTACATTATGAACGAATAAATATGTTTAAACCAACGAGGGTGATTAATTCATAGTCATGTCTTCTCTGTGTTGTGTTCAGATGCTTTGCTGGCAATGATATCCTTCAACTATCTACATGCTCCCTTTCATTTTTAAATTCATTGCTGTCTGCAGTACATTACTGAACTATCTGCAGTACATTACTGAACTATCTGCAGTACATTACTGAACTATCTGCAGTATATTACTGAACTATCTACAATGCATTACTGAACTATCTACAATACATTACTGAACTATCTGCAGTACATTACTGACTATCTATAATACACTACTGAACTATCTACAATACATTACTGAACTATCTACAGTACATTACTGAACTATCTACAGTACATTACTGAACTATCTACAGTATATTACTGAACTATCTACAATACACTACTGAATTATCTACAGTACACTACTGAACTATCTACAGTACATTACTGTACTATCTACAATACACTACTGAACTATATACAGTACATTACTGAACTATATGCAGTACACTACTGAACTATCTACAGTACATTACTGAACTATCTGCAGTACACTACTGAACTATCTACAGTACACTACTGAACTATCTACAGTACACTACTGAACTATCTACAGTACATTACTGAACTATCTGCAGTACAATACTGAACTATCTGCAGTTCATTACTGAACTATCTGCAGTACGATACTGAACTATCTGCAGTACGTTACTGAACTATCTACAGTACATTACTGAATTATCTACAATAAACTACTGAACTATCTACAATACATTACTGACCTATCTACAGTACATTACTGAACTATCTACAGTACACTACTGAACTATCTCCAATACATTACTGAACTATCTACAATACGTTACTGAATTATCTACAATAAACTACTGAACTATCTACAATACATTACTGACCTATCTACAGTACATTACTGAACTATCTACAGTACACTACTGAACTATCTCCAATACATTACTGAACTATCTACAATACGTTACTGAATTATCTACAATAAACTACTGAACTATCTACAATACATTACTGACCTATCTACAGTACATTACTGAACTATCTACAGTACACTACTGAACTATCTCCAATACATTACTGAACTATCTACAATACGTTACTGAATTATCTACAATAAACTACTGAACTATCTACAATACATTACTGACCTATCTACAGTACATTACTGAACTATCTACAGTACACTACTGAACTATCTCCAATACATTACTGAACTATCTACAATACATTACTGATCTATCTACAATACACTACTGAACTATCTACAGTACATTACTGAACTATCTACAATACATTACTGACATATCTACAGTACATTACTGAACTATCTACAGTACATTACTGAACTATCTGCAGTACATTACTGAACTATCTGCAGTACGTTACTGAACTATCTGCAGTACGTTACTGAACTATCTACAGTACATTACTGAACTATCTACAGTACATTACTGAACTATCTACAGTACATTACTGAACTATCTACAATACATTACTGACCTATCTACAGTGCATTAATGAACTATCTGCAGTACGTTACTGAATTATCTACAATAAACTACTGAACTATCTACAATACATTACTGACCTATCTACAGTACATTACTGAACTATCTACAGTACACTACTGAACTCTCTCCAATACATTACTGAACTATCTACAATACATTACTGATCTATCTACAATACACTACTGAACTATCTACAGTACACTACTGAACTATCTACAGTACATTACTGAACTATCTGCAGTACGTTATTGAACTATCTTATATTACTGAACTATCTACATTACATTACTGTACTATCTTATATTACTGAACTATCTACATTACATTACTGTACTATCTTATATTACTGAACTATCTACATTACATTACTGTACTATCTTATATTACTGAACTATCTAAATCACACAGTTGAATTATCTACGTCGCGGATACTAATAACATTCAATGATAGGTGTGGTTTAATATGTGTACATTTTATTTTAGCTATAACCGACACAACTTGCACCGATGGAGGCACTGAATGTACAACGGCTGACGCTAACTCTGAGTGTGACAGCACAACGACAAAGTGTGTATGCGTGGCAAACTACCGAGAGAATCCAGCTGTCGATACAGAATGCATAGTCGGTAAGTATATTAGTACTGAGCCCCTGGAGCCATTACGATTGTGCCCTTAGGCAAGGCATTTAAATTCCATGTTGAATCGTCTCTTTTCATAGATAAGTACCCATTGGAAATATATTGTAGGATATCTGTCGAGATATATTAATTTAATAATTATAAGATGAGAAAGTTGATGAAAATACGTAGAATATTGTGCAAAAGGAAACAACGATAAAAAGAGAGTACACCAATTAAGATGACCTACCTACTGTTGGGGAGTATTCAAGGGAAGTAATTCACCGATGTATGTATATATACAGGTAATGTCAATATATATCTACTGTTGTCTGGGTATTGTCACTATATATCTACTGTTGTCTAGGTAATGTCACTATATATATACTGTTATCTGGGTAATGTCACTATATATCTACTGTTGTCTGGGTAATATCACTATATATCTGCTGTTGTCTAGGTAATATCACTATATATATACTGTTGTCTGGGTAATATCACTATATATATACTGTTGTCTGGGTAATGTCACTATATATCTACTGTTGTCTGGGTAATATCACTATATATATACTGTTGTCTGGGTAATATCACTATATATATACTGTTGTCTGGGTAATGTCACTATATATCTACTGTTGTCTGGGTAATGTCACTATATATCTACTGTTGTCTAGGTAATGTCACTATATGTCTACTGTTGTCTAGGTAATGTCACTATATATATACTGTTGTCTAGGTAATGTCACTATATATATACTGTTATCTAGGTAATGTCACTATATATCTACTGTTGTCTGGGTAATGTCACTATATATCTACTGTTGTCTAGGTAATATCACTATATATCTACTGTTATCTAGGTAATGTCACTATATATCTACTGTTGTCTAGGTAATGTCACTATATATCTACTCTTGTCTGGGTAATGCATCGTTTTTGACTGTGGATGTACCAAATCGCGCAAGAAATAGGTAACGAATGCGTCGTTTGTGACTGTGGATGTACCAAATCGCGCAATAAATAGGTAACGAATGCGTCGTTTGTGACTGTGGATGTACCAAATCGCGCAAGAAATAGCTAACGAACTATGCAATGTTTTACTGGCAGTATTGCGGGTATGTTTACTTAATATGTAATGTTTTACTGGCAGTATTGCGGGTATGTTTACGTAATATGTAATGTTTTACGGCAGTATTGCGGGTATGTTTACGTAATATGTAATGTTTTACAGGCAGTATTGCGGGTATGTTTCCGTAATATGGAATGTTTTACAGGCAGTATTGCGGGTATGTTTACGTAATATGTAATGTTTTATAGGCAGTATTGCCGGTATGTTTACGTAATATGGAATGTTTTATAGGCAGTATTGCGGGTATGTTTACGTAATATGCAATGTTTTACAGGCAGTATTGCGGGTATGTTTACGTAATATGCAATGTTTTACAGGCAGTATTGCGGGTATGTTTACGTAATATGTAATGTTTTACAGGCAGTATTGCGGGTATGTTTACGTAATATGTAATGTTGTATAGGCAGTATTGCCGGTATGATTACGTAATATGGAATGTTTTATAGGCAGTATTGCGGGTATGTTTACGTAATATGCAATGTTTTAAAGGCAGTATTGCGGGTATGTTTACGTAATATGCAATGTTTTAAAGGCAGTTATTGGTACCACATGTAACAGCGCTACATACTGTTCTAACGCAGTGGCCCATTCCGTATGCGATACCACATGCAAATGCGATGCCAATTATATAGAAGATGCCACGACCCATGCATGTGTCCTAGGTATTTGAAATAACATAGTATATATATATTATTCTACGTCTAACATTAGTTCGCAGGTTCGATCCCCCGTCTGACCCTAATAAATTAACAGTCTTTCATATGGGACATTAAACCGATGTCTCGTGTCGGTGCTTTACAACGTGCACGTAACAGAACCAGAGGAGTCTCTGGAATTGGTCTCTGTCTGTATCATGCACTATCCTCCATACTCTAAAATTACTAATCTCTTCAGGAGGCGTCGCTCAAATGGGCAACTGGTAGCGACGATACATAAACGTAAAACACACACACACATTAGGTACTATCTATCTTCCTTTAATGTCGAACCCCTCGCGGGGACGTAGAAATGTTGCGCGTCAAAAACCGCAAAGAAGTTTAAAGTATGAGTAGTTAAAAGTATAATTTAAGAAGGTATGAAAATAAGTTGTAGTAAAAGTTTAAAAGCAGCTAAGCAGAACAACTAGGGACTGGCATGTTCAATATGGCAAACTGCCGTATTGAATGCTCTATGGTAGGGAGATGGACAATGTCAGGAGGGAGGTGGTTCCAAAGATAGATTGTTCTTGGAAAGAAGGAAAACTTGTAGTAGTATGTAGTTGCTGTAATTAACCTATAGCTTGAGGAATGGCAATGGCGAGTAGGACGGGAGAGAGGAACTAAGTAATTTTCAATGGGAATAGCAACAAGATCATTATGAATTTTATACATAAGGGATAACCTATTGTCAATACGCCGTTGATCTAGTCTGCATGGATTTAGGGAATGTAGCATGTCTGTAACACTAGAGGTACGATAGAAGTCAGCCTGTATCCAACGGGCTGCTCTTCGCTGGACACCTTCAATTTGGTCTATCAATGTTTGGGTATGGGGCGACCAGATCTCGGAGCCATATTCAAGCTGGGTCTCACTAGTGTCAGGTACTAGTATTTCTTCGTTCGGTTGCGAACCTTACTTAAAATTGTATACACAATCATGGCTCTCGAAAACGTATTCCTAATGGAATGCAATGCCACGAGTGAAAGAAAAGATGTAATGTTGAGTGTGTGTTTTACGTCTATTTATCGTCGCTACCGGTTGCCCATATGAGCGACGCCTCGTGAAAAGAGATTAGTCATTTTATATATTTGGAGGGTAGTGCAATGATACAGACAGAGACCCTTTCCAGAATATCCTCTGGTATCTTTTACGTGTACAATGTAAAGCGCAGGCACGATTCCTCGGTCCCATCTGAAAGACTATTTATTTTATTAGGTTCAGAGAGGGGATCGAACCTGCGATCCATGGAATACCAGTCCAGCGTGTTAACCACTGGACTACAGATCAGCATGTTGAATTGTTCTACAGTACAACTGTACTTATGTCCTTAGGCAGGGCATTTAAATTATTCCAGATTGCCTCTTCTCTCTCCCTCATGACGATGGAGCCATTACGAGTGTGCCCTTAGGCAAGGCATTTAAATTCCACATTTCCTCTTCTCTTACCCTCATGGCGATGGAGCCATTACGAGTGTGCCCTTAGGCAAGGCAATTAAATTCCACATTTCATCTTCTCTAACCCTCATGGCGATGGAGCCATTACGAGATTGCCCTTAGGCAAGGCATTTAAATTCCACATTTCCTCTTATCTTGCCCTCATGGCGATGGAGCCATTACGAGTGTGCCTTTAGGCAAGGCATTTAAATTGCACATTTCCTCTTCTCTTGTCCTCATGGCGATGGAGCCATTACGAGTGTGCCCTTAGGCAAGGCATTTAAATTGCACATTTCCTCTTCTCTTGCCCTCATGGCGATGGCAGTATTGCGGGTATGTTTACATATATGTAATGTTTTATAGGCAGTATTGCGGGTATGTTTACGTAATATGGAATGTTTACAGGCAGTATTGCGGGTATGTTTACGTAATAAGTAATGGTTTACAGGCAGTATTGCGGGTATGTTTACGTAATATGTAATGTTTTATAGGCAGTATTGCGGGTATGTTTACGTAATATGTAATGTTTTACAGGCAGTATTGCGGGTATGTTTACGTAATATGCAATGTTTTACAGGCAGTATTGCGGGTATGTTTCCGTAATATGCAATGTTTTACAGGCAGTATTGCGGGTATGTTTACGTAATATGTAATGTTTTACAGGCAGTATTGGGGGTATGTTTATGTAATATGTAATGTTTTACAGGCAGTATTGCGGGTATGTTTACGTAATATGTAATATTTTATAGGCAGTATTGCGGGTATGTTTACGTAATATGTAATGTTTTACAGGCAGTATTGCGGGTATGTTTACGTAATATGTAATGTTTTATAGGCAGTATTGCGGGTATGTTTACGTAATATGTAATGTGTTACAGGCAGTATTGCGGGTATGTTTACGTTATATGTACTGTTTTATAGGCAGTATTGCGGGTATGTTTACGTTATATGTACTGTTTTATAGGCAGTATTGCGGGTATGTTTACGTAATATGCAATGTTTTACAGGCAGTATTGCGGGTATGTTTACGTAATATGTAATGTTTTACAGGCAGTATTGCGGGTATGTTTCCGTAATATGGAATGTTTTACAGGCAGTATTGCGGGTATGTTTACGTAATATGTAATGTTTTACAGGCAGTATTGCGGGTATGTTTACGTAATATGTAATGTTGTATAGGCAGTATTGCCGGTATGATTACGTAATATGGAATGTTTTATAGGCAGTATTGCGGGTATGTTTACGTTATATGCAATTTTTTAAAGGCAGTATTGCGGGTATGTTTACGTAATATGCAATGTTTTATTTTCAGTTATTGGTACCACATGTAACATCGCTTCAGACTGTTCTAACGCAGTGGCCCATTCCGTATGCGATACCACATGCAAATGCGATGCCAATTATATAGAAGATGCCACGACCCATGCATGTGTCCCAGGTATTTGAAATAACATAGTATATATATATTATTCTACGTCTAACATTAGTTCGCAGGTTCGATCCCCCGTCTGACCCTAATAAATTAACAGTCTTTCATATGGGACATTAAACCGAGGTCTCGTGTCGGTGCTTTACAACGTGCACGTAACAGAACCAGAGGAGACTCTGGAATTGGTCTCTGTCTGTATCATGCACTATCCTCCATACTCTAAAATGACTAATCTCTTCAGGAGGCGTCGCTCAAATGGGCAACTGGTAGCGACGATACATAAACGTAAAACACACACACACATTAGGTACTATCTATCTTCCTTTAATGTCGAACCCCTCGCGGGGACGTAGAAATGTTGCGCGTCAAAAACCGCAAAGAAGTTTAAAGTATGAGTAGTTAAAAGTATAATTTAAGAAGGTATGAAAATAAGTTGTAGTAAAAGTTTAAAAGCAGCTAAGCAGAACAACTAGGGACTGGCATGTTCAATATGGCAAACTGCCGTATTGAATGCTCTATGGTAGGGAGATGGACAATGTCAGGAGGGAGGTGGTTCCAAAGATAGATTGTTCTTGGAAAGAAGGAAAACTTGTAGTAGTATGTAGTTGCTGTAATTAACCTATAGCTTGAGGAATGGCAATGGCGAGTAGGACGGGAGAGAGGAACTAGGTAATTTTCAATTGGAATAGCAACACGATCATTATGAATTTTATACATAAGGGATAACCTATTGTCAATACGCCGTTGATCTAGTCTGCGTAGATTTAGGGAATGTAGCATGTCTGTAACACTAGAGGTACGATAGAACTCAGCCTTTATCCAACGGGCTGCTCTTCGCTGGAAACCTTCAATTTGGTATATCAATGTTTGGGTATGGGGCGACCAGATCTCGGAGCCATATTCAAGCTGGGGTCTCACTAGTGTCAGGTACTAGTATTTCTTCGTTCGGTTGCGAACCAATTACTTAAAATTGTATACACAATCATGGCTCTCGAAAACGTATTCCTAATGGAATGCAATGCCACGAGTGAAAGAAAAGATGTAATGTTGAGTGTGTGTTTTACGTCTATTTATCGTCGCTACCGGTTGCCCATATGAGCGACGCCTCGTGAAAAGAGATTAGTCATTTTATATATTTGGAGGGTAGTGCAATGATACAGACAGAGACCCTTTCCAGAATATCCTCTGGTATCTTTTACGTGTACAATGTAAAGCGCAGGCACGATTCCTCGGTCCCATCTGAAAGACTATTTATTTTATTAGGTTCAGAGAGGGGATCGAACCTGCGATCCATGGAATACCAGTCCAGCGTGTTAACCACTGGACTACAGATCAGCATGTTGAATTGTTCTACAGTACAACTGTACTTATGTCCTTAGGCAGGGCATTTAAATTATTCCAGATTGCCTCTTCTCTCTCCCTCATGACGATGGAGCCATTACGAGTGTGCCCTTAGGCAAGGCATTTAAATTCCACATTTCCTCTTCTCTTACCCTCATGGCGATGGAGCCATTACGAGTGTGCCCTTAGGCAAGGCAATTAAATTCCACATTTCATCTTCTCTAACCCTCATGGCGATGGAGCCATTACGAGATTGCCCTTAGGCAAGGCATTTAAATTCCACATTTCCTCTTATCTTGCCCTCATGGCGATGGAGCCATTACGAGTGTGCCTTTAGGCAAGGCATTTAAATTGCACATTTCCTCTTCTCTTGTCCTCATGGCGATGGAGCCATTACGAGTGTGCCCTTAGGCAAGGCATTTAAATTGCACATTTCCTCTTCTCTTGCCCTCATGGCGATGGCAGTATTGCGGGTATGTTTACATTATATGTAATGTTTTATAGGCAGTATTGCGGGTATGTTTACGTAATATGGAATGTTTTACAGGCAGTATTGCGGGTATGTTTACGTAATAAGTAATGGTTTACAGGCAGTATTGCGGGTATGTTTACGTAATATGTAATGTTTTATAGGCAGTATTGCGGGTATGTTTACGTAATATGTAATGTTTTACAGGCAGTATTGCGGGTATGTTTACGTAATATGCAATGTTTTACAGGCAGTATTGCGGGTATGTTTACGTAATATGTAATGTTGTATAGGCAGTATTGCCGGTATGATTACGTAATATGGAATGTTTTATAGGCAGTATTGCGGGTATGTTTACGTTATATGCAATTTTTTAAAGGCAGTATTGCGGGTATGTTTACGTAATATGCAATGTTTTATTTTCAGTTATTGGTACCACATGTAACATCGCTTCAGACTGTTCTAACGCAGTGGCCCATTCCGTATGCGATACCACATGCAAATGCGATGCCAATTATATAGAAGATGCCACGACCCATGCATGTGTCCCAGGTATTTGAAATAACATAGTATATATATATTATTCTACGTCTAACATTAGTTCGCAGGTTCGATCCCCCGTCTGACCCTAATAAATTAACAGTCTTTCATATGGGACATTAAACCGAGGTCTCGTGTCGGTGCTTTACAACGTGCACGTAACAGAACCAGAGGAGACTCTGGAATTGGTCTCTGTCTGTATCATGCACTATCCTCCATACTCTAAAATGACTAATCTCTTCAGGAGGCGTCGCTCAAATGGGCAACTGGTAGCGACGATACATAAACGTAAAACACACACACACATTAGGTACTATCTATCTTCCTTTAATGTCGAACCCCTCGCGGGGACGTAAGACATGTTGCGCGTCAAAAACCGCCAAAAAAAAAAAGAAGTTAAAAGTATGAGTAGTTAAAAGTATAATTTAAGAAGGTAATGAAAATAAGTTGTGGTAAAAGTTTAAAAGCAGCTGCGCACCACAACTAGGGACTGGCATGTTCAATATGGCAAACTGCCGTATTGAATTGCTCTATGGTAGGAAGATGGACAATGTCAGGAGGTAGGTGCTTCCAATGGTAGATTGTTCTTGGAAAAAAGGAAAACTTGTAGTAGTCTGTAGTTGCTGTAATTAACCTATGGCTTAAGGAATGGCAATGGCGAGCAGGACGGGAGAGGGGAACTAGGTAATTTTCAATGGGAATAGCAACAAGATCATTATGAATTTTATACATAAGGGATAATTACCTATTGTCAATACGCCGTTGGTCTAGTCTGCGTAGATTTAGGGAATGTAGCATGTCTGTAACACTAGAGGTACGATAGAAGCCAGCCTTTATCCAACGGGCTGCTCTTCGCTGGACACCTTCAATTTGATCTATCAATGTTTGGGTATGGGGCGACCAGATCTCGGAGCCATATTCAAGCTGGGGTCTCACTAGTGTCTGGTAACTAGTATTTCTTCGTTCGGTTGCGAACCAATTACTTAAAATTGTATACACAATCATGGCTCTCGAAAACGTATTCCTAATGGAATGCAATGCCACGAGTGAAAGAAAGATGTAATGTTGAGTGTGTGTTTTACGTCTATTTATCGTCGCTACCGGTTGCCCATATGAGCGACGCCTCGTGAAAAGAGATTAGTCATTTATATATTTGGAGGGTAGTGCAATGATACAGACAGAGACCCTTTCCAGAATATCCTCTGGTATCTTTTACGTGTACAATGTAAAGCGCAGGCACGATTCCTCGGTCCCATCTGAAAGACTATTTATTTTATTAGGTTCAGAGAGGGGATCGAACCTGCGATCCATGGAATACCAGTCCAGCGTGTTAACCACTGGACTACAGATCAGCATGTTGAATTGTTCTACAGTACAACTGTACTTATGTCCTTAGGCAGGGCATTTAAATTATTCCAGATTGCCTCTTCTCTCTCCCTCATGACGATGGAGCCATTACGAGTGTGCCCTTAGGCAAGGCATTTAAATTCCACATTTCCTCTTCTCTTACCCTCATGGCGATGGAGCCATTACGAGTGTGCCCTTAGGCAAGGCAATTAAATTCCACATTTCATCTTCTCTAACCCTCATGGCGATGGAGCCATTACGAGATTGCCCTTAGGCAAGGCATTTAAATTCCACATTTCCTCTTATCTTGCCCTCATGGCGATGGAGCCATTACGAGTGTGCCTTTAGGCAAGGCATTTAAATTGCACATTTCCTCTTCTCTTGTCCTCATGGCGATGGAGCCATTACGAGTGTGCCCTTAGGCAAGGCATTTAAATTGCACATTTCCTCTTCTCTTGCCCTCATGGCGATGGCAGTATTGCGGGTATGTTTACATTATATGTAATGTTTTATAGGCAGTATTGCGGGTATGTTTACGTAATATGGAATGTTTTACAGGCAGTATTGCGGGTATGTTTACGTAATAAGTAATGGTTTACAGGCAGTATTGCGGGTATGTTTACGTAATATGTAATGTTTTATAGGCAGTATTGCGGGTATGTTTACGTAATATGTAATGTTTTACAGGCAGTATTGCGGGTATGTTTACGTAATATGCAATGTTTTACAGGCAGTATTGCGGGTATGTTTCCGTAATATGGAATGTTTTACAGGCAGTATTGCGGGTATGTTT
This sequence comes from Archivesica marissinica, assembly GCA_014843695.1. NCBI lineage: Eukaryota > Metazoa > Mollusca > Bivalvia > Venerida > Vesicomyidae > Archivesica > Archivesica marissinica. The sequence continues at coordinate 67,730,832 of CM026402.1, forward strand.
ACGTAATATGTAATGTTGTATAGGCAGTATTGCCGGTATGATTACGTAATATGGAATGTTTTATAGGCAGTATTGCGGGTATGTTTACGTTATATGCAATTTTTTAAAGGCAGTATTGCGGGTATGTTTACGTAATATGCAATGTTTTATTTTCAGTTATTGGTACCACATGTAACATCGCTTCAGACTGTTCTAACGCAGTGGCCCATTCCGTATGCGATACCACATGCAAATGCGATGCCAATTATATAGAAGATGCCACGACCCATGCATGTGTCCCAGGTATTTGAAATAACATAGTATATATATATTATTCTACGTCTAACATTAGTTCGCAGGTTCGATCCCCCGTCTGACCCTAATAAATTAACAGTCTTTCATATGGGACATTAAACCGAGGTCTCGTGTCGGTGCTTTACAACGTGCACGTAACAGAACCAGAGGAGACTCTGGAATTGGTCTCTGTCTGTATCATGCACTATCCTCCATACTCTAAAATGACTAATCTCTTCAGGAGGCGTCGCTCAAATGGGCAACTGGTAGCGACGATACATAAACGTAAAACACACACACACATTAGGTACTATCTATCTTCCTTTAATGTCGAACCCCTCGCGGGGACGTAGAAATGTTGCGCGTCAAAACCGCAAAGAAGTTTTAAAGTATGTAGTTAAAGTATAAATTTAAGAAGGTATGAAAATAAGTTGTAGTAAAAGTTTAAAAGCAGCTAAGCAGAACAACTAGGGACTTGCATGGTCAATATGGCAAACTGTCATATTGAATTGCTATGTGGTAGGGAGATGGACAATGTCAGGAGGGAGATGGTTCCAATGGTAGATTGTTCTTGGGAAAGAGAAAAACTTGTAGTAGTCTGTAGTTGCTGTAATTAACCTATATATTATGGAATGGCAATGGCGAGCAGGACGGGAGAGGGCAACTAGGTAATTTTCAATGGGAATAGCAACAAGATCATTATGAATTTTATACAGAAGGGATAACCTATTGTCAATACGCCGTGATCTAGTCTGCGTAGATTTAGGGAATGTAGCATGTCTGTAACACTAGAGGTACGGTAGAACGCGGTGTCGTCTCATATACCGCTGGACACATTCATATGGTCAATCAATGTTTGGGTATGGGGCAACCAGATCTCGGAGCCATATTCAAGCTGGGGTCTCACTAGTGTCTGGTACTAGTTATCTTCGTTCGCTTGGTTCGCAGAACCATATTACTTAAATGTAACACAATCATGGCTCTCGAAAACGTATTCCTAATGGAATGCAATGCCACGAGTGAAAGAAAAGATGTAATGTTGAGTGTGTGTTTTTCGTCTATTTATCGTCGCTACCGGTTGCCATATGAGCGACGCCTCGTGAAAAGAGATTAGTCATTTTATATATTTGGAGGGTAGTGCAATGATACAGACAGAGACCCTTTCCAGAATATCCTCTGGTATCTTTTACGTGTACAATGTAAAGCGCAGGCACGATTCCTCGTCCTCCCATCTGAAAGACTATTTATTTTATTAGGTTCAGAGAGGGGATCGAACCTGCGATCCATGGAATACCAGTCCAGCGTGTTAACCACTGGACTACAGATCAGCATGTTGAATTGTTCTACAGTACAACTGTACTTATGTCCTTAGCAGGGCATTTAAATTATTCAGATTGCCTCTTCTCTCTCCCTCATGACGATGGAGCCATTACGAGTGTGCCCTTAGGCAAGGCATTTAAAGTCCACATTGCCTCTTCTCTTGCCCTTATGGCGATGGAGCCATTACGAGTATGCCCTTAGGCAAGTCATTTAAATTCCACATGTCCTCTTCTCTTGCCCACATTGCGATGGAGCCATTACGAGATTTGCCCTTAGGCAAGGCATTTAAATTCCACATTTCCTCTTATCTTGCCCTCAATGGCGATGGAGCCATTACGAGTGTGCCTTTAGGCAAGGCATTTAAATTGCACATTTCCTCTTCTCTTGTCCTCAATGGCGATGGAGCCATTACGAGTGTGCCCTTAGCAAGGCATTTAAATTGCACATTTCCTCTTCTCTTGCCCTCATGGCGATGGCAGTATTGCGGGTATGTTTACATTATATGTAATGTTTTATAGGCAGTATTGCGGGTATGTTTACGTAATATGGAATGTTTTACAGGCAGTATTGCGGGTATGTTTACGTAATATGGAATGTTTTACAGGCAGTATTGCGGGACTGTTTAGGTAATATGTAATTTGTTATAGGCAGTATTGCGGGTATGTCTACGTAATATGTAATGTTTTACAGGCAGTATTGCGGGTATGTTTACCGTAATATGCAATGTTTTACAGGCAGTATTGCGGGTATGTTTACGTATATGTAATGTTGTATAGCAGTATTGCCGGTATGATTACGTAATATGGAATGTTTTATAGGCAGTATTCGCGGTTATGTTTACGTTATATGCAATTTTTTAAAGGCAGTATTGCGGGTATGTTTACGTAATACTATGCAATGTTTTATTTTCAGTTATTGTACCGACCACATGTAACAATCGCTTCAGACTGTCTAAACGCAGTGGCCCATTCCGTATGATGCTGATACCACATGCATGCGATGCGATGCCAATTATATAGAAGATGCCACTACCCATGCAGTGTGTCCCAGGTATTTGAAATAACATAGTATATATATATTATCTCTACGTCTAACATTAGTTCGCAGTTCGATCCCCCGTTCTGACCCTAATAAATTAACAGTCTTTCAGATGGGACTTTACACCGATGTCTCGTGTCGGTGCTTAACATCGCGCACGTAAAAGAACCAGAGGAGATTCTGGAATGAGTATCTGTCTGTATCATTGCACTATCCTCCAAAAATATAAAATGACTAATCTCTTCAGGAGGCGTCGCTCAAATGGGCAACTGGTAGCGACGATACATACACGTTAAACACACACAACATTAGGTACTATCTATCTTCCTT
>CM026402.1:67734792-67809573 GCA_014843695.1 Archivesica marissinica
TCTATTCATTCATAATATAGTATATAATACAGTTCATATAAATTGTATACAGAATTAAAATGGATTTAATCGAAAGCTTAAAGCCAATCATTACCAGTTCCTAATTTTCTTTGCCAGGCTGAATTGAGAACATCGGATCATAGCTTGCTATGCAGGGGTGCACAAGTATTTTGGTTTAAACAGTATTTTTTCCAATAAATTTACATGTATAACACAAACAATGTTACAAATTACATAAATTGTGAATGGTTTGGATTTTGGACACAAGTATTTTAACAATATTTGTCATCGCCCTCTGCCAATCCTTAATATATGCCTCCTAATTACATTGTTAAGATATATTTGGTTCATAGACATGATACTAGTAAGTAATATAAATTTTAAAAGCATATATATGTTCTAGAAATAGTTGCGACCGACTCGAACTTTGCTTCAAACTTACCTCTGCAGCCTGTTGACCAGGTGCCGATCCACTCCGCTTTCTTGATGCTCTCCATTGCCCAGGAAGGTTGGTCTTCTTTCCTTTTTTAGAATATTTTGTAGGGGACTGGTCGAGTTTTGTCCAGACGGGTGTATAGCTGTACAGTGTCCTCTGCCTCTTTTGTCGAAAGTGCAGTTATTGTCCTGTTTAGACACCCCGGAACGCCTCTGCAATCTTGTTGTTTATCCTGAAAGTATGTGATACATATCTAACTACCACTCACGATTACCGTACTTGTAACATTAACCTACATAATATATAGCTGTTTCCAAATAAATCAGAGATAAATGAATTTTCAAGACTATATACACTAGATTGAGATAGTTTCCCATCAATTGTCAATGGAATAGCAAGTTTGTCCCGAACCTGAGCTTTTTCAGAAGTGCCTAATTCTAATAGCGCGGTTTTCTACATGCCCTTTCCAGAAAATAGAAACCACTATAGCCACATGTACAATTTTTGTACAATTATATACATATAATTGAAATATTGTTATAGTAAGAATACAAAGCTAAACATGAAATAGATATACACTGGCAACTGCCACACACAGAAATATATCTAGTGTTTATTCTAGAGCAGACAACGGGCAGACTAGGTCAGTAATGAGGCATGGTATGAGCCGCGATGCTTGATCATAGAGGCAGCAAGATAGTACATATTGGTGAAAACTGCAGGTGAATTCCAAGTTATATAGGTCTGACTGGCTGGATGTACTTGCCAGTCGAGGTCGATACAAAAAAAAGAAGTAAAAAGTGCAGGGCTAAAATTGGCAGGAGGGGATGTGGGGGAGGACACTGCCATTCTGTTGTAGAAAAATCCCCTAACTTCTGCACCATAACATAGAGAATGCTAATATCATGTTAAACATGTTGGGCTATTTTGGGTGTCACATTTACCTTGAATTCTGGTGACTAGTCTTCACTGGAGCCAGCGTCGACAGGCTTTACTACCACTGTTTGGTCCTGAGTAGTATTGGGGGATACCGTAGACCCGGTGTAAAGTCAAAAAAATCCCGTCAAATAAGTCCTAGGAAAGAATCCCCTGAAAAGGGTGTATGTCTAGACCCGTCAAATAAGTCCTAGTACCAACAACATATCAAAGTCTCCAAAATTGGGGTTTTTTTTCTTTTCTATAGGGTGAAAACATAGTCAAAAAATGTCTAAAAAAAATAAATATATATGTTAATATATTTGTCTTAATGTCTGTATACAAAGTACAGTGGCCGAGTGGTTAAGGCGTTGGACTTAAGATCCAATGGACATTATGTCCTCATGGGTTCAAATCCCATCTGTACTAATGATTTATTTTATGTAAAATATATTAAAAAAAACACAATGTATATTTTTCATAATTTTATTTTTCTATATCTTATAGCTAACGCAGATTATATATATAAGTAAAAGCATATAACATAAGATTATAAGTAAAAAAACATATAAATTACAATAATAAAGAAAGAAATCACATATGAATGTCCTAGGTTAAAAAATAACACACATGTCATCACTGTAGTAGAAGTAAGTATGTTTTATCTTAGTGTTGTCGTATATATTTTTAATGACCACATAAAACAGTATTCACTCATTTTTCCGCTAAACGTGAACTACGCCTTAATGTATGGCGTCTTAGATTTCGTCGATATTCTCGTTTAATCTGTGGATTCGAAGATTCCTTCATATAAGTTTGTAATGGAGCCGATGTAGATGCTTCTTCATCAAATGTTGTGTGAAGATTATCCAAACGATCCTGCCATCGTACACGTTTCTGTACTTTCTTGTTTGTTGTTACTTGTTGTATGATAATAGGTTTATTATCATTTTCATTATCATCATCGATAACAATAACATCAACAATATCCTTTTTCTGTTCAACATGCCATTCATTGGCTTTTTGTTGTTCAACGATTGGTTCTTGTTTAGCAATCGTTTCAAGAACTTCATCTTCGATGTGATTATAATTTCCCATTAGATGAATGCATTTTGCACAAGTACAATAAGATGGTACTTCGCTAGTCATATTGTACGTAATATCTTCTTTAACTCTTAACTTTCCAGGTATATTATTTGTTTGTATAACCTTATTATGTTCATCCATATGAACAATATTTAATGTTTGCGATTCAATAAATTCATTGCCTTTACAGCTTAACCATTCTGTTTGTCCTTCGAAACGATAAATAATGCTCGCACTCATGTCTATTATTATATCATCAATTATTTTAGTAGAAGGTACATCAATTGATGTATTACTAACAAATGTTAATAGAGCTTTGCCATTGTTTAATGCAGAAGTCATTTTGATGTTTTAGCAACGTTCAAAATATATTTGTAGAGAGTGAACTGTTTTACATCGTCTTATATACACTAAGAGATCCTTGAAGCACAAATTTGACACATGTTGTTATTTCCGGAACTGTTCATATTCAAGTGTTTGTAAAAATGTCTAAACCACTTAGTTAATAACATATCATTGGATAACCAATTAGTAAAATTAAACGTATTATGTACTATATGAGAAAAAGTATGATTATAATAAACAATAGCATATAATACATATAAACAATAAACGCCACATAATTGTGTAGAATCAGATTGAAAACGATTTTTATTTCTAAATAATTTTAAACAATTTATGTTTAAGAAATTAGAAATATCAATTTCAATACGATTATAACCTCCGTATGAATCAAAATAAAAACAATTATTAGTATGTGTACGATAAATTAAAACCCAATGTTGTCCAGGTTTAGAAATTTGATCTGTATTAACTATATAACAATTACGTCGTTTATTTATAGATACTAATTCATCTCTAGCGCATACAATACCATTTAAAGATGGAAATATTGTATCTAAAATATATTGTAATGTAAATGTATCCATATTTGTTTTTTTTAAGATATAATAACATTACGTAAACCATCTATCATAAGCATATCATCATATTCGGCATAAACAATAACATTTATTGGGTTAATTAAAGCTGTACTCCATTCCATATCAAATTCTATATTACCATTTTTAATAGGATGAAGATGACCTTCTTCACAGCCTAAATCGGGTGTAAAATCAACAGCCCATAAAGTATTTTTATTTTTATATACAGTTATTGGAAATACATAAAGATCTTTACCATGTTCTATACCAAGAGCTTTCCAAAAAGATCTATAACTTTGGCATACTTGAGCATTATCATTAGTAAAATTCATATGTAATGGATTAGCATCTATACTAGTACCATTAACGGTTACTTTTAATTTAGTTATATTAAAATGATCGAATGAAAATGGTGAATCATTATTTGAACCATTCATTATAGAATTTCTAACTTGACCTATAATAATTCTTTTTGGTATTTGACCATGTATTAGATTTGATTCTATTTTAGATACTAAACCATCCATTACCGTAAATACTTTAATTTCAACACGTTTATGAGGTATTTTCATAGGTGCAGATCTAATAGAATTATTTAAAGATACCCATACATTAGGATCTAAAGTTACTGTACGTACTTTCATAACAGCTTTAATAATTTCTATTTTACCATCACCAGCATCATCACCTAACATATAAAATGCTGGTGAAGATCTAACTAATCGTATTTTTAATTGGCACATATTAGGTAAATACTTAGATTGTCTAGTTATATCTGTATGTAATTTACCTTGTAATTCTACTACTTTATCACCCGTTAATTTTATATTACGCGCTTTAGCTCCATTAATATTAACATCTGCAGCCCCAAAAGTTGTAAATCTACGTATTTCACCATTTTTTGCTTTTCCCCATAATTGTGTTTCTTCTAACATATTTTGTTCAGTTTCGCTAGAACCACATAAAGTTTCAAAAAAAGCTCTATACGGATATTTATCATTACCAGATATTAATTTACCATTAATATATATATCAACATGATTAAATAATGAATGTAATGGATTTTCTATTATCGATATATTACTATCAGCATCTATAATAGTACCATCATGTTTAACCATTTTAATTTCAAGGTTTAATTCTAGATCCATAAGATCTGTCCATTTTTCCGTTTGTCTAGGAATTATAAATTCAATAGGCGCTGTATTACCTGAAGGATTAACTAATGGTTGATGCTCATTAATAAATGCTCTATCCATTGTTGTAAGTGTTGGAGGTAAACTATAGAGGTCCAATTCCCCTTTATTACACAAACTAGACCCAGTAATCATGATTATATGTATGGTGTTAAAAAACTAATCGAAATAATCTAAACGTCTTTTTTTATTACTTTTAAAAGAATTATTGTTGTTACAACGTCGTTTTCTATGTCCTGAACCAGACTGATTTTTATTTATATTATTAGTACCCTTTATACTTTTCTTACCAGTTAGAGTAGTCATTAATTTATCGTCATTAAAATCATTTATTAATTTAGATGTAACGTGTTTAATTATATGTTTACCTCTTTTTTTAGCAATATGTTTATATGTTTTAGGTTTTTGTATTACATCATGTATACCACCGGTAACTTCATTTAGTAAAGTACTAGCCATATTATCGACTAAATATGGTATAATATTACTACCAACAGTTTTTAATGTTCCACCTAAACCATAACCACGTTGCCTAACACGACCTCTATACACAGGTATATTCATAATGGTCTTCTACGAAATTCTAACCTAACTATACAAACATCACCCGTTAAATGAATAGTTTCACCTAATTCATTACGTATAAATATATATATATATCGTTTATACGTTTATCTGTAATCGGTAAATAATGTATATGTTTAAATTGTATACTTTTATGCGTAGTTACATTAGGAGCTTGATTATACGTAAATTGTCTTAGTAATTGCGATTGTCCAGATCCTACTATACTAAAATCGATGATAGTTGTATATACGTATAGGTTTGTAAGGCCTAAATACAAATATGGTTCGTGAATAAAACAATCCATTTTAGGGAATACATAATAATGAGGCTTATTATGTACGCTAATAACTTCTTGACTTGAATCGATACCTAACATATTACCTAATAATGTAGGTACAACGAGTCCTATATTTCCTGTAGTATTTGATATTAAAGATAATGATTTTTTCTTATAATACATATAATATGGATTATTGTTATATTTCCAAGATAAAGATACACCAGTGTCCCAATCGTTAGCCGATGCTCTCCAAAGATTATATTTCGTAGATGCAAATAAAGTGCCAAACATTTTATTCCAGCTATCTTCCATAATACTTGTTAAGATTTTATAATCGTTATAAACTCCATTAGGTATTTTAAATGGTAATAATGTACAATCATTATCGTAATATTTATTAGGAGTATTATCGTCCTTAGGCCCCATAATACCGTATTTTACACCATTTTATTTAGCAAATTTATTCTCAGATAATCGATCATATCCATATTCATTATTAACATCTGTATAGTATTTATAATGCCAACATATGGTATATCTATAATTATATAACATTTTACGATCATAATGAGTATTAAAATATCCATCATTATGAAATGGTATATCTTTATAGCCTCGTTCAATTAGTATTTCGGGGTATTGAGCATTTCTAATAGCTAAAAAAAATGTATTATTTGAATCTGTAATGTTAAATACTTTATTAGGTATACTACCATCGACTAAACCTACTTCCCATTTGTTATCATTACTTAGAGTTATACCGTTAGGTATAGAGACTTTAAAATCAGCATTATTATCATTCTCTTCAGATTTAAATTTAATACGTTGACTATCTAATGTAATATAGAAATTTTCTGAACGTTCCATTATACGAAATTACTAAATATAGCGTCTCTTATAAAATGTAACGTTAATATACACTTACCATCATGGAAATGAATATTATTACCTAAAACGTTTTATATATGAACATATATTTCATCTATAGGGTTACGATTTATTTTTATATATTGATCATGTTGCAATTCATTAGTACTATAATGATTAACGTTAGTTTTAACTTTAAAAGGTAAAACACGTAATAATTGTTCTTCACCATCAGATATCATTACAGGTTCTATAATATCTATGTAAATGTATATAGAACTATCATTAATTAATAGATTAACGGGTTCTTTAAAAGGAGATGGTTCTATATCTATAGGACGTAAAATATAATTTGTAGTAGCGTTTAAAAAACCTAATTTTCTACATATATTAGGATGAAAAGTTAATCCTATATTAACGTTTAAGGGTATTGTATGTAATTCGCATACACTATTACTACTACGAAATTTCAGTAATATTTGAAGTACATTATCCCTTTCAAGTATTCTATCTATAACCACCTTTATACTTATTTTAATTACACGATCTAATATATCTTTTATACAAGCATTTATCATTTGCATAAATTGTAAAGGTGTATCATAAAAACCTAGAGGTATATTACCTCTATAAGGACCTGGTTTTAAAACTTCTATATCATCGGGTAATGTAAGCTCAAAATGTTGTTCCCCTTCTATAACAATTAATATAGCTCCAGGATAGGTGATTTCTGTTAGAGCTACTCTCCATTCTTCTTTTTTATTTAAGGTTATAGGTTTAGCTAATTTACATCTAAATTCAGCTACCGTATTATTAGGATATATATTTAAAGAACTATCACTCATAAGTGTTATATAGAAATCTTCCATTATCTTCGTTTAGGTGTTGGTAAACCTATACCCGTTATTGTACTTAAAAGAACTAGCCAATTTATTATTTATATCGCCGTACGCAAGACCCCATACCGAAGCCGCAAATACGCACTAGATGAGTAACATCTGTGCTGTATATCTATATAGTCCCGATAAATCACTAAATTTATTAGATTTTATAGATGATGATGATGATAATGTTTTAAGATTATTATTATCTAAAGATGGTATGAATTCAATATCATCCATATTTTTTATGCTTGTATCCATTTATTAAATGAATTATCGTAACTTAACAAATATTTCTTTAATTTTATGACCTTTATAATTATTCTTCTTTTTAATATTTTTTCAATATCGTAATCACCTTTATTTTTAATATATTGTAATTCATTTCTATAAAATGAACCTTTTATTTCCTCACCATTCAAATCATGAACCTTAAATGTTGTTGGTGATCCTTTAATAACTTTATATACAATAAAAATTTCTAATGTCCAATTAGGTAAATAACCTTTTGCAAAATGTTTTTTTGCTTTATTAATTCTTACTTGATCACCTATTTTAATAGATATAATATCTTTTGGTTTATCAACATAGTTAATATTATCAGAAACTATATATTCATTACCAATATTAACATCTTTAGGTTTATAACCCGTAGAACTATGTTTTGAAATATTATAATTATCTATAAGATCTTGTAATATATCTATATATATTTTTGTATTATTATAAGTAAAATATTTCCACATTTTACCTTTAAGTGTTCTTTGAAAACGTTCTACAACACTAGCTTTAGTTTCAGGATTTTCGGTTGTAAAAAAATGTATATTTTTTTTCTTTAAATACTTTTGAAATAAATCGTTAATAAATTCACTACCTTTATCAGTTTGTAAAGATTTAGGTTTTCTACACGATCCATTTAATATACTATTAAATGAATGTATTAATGTCTTAGATAATTTATTCTTTATAGGTTTAACCCAAGCTATTTTTGAGAATACATCAATAACACATAATAAATAACGATAACCTTTATTATATTTACTAAATTTTTGCATATCAGCTAAATCTGCTTGCCATTGAATATCTATACCAGCTACTATAGTTTTTCTACGTTTAAATGTTCTTGTTATAGGTTTATGTAATGTATATGTTTTTTGTTCCGCTAACCAATGTTTAACATCTTTTAGAGTTAACGATTTTAATACTAATTTACCAGCTTTATATAATTTACCTATTCCTGAAAAAGATGCAGGATTTTTTATATCATAATAAATAGATCGTAATATTTTATCTTTTATTACCAATTTTCCCATGATTTATCTTGTACACGTTTTGTTAACTTTGAATGTTTTTTACTAGATGGTGTTATTGGTTTATTGTTAACCATTTTATTTACATAGTTATTCCATCTTTTATTACCTACATTTATATATTGTTTTTTATTTATTAACTCTTCAGCAACATCTATCCAACCAGTAGCATGCATTCTAGATTTTCTTTCTCTAGCAGCATCATTCATAATATCATTTATATTACTACCTACTATAACCTTACCTTTAATACTTACAATACCTTTATCATCCCACGTAATATTAGTATTACCTTTTATTTGATCTAATAAATTACGTATAGGTTTTTGCATACTTTTAGGTATATTCGTAATTACATTATCGTTAGATATAGGCGTTATTATTTCTGATACATATGTAGGTGCTTTTGATGTTGTATCATCTATATCAGTAGCTTGGTCTTTAAAACTATTATATTTTAACATATATTCACCATAACTATGCATTTTATCTGTATTAGATATATTAGGATTAGTCATTAATTCATCAATTTGTTTTGTATATCTACAGTCTGTATTATTTCTGGTTTAGGTGGTAATTTAGCTTTTTGATATACACGTAAACGTTTTAATTCCTCTACATGTGCCTCAGGCACTAATACCATTTTATTCATATTGTATTTTCTACTTTAGTTTTTATACTATCAATTAATATATTTATTAATTGAGGCGTTATTATTTTACGTTTACGTTTAGTAGATATAGTTTTATCGGCTAATAAACGTATATCCTTACTCCAATGCTTTAATGATGTCTTATGATTCATATTCATGTTAACACTACCCTTTAAAACATTATGACAACATTCACATATACATTTTATTAAACAATTATCGCATCTTTTTATTACGTTACGTTTAAATATATCGAGTGTATTACGTAAACCTAATAAATATTTACCGTAACGCCTTATTAAAGGTTGTTTTTTTTAAACGTTTTCATGATAACCTATAATACATTAATGACAGTATAATTATACGCCTAAACGTTTTATAAGATCATTAACACCATCAGCTATAATAGGCGTTAATAGACCTGCACCTAATGCAATTAATTGTAATGGTATAACACCTCCTCTTTGATTTCTTCTACCTAATTTACGTCTTTTTATATGTATTTTATGAGCTCTATGACGTTTTATATGACGTTTTCCTGCCATGATACTCTTACGTTAAATGAATATATATAATAATTACATAGAGTATTTATAATAAAAAGATATTACGACTACTTATAAGTATTGAGATAAATTATCAATATCAGCAATTGTTGCATTTAGTGGTTTTTCAGCTATAATATTCCAATTATTTATTAAGGGTGATGTATAATTCTTAGTAGGTGTTATACGATTTAAAAATGAAGTCATAGAGGGTAATTCAACTGTATTAGCTCGTTTATTTAATGGTGACCATGCTAAATGTCTACCTAATCCATAATCATAAGATAATGATGAAATATCGGGGCTAAAACCTTCAGGTGTATCTATACCTAAATATGTTGTAGGACTGCTAATAGGTGTCATAGCTTGTAATATAGTACTGGTAGGCGTTTCTATATGTTCATTTATTTTATTTGTTTTCTTAACTTTTTTCTTAACTATTTTAGATTATTTAGGTTTAATAACTTTTTTACCACTCTTCCAATTCATAAATGTACGTATCATTACACCACCTAAGAAACCAGAACCACCTTTAGTAAGTAATAATTTTTTTCTATCCGAAGTAGATGTACTACTATCTCCTATAGATTTTATAATATTTTTATGTTTATTCATAAACTTTATAGTTTGTTTAGGCATAGATATTTTATTATCTAATATAGCATTGGCTATTGATATAAACCATTTCATTAAACGATTATCGCCTCTAGATAATAATTGTTCACGTTTTATCAGGATTTTGTTCCTGCATTAAACCGTATATAGTCATATTTTTTAAATATATATTCGTGCACCTGTACCGTCACTATGAGGAAAAATATCGGTTTTTAGTCTATATTTTTCGTTAGTTATAGGATGAAAGTCCACTAATAAATAACCATATGGTGTTTCGGTAGCATTTTTATATGCATCTAATAAATGTTTTATTTGCGATTGTCTAGCTAAAACTATTATTTGACCTTTATCCCTACTATTCTTAAATAATAGTATATATTTTGAATTTAAATTTATAGTTCTAGAATTCTTACTCTGTTGATATAAATTTTGTGTTATATATATACACGTAGCACCTCTATGATGACCTTTTCTTGTAAACCATAATAATATTTTATCTTCATATTCCGTACCCATCATATCATCAAATATTATCATATATGGTTCGTCTGGGGTTATAGGAAAATAACTATCATCATCTGAGGGTATACCTTCAATAAATTCTACTAAACCTTCTGTATCATCTTTTTTAACATCTTCATATTGTAATTGCCATTCTTTATAACACCAATATACGTGACCTATAGATTTGTCAAATAAAACATTTCTATATTTTACTATCTTAGCAACTGTTACTGTTTTACCGCTACCACTAGGACCAGCAACAAATATATTACTAGGATGTTGAAATATAATATTAGTATTCATCATCATTTTTTGTTTTAACAATAACAAACAAATTATATACAGTTTATGATATTTTATTTTTTTATAATTTACATATATATAAAAAGATATATAGGATTATTGTATACGTGCAGAAAAAATGTATATTGTACAAAATATTTCAAGTTACAAAAAATGGAAGTGTAAACAAAACACTTAATATAATGTATACGTGCATAAACATGTTGTTATGTAACAAAATTACGTGCAGAAATACATGTTATTGTACAAAATATTTCAAGTTACAAAAAAAATGGAAGTGTAAACAAAACACTTAATATAATGTATACGTGCATAAACATGTTGTTATGTAACAAAAATACGTGCAGAAATACATGTTATTGTACAAAATATGTTCAAGTTATAAAAAATAGAAGTGTAAACAAAACACTTAATATAATGTATACGTGCATAAACATGTTGTTATGTAACAAAAATACGTGTAGAAATACATGTTATTGTACAAAATATACATAAACAACTTATATGAAGACCAATAATATCGCTCCTATTATATTATTGGTTAAATATGCTTAAGTGTTTTTAAAAATCATAACTTATAAAAAACATACGCTCATTCATATGTTTTATTAAAATACACAATCGTACTTTATTGTATCTTTTGCGTTATTATGAATTTTACAAATATGGAAGATATTTTAGAAACTTGTATGGCTGATAGCGGTATGCCTCTGTTAGATAATAAGGTTTTTGATGATATACCTTATAATCAAGAACAAGATATACCGTATGAGCCTACAACTGGCAATGTTAATAGCGATATACTTGTTGAATTAAAATTAATGAATTATAATTCTACTCATATGAGAGCTTCTTTAGATGTTCTAGTTGAATATACTAAAGAAATATCCATCCAAATTAATGGAAAATAAACGTTTAATTTTTGTACCAGATGAAATGAAAGTACCAGTTACATTTGCAGTTAATAATGATTTACCTTATGAATCATTAAAAGTACCTAAGCTTATTATACCTAAATATAATAAGAGCTCTGATACAAAGGAAAAGTGTTCGAAAAAGCGTAAATGTGAAACATCTAAATATGAAGAAGCTAAAAAAATTAAAAGTTCTATGAAATATCCACCTATTGGTAAAAAGAAGATTTCATTTAAAGATGCTCCTACAAAACATTAAACATGCTGGATTAAAACAGTACGTATTGTATTCATTATTTGTTCTATATTATGTTCATAATTTAATACAGTTATAGGTATTTGTTCTTTAGATATCCATTCTTGATGGTATCTATGTAGTGTATTTAAATATTCTATGTCTAATTGCTCTTCTTCTGGTCTATTACGTCTTCTTATTCTTTGTAAACATATAGTGGCTGGTGTATCAATATATAAAATATGTTCAGGTTTTTGCATATTAAACACCATACTATCGTATACAGCTAGTTAACAATCATTCATTGTATTATTATCCATACAATATCTGGTAAACACATTTTGACAACTATATTGAGATCTTTCACAGAAATGGTAACCAGATTTACCATTTATTTCATATAAATTTTTTCTATGACTTTCTAAAGTAGTTATTTGAAAAAGAAATGCATAGTTTATTGGTTCCTTTTTACCTAAATACAATAAATTGTAATCACTTTTATGACCATGTACGCATGTCCATTCTTCTATTCTCTCAGGATATATATGAGTATCGGTAAATGTTTTAGCTATACGTTTTAATAGCGTACTTTTACCAGCACCTATATTACCTTCCAGTGTAAGTATCATAATGATGCCGGATATTTATAATCGTGTATTTTTTTATACAGATTATAATATTTACACTTATTACAATAAATGTCTGTTCTAATATATAATTTATAATTACATATTATACATCTTACAGGCTGTAAGCGTTTATTATAATGATTCATTATTAGTTATTTATATACATTATATGCTTAGAGAGCATTCTAAAATGTATATTGTTTCTTATTATCTTTAGTATCTTTAGCAAACGTATCCAATATGTCAAAATATTGACGTTTTCGTAAATTTTTATTATTCTTCTTCAAATTCTTAAGCTCATTCGTTTTATTCATTGAGCTTTCAATTTTCAATAATGATTTTCCTAACCATTCGTCGTCATCATCGCTAATGATAGTTGTATTATCTGTATCTGTATCAGGTTGTTCTTCTAAATTTATCATCGCTTGTTGATTAGGTATTGGTTCTTGAACATCATCTTTAATTTCGGTTGTTATTTCACATTTAGATGAAAAATGTCCTGGCATATGACATTTATAACATAATCTAACTTCAGGACATACTCGACTTAAATGATCACTACCTCCGCAATTAGAACATAACATTATTTTGCAATAATTAGCGTAATGACCTTTCTGCTTACATTTAAAGCATGTAATATTCTTTATTTTTTCATCATTTGGACATGAAACTGAATAATGGCCTATGTTATGACATTTATAACATAGACATTTCTCTTCAATACATACATCTTTGTTATGTCCTATTTGATAACATAACATACATTTTGATGCTCTACATTCTGTTGCATAATGTCCTAACTCCTTGCATTTTGTACATTTAGCTGCTTTCAGATATTGTGTTTGAACAGCTAGTATTTTAGCTTTTGAAGATTTACAATTTGCCGAACAATGTCCTAAGGTGTTACATTTATAACATCTATAATTAGTGAAGTTTGCTGGTATTGTTTCTAACAATGTACCTAAATACTCTTCAGACTTTTCTTTTATAGATTTATTGACCTATCTAAGGCTATATAAGATGCAATAAATTGTATTACTCTTATTAACTCATAAAGATGCCTCTAGTACCATATTCGCAATCTTCTGAAGATGAATCGTCTGAAAATGAAACATCTGATAATGAAGATTCTACATATGAAATAATGGAACGAGATGTTAGACGTTCTCGTAAATTTAAAACATCTAGTAGAGTTTACGATTTAGTTATCGATGGTGGTAAACGATATACACCAGCTATATTTGATGATATAGTAAATGATTTAAAGAAATATGGTAATGTTGACGATAATGATAAAATTAGAATATCCATTACACATCCTACTTTAGGATTTGGTATACATATACCTTTTGCAACAGCTTCAACAGTTAATGGTAATAACATATTAAGTGAAATTCAAAAAGTTGCACAAAGTAATAAAACTTTTCAAATGGAAGATAAAGGTTTACGTTTGGAAATGACACATACTATTATACCAGGAGGTCGTGGAAAACGTAATATGCATCATGGTAGCAATATTAGTATAGATAATATGGCGAAAAACAAGAAATCAATTGTTAGAATTATGAATTATACAGATAGTATATGTTTTGCCAGAGCTATATGTGTTGGTATAACACATGCTAATAAAACTAATACTCATGAATGGAAACTTCAATGGAAAAACATTAGATATTCCAATAAACCAACTCAATCTAAACAGGCTAAAGAATTAGTAGCTGCTTGCGATATACCAAATGATATAGAATGTGGTCTTACACAATTTAACATAATGAGTGAACATTTAAACCCTTATTATAAACTCAAAATATGGGATCAACATGGTACTTTAGTTTTTAGATCTCCATATAATAACGGTATATCAATACATTTATATAATCATCACCATCATTTTGATTGTATTACCAGTATATGTGGTTTTAAAGGTCATGGTTATTACTGCGATCCTTGTAATGTATTCTATAGTACTATTAGCAAACATAGATGTGCTGAAATATGTGTTTGTTATGCAAAAGGTTTATGTCCTTATGTTGCAACCAAAATATGTGTAGATTGTAAACGTAAATTTCGTAGCGATAATTGTTACGATAATCATAAACTTATTAGAAAAACATCTAATATTTGTTCTCAAGTTTATAAATGTAAAAAATGTGACCAAACAATTATAGCTACAAATAAAAACCATATTTGTGCAGATTCTAGAAAATGTAAATACAGTAAACAAATTGTTGGTGCTAATCATGATTGTTTTATTCCTAAATATAACAAGGAGACTATTATTAAACAAACATACATTTTTTATGATTTTGAATGTATGTTTCTTTCCACAGGTGAACATTCTCCTAATTGTTGTGTTGCTCATAAAGTATGTGATATTTGTATATCGAAACCTATAGAGGATCCTTGTATTTGTTCTAAAGAATCTAGACAAAGGATCTTCTCAGGTTCTACAACATTAACAGATTTTTGTACTTGGTTATTTCAACCGGCTCATAAACGTATTTGTGCAGTTGCTCATAATTCTAAAGGTTACGATGCACAGTTTATACTTAGACATTTAATACAAGAAGGTACTTGTAAGCCATCTATTATAATGAGAGGTAATAATATAATTTATCTATTGAAATGTTTTGGGGTTACACTTATTGATTCTTTGAGTTACTTACAAATGCCTTTATCAGCATTTCCTAAAACGTTTGGTATTCTGGAATTATCTAAAGGTTATTTTCCATTTTGGGCTAATACCGGAGAATATGATGGTTATATAGGACCTTATCTACCATTAAAATTATATAAACCGGGTATGATGAATCCAGATGCTAGAACAACATTTTTAAAATGGTATAATCTTAAAGTATCTGAAAAATGTGTTTTCGATTTTGATCTTGAAATGCGTTTATATTGCATATCTGATGTTGATATCTTAAGACGTGGATGTGGATTGTTTATTAAACTATTCATTGAAAAAGAAGGTCTCAATCCTTTTACAGAAGCTCTAACATTACCTGGAGCATGTAATAAAACATGGAGAAAAAACTATTTACCCGAACATTCTTTAGCTATTATATCTGATGCTGGTTACCCAAATAAATGTTGTTATTCAATTAAAGCTGTTAGATGGCTTCAAGGTGAAAGTTTTAAACAGAAACTTAAAATAAAACATGCTTTAAATGGTGGTGAACATAAAATTGGTGATATGTATGTTGATGGTTTTTGTGAGCAAACCAATACGGTATATGAATTTAATGGTTGTTTTTTTCATGGTTGTATTACGTGTTATAAAACACGTAATATAGTTAATCCATATTCAGCTAAAACTATGGACGTTTTATATAAAACAACTGTTACCAGAACAGATAACTTACGTAAATTAGGTTACACTGTAGTTAATATGTGGGAATGTGTATTTGATCGTTTATGTAAAGCTGATATAGAATATAGAAGTTTTATATCTAAATTTTGGGAACATTTAGAACCTATTAGACCTAGAGATGCTTTATTCGGTGGTAGAACTAATTCCGTTAAAATATATTATAAAGTAAAACCAGATGATGAAATCAAATATGTTGATGTCTGTAGTTTATATCCTTACGTTAATAAATATAGGGAATATCCTGTTGGACATCCGGATATACTTACTTCCGAAAAAATAGACATAGATAATATTACTAAATATAGAGGTTTAATAAAATGTAAAATATTACCACCACAATCATTATGGTTACCTCTTTTACCAGTGCATTGTAATAAAAAAATGGTATTTCCTCTATGTATGAAATGTGCAACGGATAATATAGCTATTTTAATCATAATATAAATGATAGATGTTTAATAGGTACTTGTACTATGGTAGAAATAACAGCTGCTATTAAATTAGGTTATACAATTATTACCATTTATCAATTATGGTCTTGGAAAGTTTGGTCAGATACAGTATATTCGGAATATATAAATACATTCTTAAAAATTAAACAAGAGGCTAGCGGATATCCATCATGGGTTAAAACTGTAGAAGATGAAATTAAATTTAAAGACGATTATTTTAAGGCTGAAGGTATTCTATTAGATCTAGTAATTAAAAATCCAGGTTTACGTGCTTTTGCTAAAGCTATGCTAAATTGTCTTTGGGGTAAAAATGCTCAAAATAATACTATGACTGAAACGGAATATATTAGCGATATTAAATATTTTTTAGAACTAATGCAAAATCCAGATATTACAGTACATTCTTTAGAACTTTTTGATCATTGTCATTTTCTATTAGCCTCATATACGGATAAAAATAAGGAATATTTACCTCATGAATCAGCTAATGTACCTGTTGCTGCACATGTTACAGCATATGCACGTTTAGTTCTTTATGGAGAACTTAGTAAATTAGATAATAGACTTTTATATTTTGATACAGATAGTTGTATTTATATTAAACGTCCAGGTACTTATGATATACCTATTATTAATGGACGTTTAGGTTGTTGGGCAGATGAGGTACCATCAGGTAAAATTATTGAATATGTAGGTTTAGGACCTAAAAATTATGGTTATAAATATATAGATTCTGAAGGTTTAACTATTACTAAGTGTAAAGTTAAAGGTATAACTTTAGATTATAATACATCTGAATTGGTTAATTTTGAATCTATGGTAGATTGTGCTAATGATCGTGAAAATTATGCAACTACCATACATTATGATTCAAAAATTAAAAAGAATCGTGATAGAATCGTTACTAGTGAAAATCGTACAAAACTATTTCGTTCTGTTTATACAAAACGTGTTATCATTAATCGTTTTGATACCATACATTTTGGATATAAATACAATTGATAACTTTATATTAATTTAGTAATCATGCCTATCGTACATAAAGATAACGTTATCTTATTCTATGGTAGTGACGCACCATTTAGTAATATGTATATATGTTCATTTAAAGATAAATCTAATATTACATTTAATTGTGTTGAACAATATTATCAATATAATAAATGTATTACTTATGGTAAAGATATATTAGCTAAACAAATACTAAATGAATCATCACCATATAAACAAAAGAAATTAGGTGGCACATATTTTAATGGTTTTAATTCAAAATCTTGGAATAATAAACGTTTTGAAGTTATGTTTATAGGTAATATGTATAAGTATCAACAAAATAAATATTTGCTAAATATTCTTTTAAATACAAAACATTGTAAACTAGGTGAAGCTAGTTCTCATGATCTGCTTTGGGGTATTGGTTTAAATCTGTATGATTCCAAGGCTATTTTAACTTCAAATTGGTATGGTGAAAATCAAATGGGTTTACTTTTAACTAATATTAGATATTGTCTTTCTCAATCTCTAACTACTATACATAGTTTATAAAAATGTACTCTAAAGTGTTTTCGTCCTCTATATGGCATTCCTTTAAATTCTATTGGTTGTTTTTTTTCATTAGTGTTTTTTCAAGTGTCTTGTTTACAACATGTCTTATAATATCATTGGATAGTACATTTAAGTGTTTTTTCAAGTCCTAAGTTTATGGGCGGTCTTTGACTGTATATATAATTCGTTTTATTCTATCATTCTTCATATAGTTTTTTATAAGCTATATTACTGACTATTAACTTGTTAATGGATTTTTATTTTAATGTCTACATTTCAAGAAATAATAGGTGAGGAATGCTCTATTTGTTTAAGTACGGATTATAATTTTTACTTAAATAATGTATGTTTGTGTAAGCATCTGATTTGCGAATTATGTATTATTCAATTATCTAAATGTCCTTTTTTGTCATAGTAAATATAGTTTTGTTGAACTTCTTGATAGACTTCATTTATTAACTGCACAAGAATATTTATATTTCATGAAATATGTAAGGCATTCCTCAGATTTTTATTGCACTATTTCATTGTCTAAACTAGACGTTACCTGTTAACATGTTATTTGATATATTATAACATGGCTACATTTCACGAATTATGGGATGAGGAATGTTCTATTTGTTTAAGTACTAATCAAGATTTTTACTTTAATAATGAATGTTTTTGCAAACATCTGATTTGTGAAGTATGTGTTTATCAATTATCTAAATGTCCCTTTTGTCGTAGTGTATATAGTTTTATTGGACTTCAACAATTTCAAACAGTTGATAGACAATTTCATATGGTAACAGCTTTAGAATATTTTGATATGACTTCTACAGAATATGAATTATATGTTGCAGAAACTTATATACCTGTTAACTCTTTAAGAGGATATAGTTAAATATTAACTCTTTATTTGAATCATTAGCATTCCTCAGATTTTTATAGCACTATTTCATTGTCTAAACTAGACGTTACCTGTTAACATGTTATTTGATATATTATAACATGGCTACATTTCACGAATTATGGGGTGAGGAATGTTCTATTTGTTTAAGTACTAATCAAGATTTTTACTTTAATAATGAATGTTTTTGCAAACATCTGATTTGTGAAGTATGTGTTTATCAAGTATCTAAATGTCCCTTATCTAAATGTCGTAGTGTATATAGTTTTATTGGACTTCAACAATTTGGTCCATTTCATATGGTAACAGTTTTAGAATATTTAGATATGACCTATACAGAATATGAATTATATCTTGCAGAAACTTATATTAATTGGACTTCAACAATTTCATATGGTAACAGTTTTTAGAATATTTTGATATGACTTCTACAGATTATGAATTATATGATGATCATTATGCGATGCTTTTTGATAATGTTCAAAAATATTTAGGAACTATTATGGATATTGAAAGTATATTGAGACATTATCTTTTAAAACATAATTTAGTTATTGTTGCTAAAAATGATATAACTTCTATGTGTAATACCCTTGGTGTAACTTATAATCATTGGTGTTTAATGTATAAAAATTACGTTACTAATAAAGATAAATTATTTTTACCATATGATACAGAAAATATAAATGTACTTGATGTATTCCTCTATAAACATTCATATAGAGGTCATTGGTAGTTTTTTCAAATATCTTGTTAATATCAACTAGTAAACATGAACATCCAAATACATTATCCTTCAGCAAAAAATGAGGCTATTGTACAGGATTTTAAAAATTATGTAGTGTATCAAAAAGACTTGGTTGAAATACATAATAATGAACATAGTAATACATGTAAAAAATGTAAATTAAGTGTTTCATTAAAAATAAAAGAATGTGAACAGAACAATTATAAATTAAATATTGACTCATATAATATGAATCCATTCTTTCTTGGATATTCTTCCAACAACTATAAAGGAACACTAATTAATGGTAAACTTTTAACTGATGAAGATGTTCAAATTACAGAGAGATACAATTTCGATTTCACCGTAACGGCTAAAGAAGGAACAACTATATGTATCCCATATAACAACAACGAAAGTACCAATATGGACTAGGATGTCTACTACTACTACAACAATAGACTGGCTGCTTGTAGAACATAATTCAGAATGTACTCTTGATAACATCATATACAGAACGGCTTTGATACATGCATTTCTCACAAACTGTGAAGAGGATGATGGTATGAGTTTCGATATTATTAGTAAAATACTAAACTCTAATTATTTCTATACAGAATTTCTGTACAGTGTTGAATATATAAGTTGTTTGTTACGTGAAGAAGTCGTACGTTGGTATTACAAGGATTTCAAAGATATTATTTTAGACAACAGTGAAGTACCTCAACTATTATTTAAGTGTTATCTTAAATATAATCAATTATTGGTACGTGATAATAATGATTCCGAAGACAAATTGTTTGATTGTATCGTTAAAGATCTACGAGGTTTAACGGTTTCAAAAGTTACGAAAAACGTACATTGGGCTGATATGCAAGACTAAACAGTGTTATAAAATGTTTCAATTCTTTGAGATGTGGGGCGAAGAATGTACTATCTGTTTTCATCATACGGAATTTTTTTATATTAATGAATGTATATGTAAACATTTTATATGTATAACATGTATTGCACAATTAGATAAATGTCCATTTTGCCGTAAATGTTTTAGTTCTGATACTTTGGCACACTATATATATATATAGTCACATATCTACTATATATATATAGTGTGCCAAAGTATCAGAACTAAAACATTTACGGCAAAATGGACATTTATCTAATTGTTACATATATATATATATATACATACATTACTACAAGATATACACACTATCTCACCATATCTACATACATTACTACAATAAATACATACTGTCTCACCATATCTACGTACATTACTACAAGATATACACACTATCTCACGATATCTACGTACATTACTACAAGATATACACACTATCTCACCATATCTACATATATTACACCAATATAAATCCACTATATCACCATATCTACATACATTACTACAAGATATATCCACTATCTCACCATATGTACATACATTACTACAAGATATACACAGTATCTCACCATATATACATGCATTTCTACAAGATATACACACTATCACACCATATATACATACATTGCTACTAAATATACACACTATCTCACCATATCTACATACATTACTACAAGATATATCCACTATCTCACAATATTTACATACATTACTACAAGATATATCCACTATCTCACCATATCTACATACATTACTACAAGAAATTATTCACTATCTCACCATATATACATTCATTACTACAAGATCTACACACTATATCACCATATCTATATACATTACTACAAGATATATCCCCTATCTCACCATATTTACATACATTACTACAAGAAAGTATTCACTATCTCACCATATATACATTCATGACTACAAGATCTACACACTATATCACAATATCTACATACATTACTACAAGATCTACACACTATCGCACCATATATACATTCATTACTACAAGATATACACAATATATCACCATATATACATATATTACTACAAGATATACACACTATCGCACCATATCTACATACATTACTACCATATATACACACTATCTCAACATATCTACGTACAATACTACAAGATATATACACTATCTCACCATATCTACCTACATTACTATAAGATATACACACTATCTCACCATATCTACAAACATTGCTACAAAATATACACACTATCTCACCATATCTACATACATTACTACAATAAATACATACTGTCTCACCATATCTACGTACATTACTACAAGATATACACACTATCTCACGATATCTACGTACATTACTACAAGATATACACACTATCTCACCATATCTACATATATTACACCAATATAAATCCACTATCTCACCATATCTACGTACATTACTAATATATATATATACACTATCTCACAATATCTACATTCATTACTACAAGATCTACACACTATTTCACCATATATACATTCATTACTACAAGATCTACACACTATATCACCATATCTACATACATTACTACAAGATATATGCACTATCTCACCATATGTACATACATTACTACAAGATATACACAGTATCTCACCATATCTACATGCATTTCTACAAGATATACACACTATCACACCATATATACATACATTGCTACTAAATATACACACTATCTCACCATATCTACATACATTACTACAAGATATATCCACTATCTCACAATATTTACATACATTACTACAAGATATATCCACTATCTCACCATATCTACATACATTACTACAAGAAATTATTCACTATCTCACCATATATACATTCATTACTACAAGATCTACACACTATATCACCATATCTATATACATTACTACAAGATATATCCCCTATCTCACCATATTTACATACATTACTACAAGAAAGTATTCACTATCTCACCATATATACATTCATTACTACAAGATCTACACACTATATCACAATATCTACATACATTACTACAAGATCTACACACTATCGCACCATATATACATTCATTACTACAAGATATACACACTATATCACCATATCTACATATATTACTACAAGATATACACACTATCGCACCATATCTACATACATTACTACCATATATACACACTATCTCAACATATCTACGTACATTACTACAAGATATATACACTATCTCACCATATCTACCTACATTACTATAAGATATACACACTATCTCACCATATCTACAAACATTGCTACAAAATATACACACTATCTCACCATATCTACATACATTAATACAAGATATACACACCATATCACCATATCTACATACATTATTACAAGATATGCACACTATCTCACCATATCTATATATAGTAATACAATATGTATCCACTATCTCACCATATCTACATACATTACTAAAATATATATATACACTATCTCACCATATCTACATCCATTACTACAAGATATACACACTATTTCACCATATATACATTCATTATCACAAAATATACACACTATATCACCATATCTACATATATTACTACAAGATATACACACTATCGCACCATATATGCATACATTGCTATGAGATATACACACTCTCTCACCATATCTACATATATTACAACAATAGAAATCCACTATATCATCATATCTACATATATTACTATAAGATATACACACTCTCGCACCATATCTACATACATTACTACAATAACTACACACTGTCTCACCATATATACGTACATTACTACAAGATATACACACTATGTCACCATATCTCCGTACATTACTACAAGATATACAAACTATCTCACCATATCTACATATATTACACCAATATAAATCCACTATCTCACCATATATACATACATTACTAATAGATATATACACTATCTCACTATATCTACATTCATTACTACAAGATCTACACACTATTTCACCATATATACATTCATTACTACAATATCTACACAGTATCTCACCATATCTACGTACATTACTACAAGATATACACACTATCGCACCATATCTACATACATTACTACAATAACTACACACTGTCTCACCATATCTACATACATTACTACAAGATATACACACTATCGCACCATATCTACATACATTTCTACAATAACTACACACTGTCTCACCATATCTACATACATTACTACAAGATATACACACTATCTCACCATATCTACGTACATTACAACAATATATATCAACTATCTCACCATATCTACATACATTTCTACAAGATATACACACTATCTCCCCATATATACGTACATTACTACTAAATATACACACTATCTCACCAAATCTACGTACATTACTGCAAGATATATCCACTATCTCACAATATTTACGTACATTACTACAAGATATACGCAGTATCTCACTATATATACATACATTACTACAAGATATACACACTGTCTCACCATATCTACGTACATTACTACAATATATGCACACTATATCACCATATCTACATATATTACAACAATATATATCCACTATCTCACCATATCTACATACATTTATACAAGATATACACACTCTCTCCCCATATATACGTACATTGCTACTAAATATACACACTATATCACCATATCTACATATATTACTACAAGATATACACACTATCGCACCATATATGCATACATTGCTATGAGATATACACACTATCTCACCATATCTACATATATTACAACAATAGAAATCCACTATATCATCATATCTACATATATTACTATAAGATATACACACTATCGCACCATATCTACATACATTACTACAATAACTACACACTGTCTCACCATATATACGTACATTACTACAAGATATACACACTATGTCACCATATCTCCGTACATTACTACAAGATATACACACTATCTCACCATATCTACATATATTACACCAATATAAATCCACTATCTCACCATATATAAATACATTACTAATAGATATATACACTATCTCACTATATCTACATTCATTACTACAAGATCTACACACTATTTCACCATATATACATTCATTACTACAATATCTACACACTATATCACCATATCTACGTACATTCCTACAGGATATATCCACTATCTCACCATATTACATTACTACAAGATATACACAGTATCTCACCATATCTACGTACATTACTACAAGATATACACACTATCGCACCATATCTACATACATTACTACAATAACTACACACTGTCTCACCATATCTACATACATTACTACAAGATATACACACTATCGCACCATATCTACATACATTTCTACAATAACTACACACTGTCTCACCATATCTACATACATTACTACAAGATATACACACTATCTCACCATATCTACGTACATTACAACAATATATATCAACTATCTCACCATATCTACATACATTTCTACAAGATATACACACTATCTCCCCATATATACGTACATTACTACTAAATATACACACTATCTCACCAAATCTACGTACATTACTGCAAGATATATCCACTATCTCACAATATTTACGTACATTACTACAAGATATACGCAGTATCTCACTATATATACATACATTACTACAAGATATACACACTGTCTCACCATATCTACGTACATTACTACAATATATGCACACTATATCACCATATCTACATATATTACAACAATATATATCCACTATCTCACCATATCTACATACATTTATACAAGATATACACACTCTCTCCCCATATATACGTACATTGCTACTAAATATACACACTATCTCACCAAATCTACATACATTACTACAAGATATATCCACTATCTCACAATATTTACGTACATTACTACAAGATATACACAGTATCTCACTATATCTACATATATTACTACAAGAAATTATTCGCTATCTCACCATATATACATTCATTACTAAAAGATCTACACACTATCGCACCATATATACATTCATGACTACAAGATATACACACTATATCACCATATCTGCATATATTACTACAAGATATACACACTATCGCACCATATCTACATACATCCCGCATCTTGCAACACAAAACATGGACCTTACCATAGCATTAGGTCGTCAGAACATGTATTACACAGTAGCGTTTCAGTTTTTGTATCTAACGTTTCAATATTTTGACAGTAGCGTTTCAGTTTCTGACACAAGCTTTTCAGTTTCTGTCATTAGCGTTTTAGTTTTTACCCGTTAACACGTAATTCTCCATAGAGTCCGTTTCAGTCTTTGACACTAGTGTTTCAGTTTCTGACACAAGCGTGTCAGTTTCTGACACAAGCGTTTCAGTTTCTGACACATGCGTTTCAGTTTTTGTCATTGTTATTTCAGTGTTTGTCTCCGTCGTTTCGATATGCGATGCTACAATCGCATTTTTGTGTCGTTATATTACTACAATAACTACACACTATCTCACCATATCTACGTACATTACTACAAGATATACAAACTATCTCACCATAACTACGTACATTACTAAAATATATACACACTATCTCACCATATCTACATATATTACACCAATATAAATCCACTATATCACCATATCTACATACATTACTAATATATATATACACTATCTCACAATATCTACATTCATTGCTACAAGATCTACACACTATTTCACCATATCTGCATACATTACTATAAGATATACACACTATCTCACCATATCTACAACCATTGCTACAAAATATACACACTATCTCGCCATATCTACATACATTACTACAATAACTATACACTGTCTCACCATATATACATACATTACTACAAGATATACACACTGTCTCACCATATCTACATACATTGCTACAAAATGTACACACTATCTCACCATATCTACATACATTACTACAAGATATACACACCATATCACCATATCTACATACATTGCTACAAAATATACACACTATCTCACCATATCTACATACATTACTACAAGATATACACACCATATCACCATATCTACATACATTACTACAAGATATACACACTATCTCACCATATCTATATATAGTACTACAATATATATCCACTATCTCACCATATCTACATACATTACTAAAATATATATACACTATCTCACCATATCTACATCCATTACTACAAGATATACACACTATTTCACCATATATACGTTCATTACCACAAGATATACACACTATATCACCATATCTACGTACATTACTACAATAAATACATACTGTCTCACCATATCTACGTACATTACTACAAGATATACACACTATCTCACCATATCTACGTACATTACTACAAGATATACACACTGTCTCACCATATCTACATATATTACACCAATATAAATCCACTATATCACCATATATACGTACATTACTACAAGATATACACACTATCTCACCATATCTACATATATTACACTGATATAAATCCACTATCTCACCATATCTACATACATTACTAATAGATATATACACTATCTCACTATATCTACGTTCATTACTACGAGATCTACACACTATTTCACCATATATACGTTCATTACTACAAGATCTACACACTATATCACCATATATACGTACATTCCTACAAGATATATCCACTATCTAACCATATTTACATACATACCGCATCTTCCAACACAAAACATGGACCTTGCCATAGCATTAGGTCGTCAGAACATGTATTACACCGTAGAGTTTCAGTTTTTGTATCTAACGTTTCAATTTTTTGACAGTAGCGTTTCAGTTTCTGACACAAGCGTTTCAGTTTCTGACACAAGCGTTTCAGTTTCTGACACACGCGTTTCAGTTTTTGACACTAGCGTTTCAGTTTCTGACACAAGCGTTTCAGTTTCTGTCATTAGCGTTTTAGTTTTTACCCGTTAACACGTAATTCTCCATAGAGTCCGTTTCAGTTTTTGACACTAGCGTTTCAGTTTCTGACACAAGCGTTTCAGTTTCTGACACAAGCATTTCAGTTTCTGACACATGCGTTTCAGTTTTTGTCATTGTTATTTCAGTTTTTGTCTCCGTCGTTTCGATATGCGACGCTACAATCGCATTTTTGTGTCGTTAATCTGATAAAAAAAAAAATTGATGGTTCCCTTTAAAACCATTTTTTTATGACAATGTCCCTTTAATGCAAAATCTTCAAACATCAATATCTGGAAAGTATACGTAGTACTTATATAAAAGTTTATATTTTCTTAATCGAAATAATGAGAGCTATACTTTGGTAATTATTTCGTGTTTTTATACAAATTTATTTTAGCTGGATCGCAAAACGAGTTATTCCAACTTATATAAATCGTTCTCGAGACCTCATTCCTGATGGAATCCACGAGGGAGAGAGAAGAGGGAATTCAAATGCCTTGCCTAAGGGTACAATCGTAACGGCTCCAGCGGGGCTCGAACTCCGGAACTTTCGCGCCTGAAGCGAACGCGCATCCACTGCGTTATCGCGACTTCCACAATGTCAATGCCACGAGATCAATATTTTAAATATAAAAGATAAACAAGGCCACTAGAAACTCGCTTTTACAGACTGATATGTAGTCTAGCGGTTAACACGCTGGACTGGTAATCCAGGGATCGCAAGTTCGATCCCCCGTCTGACACTAATAAAATTAACCGTCTTTCAGATGGGACTTTAAACCGTGCACGTAAAAGAACCAGAAGAGACTCTGGAATGGGTCTATGTTTGTATCATTGCACTATCCTCCAAAAATCTATAATGACTAATCTCTTCAGGAGGCGTCGCTCATATGGGCAACCGGTAACGACGATATATAAACGTACACCCCCCACCCGACTCGCTTTAAGTTTAAATAATTATCATATATAAAGATAAGATTGTGTGTGTGCCTGCCTGTGGGTGTGGTTTTGTGCATGACTGTGTACATAAATACATACTGACTAGGTACTCGACACACGGACGGCTTGTCCCACGATTGCACGGTATAGAGGCCAGACAGGAATATGAATAAAATCCGAGCTCCTGCCCAAGCTACCATGCTAGAGAGTGTAGCGGGTCCAGTGTCTTTCGCTATGTTATATGTTTATAAATACTAACATGCATTACTTTTTGTAATCGTCGCTACTCAGGTTGCATAAGTGAGCGACACCTGAAGAGTCATTTTAGATTTTGGAGGATAGTGCAATGATACAGGCAGAGAGACCCATTCAATAGTCTTTGAGGGACTGATGCATTGGCAGAGTGATTCACTTTGAGAATTGTTTTGTTATTTCATCGCTTTCAATCCCCACCCAATCCCCATTTTGTTAGTTTTTCACTTGATATAAAACTATATTTTCATACACGTATTATATATTTTGGTATTACTACATAATACGTTTATCTCTTAATCGCCGATAGTGCACACATTTATATATTTAATGGAGATAATCTCAATAAGCTATAAGCTTTCGATTTAATCCATTTTCGTTTTGTATACAATATGTCACCGACTCGAGTTCATGGGGTTTGAACTTGTGTGCAGGTTAACTCTAAATAGGGAATTAGTGTGGTACAGCAGAGTAGCGTACACAAAGTGGTGGCATATGAATGGGTCAGTCCACTGTGTATGGTCAATTTGAATTAAACCAATGAGGATTCCAGTTACTAATTTAATATATATATAATTGTCCAGCAATAACGATAATTAACACAGATTGAAGTTCACGTTAATTATGTAGGTGGTTTTAATGTGTGTGTGTGTGTGTGTTTTATGTGTATTTATCGTGGCTACCGGTTGCCCATATGAGCGACGCCTCCTGAAGAAATTAGTCCTCTTAGACGTTTGGAGGATAGTGGAATGATACAGACAGAGACCCATTCCAGTCTCCTGTGGTTCTTTTACGTGCACGGTGTACAACATCGACACGAGACCTTAGTTTAAAGTCCCATCTGAAAGACTATTAATTTTATTAGGGTCAGATGGGGGATAGAACCTGCGATACATGGATTACCAGTCCAGCATGGGTTTTAATGGTGTCCATATATAATAGTTCATAGACTATTAGTTACAAATTAACATAAGTCCTGTAGCAGATTTAATGTGGCTAGCATTATGCTACTAAAGGTATTTATATCAAAGAAACCATAAATTCTAAATAATGTCAACTATGACAACTCTTCTAAGACATGTTATGGATAATAATATCAGATAACATCTGCTTTAGAAAATGCATTATTGATGTCCTTTATATAAAATATAATGTAAAAGTCACCACTATACAAAGAAACTAAATGATTTAAATTATAGGAATGAAATAAAATAATAATTATGTAACTAATGAATGTTATTGAAATTCTGACCGTTACATATATATGTACTGTACATTATGAATGAATAAATATGTTTAAACCAAGTCTTCGCTGGTTCTTTTAGTGTCTTTTAGCCTAGGCACCGACACCAGACCTCGTCAGAAAGTCTATTAATATTATTACGGTCAGACGTGGATCAAGCCTACAATATCTAACCAGGATCCTTTTGATTGATTATCTAACTTACCGGTTGGTCATGGTACCCAGTTTATCCTGTGTTCTTCTATGAATGCATTGGACGCTTGCTTAGGATCGCTGTCCTGTTGAAAATTGTGTGCTGTAGGCAATACATACTAATATCAATGTTGTATTACATTCATATATACAGTGGGCCGTCACATTTACATTACATATTTGTAAAAGCGACATTTCCAGTCTAAGCAACATGGATGACACCACATGGAGGACACCCATATGCAGCCAAACTCATAAACACACATTCCAATATATATATATACATTCCGATACATTCATTCATATGTATACATTATGATACACATATATATATATATATATATATATTCCGATACATATTTTCTGAAAATGTTAATCCTGTGATAATTGAAAGTTCCAATGAGAGACCTATCAAAGTGACCCACAGGCAACATATGAAGTGGTGAGATATCTACAGTCAAACCTGTGTTAGTGGTCATCTCCATTAAGCAGCCAAACCGGTATTAAGCAGCAAGTTTCCAGATTCACAATCGGTTGTTTTATTATATAGTTTACCTCTATTAAGCAGCCACCTGTGTTAAGCAGCAACTTTCTCTGACTCCTTTGACTGGCTGCTTAAGACAGGTTTGACTGTATATCAACAGACCAGCATGAAATCATATATGTGAAGTCTAAATTGACTAATATTAGTTTGGTATTAATTACCGGTATGCATTTTTGGATGAGACTTTCAATTCTCAGTGCTTGGGAAAAAATTGTTGTACAAGTGAGAATTAAAAGTTCCGGAGAGGGACGTATATTAAGTGACACACATGCATCAAATGAAGTGGTGAGATATCTCACCTGACCTGCATGAAAACATTATGGCAAGTCTAAATTTACTAATATTAGCTCGGTATTATGCATTTTCTGGGGTGACTTTCAATTCTCACGGCTTGGAGAAAAATGCTGAAGCTGTGAGAATTGAAAGTTCCAGTCAGGGACCTTTCTAAATTGACCCACAGGCATCATATGAAGTGGTGAGATATCTATCTCACCTGACCAGCATGAAAACTTTATGCCAAGTCTAAATTTACCAATATTAGCTCAGTATTATGCATTTTCTGAGGTGACTTTCAATTCTCACGGCTTGGGGGGAAATTCTGAAGCTGTGAGAATTGAAAGTTCCAGTCAGGGACCTTTCTAAAGTGACCCACAGGCATCATATGAAGTGGTGAGATATCTATCTCACCTGACCAGCATGAAAACATTATGCCAAGTCTAAATTTACCAATATTAGCTCAGTATTATGCATTTTCGGATTGAACTTTCAATTCTCACGGCCTGGGGAAAATTGTTGAAGCTGTGAGAATTGAAAGTTCCGGCCAGGGACCTATCTAAAGTGACCCACAGGCATCATATGAAGTGGTGAGATATCTATCTCACCTGGCCAGCATGGAAAACATTATGTCAAGTCTAAATTTACTAATAGTAGCTCGGTATTATGCATTTTCTGAGGTGACTTTCAATTCTCACGGCCTGGTGGAAAATGTTGAAGCTGTGAGAATTGAAAGTCCCGGTAAGGGACCTATCTAAAGTGACCCACAGGCATCATATGAAGTGGTGAGATATCTATCTCCATTGGCCCACAGGAAAACATTATGTATAGTCTATATATATTAATATAAGCTTGGTATTATGCATTTTCTGGGAATTGGGGTGGGGGTCTAATAATTTGGCGCAAGAATAAAAAATTAGGACAAAAATGTAACCTTTTTCAGTTGTCAATATCATTTATTATAATTATATATCAAATGTGTCTGACCTTAGTTGTCTCCTAGTTAAGTTCCGTTTCACACCTGCCAGCAAATCCCATAATCCTGGAAAGGATGTTAATTAGACTACACCTCACTGGTTATTGACCTGGAATATACAAGACAGTAATTCTTGGAGCATTGGCAGGTCATCACAGCTTTACATGGTGGTATTGTTTATGACATATGAGAATAAAGGTTTAGTGTGATATTTGAAATATGACAAATAGTGGTGTTCTTATGAATGAATGGTGTTTTACGGCGCATCGACATCTAAGGTCATGTAGCGCGCATTAAAGTTATGTTTATTGTCGAGTGTATGAAATACCATTCTATATAAGTATATGCATTACGTAAAAATTAATACTAAGAAGTTATAAAGACGTAAGATTAATTACAGGTAATATATGAATGAATGATTACTACAAAGGCATGATTAACAATTGATATCACAGCTTAGTGGTGTTCTAATAATAACAGCCAACTGCTGGCACACCGATTTTATGTCACTCATCATATTTTTGGAGAAATGAGAGGCGTATTTCACACATTTCATTCTGGATACATTTAAAGTTTTTGCAAACAACATAGATCTATGTTGTTTGCTACATAGCTAAGTGTCTTAGCAAGATCATCTGAATAGCAAACAGCATAGAGCCTGATCAGACGGCATGTTTCGTGGTGGCTGATATGGCTCTATATTCTTTGCATATACTGTTTGAACGGTATCCAGAATCAAATGGGTTAAGAAAAGTTACTCTACAATTGAATAATTCTACAGACGGATATGTAGTCCAGTGGTAACACGCTGGACTGGTAATCCAGGGATCGCAGGTTAGATCCCCCGTCTGACCCTAATAAAATTAACAGTCTTTCAGATGGGACGTTAAACCGAAGTCTTGTGTCGGTGCTGTACACAGTGCACGTAAAAGAACCAGAGGAGACTCTGGAATGGGTCTCTGTCTGTCTGTATCATTGCACTATCCTCCACAAATCTAAAATGACTAATCTCTCCAGGAGGCGTCGCTAATAATGTGCATAATAAATTACGGCTTGTCCATTTTCAGAGGGGACAAGCTCTGTGTCTGTCTGTCAAAAATATTTTCCCTGAGTACTGGAATAATTAAATGTTTCATTATTATTAAAAGCTATTTAAAATTGACGTCACTGTTTTCAGTTAATATTTAGGTGATAGATTTGTTTACGTTCATTGTATACCGGTATGTATGTTCAGCTTATATTAAATTGCTTCACACCCCTATAACAGTAGAGAAAGATGTGGATATCTTGCATAATATTAACTTATAGTACATGACCATTATACTAATATTACTGAGTCAATTGCAAACAGATGGCAACAACTGTAATAGAACAGAGAATGGAGCAACACAATAAAATGTAAAAAGAAAACAAAATAAATGGGTTTGGGGGGGGGGGGTAAAAAGTGGTGGCAATTTGATTTTCTCCAGTGGAAATCCTACAAGACCACTATATATAACCTGTACTAGTTTGTAAAAAAATATGCTAATAGCTAATCAGCAGGGTAGCTGCACATGAACATGGTTGTTGTGTAAGCTAATATATGTATATTGGAGAGAACTTACGTAGTTCTTGACATATTCAGTAAGGCCATACCACCAGTATCATAAGGTGATTGATGATATGGTCTTGGTGACACCACTGTGACCACCCAGTGGGCTGCCATGAAACTTCTTTATTTAAGATATTGGTGCGTCTCTCATAAGTCATATTAGGTTCGCAGTATCTCTCTTACATAATACATTGCCTGAAATAAAGAACAAACTGTTGTCAAAATACATAGATAACAAATATAACTGTTAAGTTACAAAATGTGTCAGAGAACACAAATGCCGTTTTGTCAGTAAACAAAAGCAATTTTAGTGAAAGTCATGATAGCGCAATGGTAGCGCGTTCGCTTCAGGTGCGAAAGGCCTGGAGTTCGAGCCCCGCTGGAGCCGTTACGATTGTGTCCTTAGGCAAGGCATTTAAATTCCATGTTGCCTCTTCTCTCTCCCTCGTGGCGATGGATTCCATCAGGAATGAGGTCTCGAGAGTGATTAATATAAGTTATAAGAACTTGTTTCGCAATCGAGCTAAAATAAATTTGTATAAACTAAAAGTAATTTATGGGTTTAAAGTAGGTCACAGTGCCTGGGTAAGGATTTGATGCAGTAAGGATGACTGACTAGTAAATTTATTTAATGTCGCAATAAATGCATTTGGGCGACTGAGTTTTCTAAGAAGATTAAAATACCCATCATCTAAAAGTGATGGTTTTGCCTATCGTAATTATTATAACTAGATGTTTAGTGGGCTATGAGGGCTGCTGTAATCTCAGTGTGTGTTCGGTTTTCATATCTCCGACTGTCGCTCACACAAGAATTTGTGTCAGCGATAGTCGGGGTAGACTGGATGAATAAAATACCCGGTACATGTATACTTCTAAGAAGTCTAAGACTGCATATATATAAATATATGATTACCATTTCTACTATGATTATGTGACGAGAATACCTTGTTACACCTGCAATGTCGCATCATAGTATAATACTGTGATCGAAATGCCACAAGACAATAAAGTCTTCCACCCATATCCGTCCAGCATCCGACATTTTACATTAAAATTACAAAGTTATGTACCGGGTAATAACGGATCTCCCATATACATGGGAAATTAAAATTTTGTTTATATATCACATTCATATTCTCAGCCCACTATGTCGTTTGGACATCTTTTTTAACATATTTAAGAAAGACCAAACTAATATGGGTACCCTTAAATACATAAATATATACTAAACCCATATTTCATTGCAGTAAGCTGCAATAAGTGAAAGTTCATTTTTACTTGAAACATAGTATGTTACAGAGGATGTGATTTTGTGTTCCCTCATATTCCCACCCCCCATGTTTGATATTCCCCCGTGTACTGGGATCATTAATTATTATAAGATAACAACTATTCCCCTGTGTGACAACATTTATGATCAGTACGTTAAAAAACACTTCCGTAGCAATTCCAACGGTCACCTTAATAGAGCCAGTAAAATTGTAATAATGTGTAAAATATACTTAAATATTTACATTAATGAACAGTCATCCAGGGAATAGCCACACAAATAATAACCGTAGATCCTTGTTGTATCAAAAACCTGTATGGCAGTAATCAGGTTCCGTTGTTTATGTTCGGGTTTTCGGAGATAGACCGACAGCATGCATTGTTCGCAACACGATTATTCCCATGGCTAGGGGGTTTGCTGTCATAATGTTCCTACTACTAATTTTACTAAACTAAACTGGACACTTGCATTGATCTTGAAGATTTACATAAAACGGTGACAAGAAATGATATCCGAAATGTCCTCTAATACCCTAGCATAATTCCAGAGATACATTATTAAAGGAACATTTTTGCAAGAATCCTGAGACATATGGTGTTCATATTAGCATTCCCGGTCACTAATATTTACACTATTTAGAGAAAGTGACTTATTATGGGAATACATAATGAAGAAAGAAAAGTTTGAAATACACAGAAAGTATGAACTTATATGAAGGTTGTTAAAAGTCCTTCATATCTCCCAAGATCCTTGTTATTACATTATCAAACTGGGAGAGTACCATGCGCGAGTCCAGATATATATTGTGTAGCAAATGAGCTGGGCTAGTTAGCCCATGTTCATCATCACCACATTTCATATTGTTGTAAATCTACTTAAAATTAAATGATTATGACAGCCCTACCCATCCATGGGTATGTCCAATACAACGATCTTCTGCATAAGTTTCAGCCGGATAAGTCACTTATATCATTTATGGTATGAGTATTATAGACAAAATTCCAGGTAATAACATAATCACTACATTCAGATTAGGGCCTGCCTTCACTCGGATAATCTACATTAAGGGTGTCATATCTTATGCATGGACCAGTTTCCTGCACATAGGGAGGCACACGTCATAAAACATAATGTTGTCTGTCCTTGCTCATACAATAATAAAATATTACTTATTTACGTTCAATTTATCGTCGCTACCGTTTGCCCATATGAGCGACGCCTCCTGAAGATATTAGACTTTTTGGAGGATAGTTCAATGATACAGACAGAGATGATTCCAGCGTCTGCTCTGTTTCTTTTACGTGCACGGTGTAAAGCAACGACACGAGACCTCGGTGTATCATCACATCTGAAAGACTGTTAATTTTATTAGGGTCAGATGGGGGATTCAGAACCTGAGAACTTATTATAAATGATATAAAACATGTAACCAGTGTATTGGGAACACAGAAAGTGTCACTGTTGGTTGCAGATCCCTAAAAATAAGATTTTATTGCTTTTCACACCTGTGGCAAACAGGATAAGGCTTAATGTGGTCCACAATAGTCAGAATTTGTGGTGGCACACGGCCTCAAGGGTGTTCAGGTAGCAGACTTCAGACCGGACCAGCGGACCTGGCACCGCCCTGGATGCTAGTTACCTGAGATCCAGTGATAGATATTACAATATCGAGCAAAGTGAAGAAATCCGATCTGGGTCACCTCGCCAGATTGGAAGTACAATGTCATATTGAGGAAAACTACAGCAATCACCTCAAAATATAATTTTACAGATGGATCAAAATGCCCCGATTCTGACAAAGTAGCTGCAGCTGTAGTCATGCCATCCCTACAATGTGAATATGTAGAAAGTTGCTGGATAGTAGATAATAATTCACCGAAAAATGTGATATTATCTGACTCACTTTCATCACTGGCCTCATTACAATCAAGGAATAGTAAGTCTAGACCAGATCTAATCAAAGACATAGGTAAATTACATAATGAGGGTTTGAACTTGGACCTTCATGTTACCATAGCATGGTGTGCAGCAGTGTACATATAGGTATCACTGGAAATGAGCTGGCTGACAGGGCAGCCAAGTCGGGCCTGGAGCATACAAATGTAGAAAATAATGTGAAGCTCGCACCCATGGAGATCTACTCATTTATCAGGGCTGAAACAATTACCCGTTGGAGCCAAACTTGATATAATAGGCCTTTTAAACAAACCTATAAGTTGAGCTATGTGGGGCTCAGTTGACCGGTGCCTAATATTCCCATTCTATAAAAATAGTTAAGTGCATTAGTAGACTGAGACTGGGGACAAATCTGTTGCCTGGTAATGATGGACAACATACACTTAAATTGGATCCGGTTTGTCACACATGTCGGGTGAAGTACACCACCGAACATTCTCCGCTAGACTGTAGTGTGCACGGGACTCATCGAGCTGATCTGCGGGCTGCTGTTTCAATCTTGAGAATGTCCTCAACCCCAGAAAGGCTGCCCAAACATCAGTATACAAAGCTCTGGAGACCTACATCTTAGACTGTCAGATGTTCGACAAAATATAGAGGACCTGTGCAGTTATGGCTGGCTCAGACACAAGTTCCCATACTTTTGCAGCTTGTTAGTAGATCAATAAACCAGTTAGTAGTGCAGAAACTAGCCTCACTAGAGTCCTTTCCGAAAAGCAATTTTATTGCCGATATCTCATCATTTGAGTGGGAGAATGTTGACCCGAGGTGAAAGAGTTTACTTAAATTTCATCTTAGGGCTCTTTTAGGGCTACAATCATCACTATAACTTAAATCAATATAAATTTGGGAAAATCTACAACGATCTGGAAAAAATTAATTATATATATATATATCAATACCCCCGCTAATAGAACCCTTCGGACAGATCCAACGCTTATGCCTCTGTCCACACAGCCACGTTAATATATTATGAAAATAAATAACTACTTATCAGTTAATACAATAGTTTCAGTAATATAAGTAATTACTTATATGACCCCCCTATTTTTGTATTAATATCGCCTCTCCCCCTGTGACCAAATATGTGGGAGACAAACATTTGTTCATCTCTTCATAAAATCTGCCCTAAACTAATAGATTTAATCATATATATGGGAATAATATTGTCTGAGTCAGACCAGGTGAAATCCAGAGCCCCTGGTCCAATCCACCCAGAGTAGTAGGTAAGATAGCACGCAGAACAATTGATAAGTACAGCCAGGCTAGGTACCAAACCAATGATCAATTGTATTGGGATGCCAGGGGCTGCGGTTTTCGACCTTCTCATTTGGGCTAGTCCGAGGCGAGGAATACTCTCTACCTATTGGGTGTTCTATGTACCTAATAGGATGGTACACTTAGTGTACCTGTCCCTGGTTATCCTGACCAGATCATGATAATAGAAATTGGAATATCCCTTATCAAAACTGACCAAACATAGAGATTTCTTCAAAAACAAATATTTAGCACAATTTTGAACCAAGTATGTTCTCAAATTATCTGATTTATCCAGATTATTTGTATATTTTTCAGAAGCATTAACATGTTATTGACCCAAAATGATCAATTAAGGTAGCCTGATCATAGTAGGATCATAATTGAGGCCCCTATGCTATGACATATGTGTAATGTCAAAACATAGTGCGTTTGTTCAGTTTTTGGTCAATTACACAAAAGATTGAAAGTATAAAGGGATAAACAAAATCCCCATGTATACATAATAAAATATTATATACATAATTAAACAAACTAGAGTGAGGTTGGTAAAATTTCCAAGAAAATTCCCTTTGAGATTGTTGCCATATAAAGTGAGACATCCGATTTATTATACCACATGTGTCATGCATACACCATAACCTAGTTTTTATGATCATTTATCTAATATCACCAGACTGTTTATGCCTTTCTATAAACATCAATATGATATGGACTTCAAACAATTAAATAGGGTTACATAACTGTATTATTACCACAGTTGAGGCCCTTATGCTGTGACATATGGGCAATGTTGTCCAATTCTGAATTTTTGGGATTATATGCATACCTAACCTAGTTTTTATGATCATTTATCTAATATCCACAAAATGTTTATGCTTTTCTATAAACACCAATATGATATTGACTTCAAATAATCAAATAAGTATACCTAACTGTATTATTACCACAGCTGATGCCCTAATGCTATGACATATGTGTAATGTCAAAACGTAGTGTTTTTGTTCAGTTTTTGGTCAATTACACAAAAGATTGAAACGTATAGAGGGATAAAAATCTCCGTGTTTACATAATAAAATATTATATACATAATTAAACAAACTAGAGTGAGGTTGGTAAAATTTCCAAGAAAATGCCCTTTGAGATTTTCTCCATATAAAGTGAGAAATCTGATTTATTATACCACATGTGTCATGCATACATAACCTAGTTTTTATGATCATTTATCTAATATCCACAGAATGTTTATGCCTTTCTATAAACATCAATATGATATTGACTTCAAACAATAAAATACGGTTACATAACTGTATTATTACCACAGTTGAGGCTGTGACATATATATGGACAATGATGTCCAATTCTGACTTTTTGTTTTGGGATTATATGTGCTCAGTCAAACTATCCTGTGAGTGCTTCTTGGGATAAATATCCTAAAATGTATAGAATATAACACTATACTTATTGCAAGCTGTTATAATTTCCCCTTACCCCCTAGACCCGCACCTGAAATAACCCTTTCTGGTCTGTATGTTGATCCCCACGCTAACAAAGGTCAACTCGGTACACATTCCTGGGCAGAGGAATGATAATATGAACATATATCTAAAAATTCTTGCAAAAATGATACTTTATCCCTGGAATTATACAAGGGTGTTCGAGGAAATTTCAATTATCATTTCAGGTCACCTTTTTATGTAAGTCTTCATTGTCCAAATCCATGCAAGCATCCAGTTTAGTTTAATTTAGTAAAAGAAGCATAGATAGGAACATTATGACAGCAAACCGCCTATCAATGGGAATAGTCTTGTCGCCAAAAATGCCTGCGTGCTGTCAGTCTATCTCCAAGTAAGCATGAACAACTGAACCGGATTACTGCCATACAAGTTTTTTCATTCGACAAGGATCTACGGTTATTATTTGTTTGGCTATTCCTTGTGTGACTGTCTTTTTAATGTAAATACTTGAGTATATTTCAAACATTATTACAATTTTACTGGCTCTACTAAGGAGACCGTTGGAATTGCTACGGAAGTGTTTTTTAACGTACTGATCATAAATGTTGTCACACAGGGGTATAGTTGTTATTTTATAGCAAGTAATGATCCCAGTACACGGGGAAATATAAAACATGGGAGCGGGAATATGAGGGAGGGAACACAAAATCACATCCTCAGTAACCTACTAGGTTTCAAGTGAAAATGAACTTTCACTTATTGCAGCTTACTGCAAAGAAATATGGGTTTAGTTATATATTTATGTTTTTAGGGGTAACCCATATTAGTTTGATCTTTCTTAAAATGTTAAAAAATATGTCCAAACGACATAGTGGGCCGAGGATACAAATGTAATATATAAACAC
This sequence comes from Archivesica marissinica, assembly GCA_014843695.1. Classification (NCBI taxonomy): domain Eukaryota; kingdom Metazoa; phylum Mollusca; class Bivalvia; order Venerida; family Vesicomyidae; genus Archivesica; species Archivesica marissinica. Next base: position 67,775,316 of record CM026402.1, read on the forward strand.
AATTTGAATTATAATTTCCCATGTATATGGGAGATTTGTTATTACCGGCTATATATCTGTATGACTGGTTATAATTATATGTACTCGGGGGATCAGTTATGAACTATCATAGTACAGATACATATTAAGACAGTACACTTGCTCTTAATCTTCTTAGTACACATATTTTAAACTTCGTAGTTTTAACTAAAAGTATTTTAGTCCTTAACTCTGTAATTTTAATGCATAATGTTGGATGCTGGATCTATGGATATGGGTGCAAGACTTTATTGTCTTGTGACATGTAGATCACAGTATTACAGTATAACGCGATATTGCACATGCAACAAGGTATTCTCGTCGTATTAGAAATGGTAAACATATTTTTATATATACAGATATGCAATCTTAGACATCTTAGAAGTATATGTGCACCGGGTATTGTATTCACCCGGTCTACCCCTGACTGTCGCTGACACAAATTCCTGTGTGAGTGACAGTTGGCGATATGAAAACCAAACACACACTGAGATTACAGCATGAGATTACAGCAGCCCTCATAGCCCACTTTAAAACATCTAGTTATAATAATTGCGATAGGCAAAACCATCACTTAGATGATGGGAATTTTAATTATCTTATAAAACTCGCCCAAATGCATTTATGAGGTGGTGACTTTAAATAAACTTATTAGTCAGACATATTAATTAAATTTATTAAAGAAATATACATCAATTTCTGCTGAATAAGCATCCAACTAGCATTTTAACTTGATGTGTGTGTGTGCGTTTTACGTTTATTTATTGTCGCTACAAGTTGCCCATATGAGCGACGTCACCTGAAGAGATTAGTCATTTTTGGATAGTGCAATGATACCGACAGAGACCCATTCCAGAATCTCCTCTGGTTCTTTTACATGCACAGTGTAAAGCACCGACACGAGACCTTGGTTTCAAGTGAGGGACTGTTAATTTTATTATGTCAGACGGGGGATCGAACCTGCAATCCCTGGATTACCAGTCCAATAGTTAACCGCTGGACTACAGTCCACATGTCACCCTAAATCATAGGGTAGTCATTAATCCATGGCATCGAAAAGTGACCCTCTCTCTCATACATGTATAGTCTACACATAGAAGGGTCATTATTCTATGGCATCGAAAAGTGACCTGTCCTCACTTGTTCAGTGTATACATAGGGGGTGGGGGTCATTGTTATTATTTGTTGTATGCTTGTCTGTGTAAATATTATGCATATACATTATGTGAACCTCCTAGTTATACAGCACCCACCATATCATCGTTAGAAATTGATAGAGACAAATTATCTGTGTACTTATATTTTCATATTCAATATATTTAGGTTATTCTGTACATCATTGATTCAAAATAAATGTTGCTAGGCCTTAAACAGTGTTATTTAACATTTAATTATAGTAAATTTAATATTTTCCCACTATATATTGCCATTCGCAAGGGGAGTAATTGTTCAGCAAGGGGGTCAATATTCCATGACCGACTAATAACCCGAGAGACATTATTTTGAGGGTAGTCAATATTCTATACACATCAGGTTCAATACTCGGTCAGGCCACATATGTAGTGTCTCGGTCAATACTCGGTCAGGCCACAATGAGGTAGGCGTCTCACACACATTGCTTAGTACTGTTAACCGCTTAGGTCGGCTAAGACTGCCCAGTCAGGTCGGTTAAGCCTGCCTAGTCAGGTCGGCTAAGCCTGGCTAAGCCTGCCTAGTCAGGTCGGCTAAGCGTGTCCAGGAAAACAAGCGTAGTTCCTCGCAAGGGGTTTGACATTATTGGCAGATATTAAGTCAATAAGGTGTATTTAGCTTAATAAATAGTTAAACACAAGCTGCCTCGTTCTTATATTGTTGTTATATACTTTTTTCCGGTGTCTTTCGGTATTTCTATATGTTGGAGAACAGTCTATTTCTACAAATAACTTTCCGTCCTCGTTCGATATTTCGGATAAATGTGAAAATATATATGATTGTTAACGTTTCTATTCATTAGATTATTGCTCGATCGAGCTATTATATCTTGATCGAGCTATTATAGCTTGTTCTGGACTGTTCTCCAACCTGTTCTAGGGACCGTGTCATTTGATCATCTTTGTACACACAATTAAAATAGTGTGCATTATTCAGTTATTTGTACAAAACAAAACTGAAAATGACATAATGTGTGTTAATTGTCACATTAATTTGGGATACAACTTTACCTGTACAAAGCTCATGTAGATTTGGGTTAAATTGGGTTGAAAAATGAGCCAGTGTGTGGTTTCGGAGTTTCGAAACATTTACAGTCAAATTACAACTGATAGCACAGTGACAACCATTACAAACAAGTCACTAACATCATTACTGAATAATGGAATGTGATAACTGCTTCAATTAATAAAAAAAATAAAACCAAACAGTAGATTTCTAATATAATTATTTACCTCATTTAGCTAGATGTCAATAAAGTAGGCTGTTCCATCAATTGACCGCGTGTATTTGTATCCGGTAAGCAAGGATAAAGCATACACTAATCTATATAGAAATTGGAAAATCCCCTTCACAGACACACTTTATAAATATCTATAGGTTCATACATGTCACATAATACTGATAATTAGCACAACTATTGAAAATAAAGCGAATGTCTCTCATTCCTCACGGCCGCTAAGATGTACCATTATAGACCATTATGCGCATGCGCAACTTTCAGTTCTTACGGGGATGTCAATTCTGTTAAGACACCGGTATACACTACATAATGATCAAATGGCGTTACGCCTCACTGATTTCGTTTCTTCCCTCGTCTAGAGTAACAGCCTTGATACTAGGTCAGGTCACGTATGTAGTGTCATTGAACAAGGCACCTCACACACATTGCTTAGTACTGGTTAATCGCTTAGGTCGGCTAAGCATGCCCAGGAAAACATGTCTACGTCCCCGCGAGGGGTTTGACATTAAAGGAACATACATACAAATAACGGTTGTAAAACAACAAATAAATCCATAGTAAAAACGTAAAAACATAAAAACATACCGTTTGCTCATTTATAATTCCAATCTTTCGTTTCTTCTGATACCACCACATTCACTGTGAAGAGATATTCAAATCAAACTGTAAAAGAGCAAACGTCTTCCAATTATAATGTTTCCCAGTCAGTGCTCACCTGTGAATGACGTCACTTTGTTTACACACTGCACTTCTCCACCAAATAATACAGTATACCAATCTTCAGTTTGCAATGGCCTGAATTATTATACCACATCTTTTCTACACATCAACTAGTCTGATGTCTTCTGTAGTCGCATAATTTCTCAAACAACACCAAAAACTATACACAGCCTGTCATGAAAATGCATTTTTACCAGGGGCGAGCTAACCAACAACCTGGCCAGACTAACGGAGTTCGATGAACACATCGCGCTAGAAAAAAGGAAACTAGCCGAGGCCGACACAACACACGATAAGCGGCGGATCACTGAGCGCCTGCAGGGGTTGCAGGATGAAAGAGCAGCCCGCTTGGAGGCCGCCTCTGCCAACCGGGAGGCGCTCCGTACACAACTCAATCGGATTCGCGAAACTATATCACGGGTCCTCCATGAGGACACGACGCTCGACGAGCGTCTTCGCACGTTGTTCAGAGAGCAGGGCGTCACACTAGTAAGCATTATGACTGCACTCGGGTTTATTGTGAGTACGTTTGTGCTGGCTCTTACAGGCGGAGATGCCGCGGGGGCCGCTGCAGCGGTTCCCGCTAAGGAGGGCATCAAGGAGTGGGCTAAAAAGGTGTTGAAATATTTTGGTAGGGCACTGGCAAAACTCGCCGGAAAGGCTGCGGCAACGCTTACTGGCATTATCGGTGGCATTGCCTCCTGGCTCCTCACCTTCTTGAGCAAGACGGCAGGGTGGCTCTCAGAAAATATATGGGCACTAGTCGTTGCCGTCGGCGGGCTACAGTATGTTGCAGCCTGGCGCGGCCTAGGTTAGTACAGTACTAGGGTAATAGCCAAAGAATTGCCAGCCCTGTGATGACGCCAACCACAATGAGCGAATTGTCTCATCTTCATGCTGTTCTTCACCAGTCGTTCGATAAATGTATCCTAGTGTCCTCCACAATATGTCCCGATCTGTCACGATATTTCGTTATCCCGATTCGTCTTTCATCCGATCCAACTCCGTAATTTATTTCGATCCAATCCACTCTTTATTTCGATCCAAACTCCGTCTTTACTTTGATCCAATCTCCGTCTCTACTTTGATCCAAACTCCGTCTTTACTTTGATCCAATCTCCGTCTCTACTTTGATCCAATCTCCGTCTCTACTTTGATCCAATCTCCGTCTTTACTTTGATCCAATCCCGGACGAGCCCCCAATTGTAGCAAACCTCTCTTTCTACTTATATATTCTGTCCGATATAAATGCTCTAACCAGGATCTATCCTATCGTAGACTCGCTGGAGTTGTCTAGGGGGTTTCTCTACGGTCATTCAATAATGTTCTAACCAGGGTCTATCCTATCGTAGACTCGCTGGCGTTGTCTATGGGGTTTCTCTACGGTCCTTCAATAATGCTCTAACCAGGGTCGATCCTATCGTAGACTCGCTGGCGTTGTCTAGGGGGTTTATCTATGATCCTTCAATAATTTATAACCCAACACAGTCTTTCATTTTCCTTTGTATAATATAATTTATAACAATCGCCTTTAATTTATATTATTACATGTATCATATATTCGTAATATCTCGTATCTTATTGTTCGCCTCACTATTTCCATATGTTCATAATAGTCCCATATGACTATATTAATTTCCTTCCTTCATCAAACTATTCCAATAGATATATTAGCCAAAACAATCGTTTCTTAAACGGCCTAATTTTCTTCCGTTCACGTATTTAATACGACTTTAATATTTAAGAGTTAATACTTCTTTAAATATTAATTTTTCTAACTATCATAGAAACAGTTTATATCTTAAAAGTGAGTTACATATATTCCTTAAATGCCTCCTTGGCAGGATAATAATGCACTAATTTCTTCATCATTTCTCATTTCTTAAATAGCAAAATTAACATCTATAACAGACATAACGGCGCCAAACATCTGTGATGTTATACAATATATTTACATGTGTCTCTGTCATCAATAAAGCGGCTATTATCTTACATAACTGACCACCTGCACTCGGTAGTGAACATTGTTCCCGCGCAAACAGAGAACTGATAATTTAGGCGCGAAGATAATAGCAGACGATTATACATATTACATAAAATCATAATCTTACATGGTTAACAATGTGTCATATATATAAATAAATATATGTATTTATATAATACATTTCTATTTATATATGACAATATTTATTCGTGCAAATAGATGTTTGTTTTTACTATCTTTTGCACAACGTCTCAATCCATGATGATTCATCTGTAGTTTTATACCTTCAAATCAACAGTCAACATCTGGAGTGGAATGACGAGCTGTACACAATACCCGGGTGAAATCAGACACGCTACCTACGTGACTTCATGCGACAGGTTGTTGCTTTAATATAATGCAGTGTGATCAACCTGGGCGCTCACTTCATTCTTAGGATTTCAACGCAGGAACAACATGTCTGTAAGTTATTATTTATATTTTTTTTTTATTTTGTTAAATAAAACAATGGCGAACACAGCGCTTGCCGATTCAGGGCTACGATATATTTATATATCTTGATATAAATATACTTTCTACTCCGTAATTTCTGAACTTGGGCAGATACCATATAACAGATGTTAAGAACCGGAAGGAAACTACAGACGGATATGTAGTCCAGTGGTAACACGCTGGACTGGTAATCCAGCGACCGCAGGTTCGATCCCCCGTCTGACCATTATAAAATTAACAGTCTTTCAGATGGGACTTTAAACCGAGTTCTCGTGTCAATGCTTTACACCGTGCACGTAATATTAGTCATTTTAGATTGTTGGAGGATAGTGTAATGATACAGACAGAGACCCATTCCATAGTCTCATCTGGTTCTTTTACGTGCACGGTGTAAAGCATCGACAATAGACCTCGGTTTAACCCCCATCTGAAAGACTGTTAATTTTATTAGGGTCAGACGTGGATCCCTGGATTACCAGTCCAGCGTGTTACCATTGGACTACAGATCCGTCTGTGAGGCCAAAGTATTATTTAAAAGTATATGCATAAATGAATATATACCTTTATTACCGCCAATACTGGAGAGCAGAACAAGAAGTTTTCATATATAATTTACATAGAAATCAATAAAAACAGAATGTAAAATTGCATAGAAGATTACAAATAGAAATGTGGCAAGTCGGTGTAAGATCTCCATCGGTCAGACATGACAGTATATCACCAATCCCTCATATATAAGCGATACACATCTTCCACCGAGTCACTCTACATGTAATCCAAGATGTGTGTATTATAATGCACACGTGGATAAATAATATTCAGGAGAATTCGTATTGAGTTAGAAATTTAAGTCACATGCACTTATCATCAAATTCAGTACCCTTGTCGAAACGAAATACAAGGAGGACAATGTGACTTCTGAATGGAATACAATTAAGACAGTAACATGAATAAACGTGCTATTATCAATTTCATAATAGCATCATCATTATCATTTACATTGTAGTTGCATAAACCCGACAATAGGTGACAACATTGCAAACAAGCACTACCTGTAACGAAATTGGAAAAGGCTTGGTCTCCCAGTATATGTAATGTGTCTCGCCATAGGCTATCCCTTATTATATTGTTGCTTATACAGTGATTTAAGAGATGTAATACTTTCTTCTCAACAGTAAGTCCACATTTATGAAAACTTTCAGTTCTATTAAACGAGAATATGTTCCCAAATGCCCTTATTACAGTTTTGCATTTAAGTTTTATAATCTTATGAGCCTGTGTATAAAAAATTGCTTTGAGAGATATTTATTCGGCAAGTTGCACAATTGACCAAAGAATTGTAACTTTTTAATATCAATCTCTGTTTCTATCGAGAATAAACCCAAAGCCCGGAGAGAAATGTCAGTTGATGTGGGTAATGGTAAGTGCTGCATAGATTTAGCACACAGGCGATGAGATCGTTCCAGTTGCATAAGGGAGGATTGTGATGCAAAGTTCCATAATTCGCAACCGTACAGGGCCTTTGGAATAACAACCGAGTTATATATTGTTAAGAGAGTTATCGGATTTAGTTCATTGGGATGTAAACCAGAGTTAAGAACACTAAAATATGTGGACCGAAGTTTTGCGCATGCGTCTTGTATAGCTGGGTTCATTGTATAATACCTATCACAGATTACTCCAAGGTGTTTATATTTATCTGCAACTTTTAACTCAGTTTCATCTAGTTTCCAGACAAAACGTTCATCATTAATAATGGTTGAACCATTAAATATAATTACAGAACACTTAGTCGGATTATACTTGTATCTCCATGATTTTGAGTATCGGTGACATATATCAATCATGCACTGAAGACCGAACCGCGAAAAAGACACCAGAACCATATCGTCCGCCACTGTCGGTGAACAGGCGTTCATGTGATAGATACAGATACCATAGCCACGTTGTTCTAGTAATTTAATGAGGACATCAACAAAAAGAAGATACAAAAGGGGGGAGGTTTTACTGCCCTGACGCGTTCCCTGTAGTACATTGAAGCACTCTGTTGTTGCATTTCCGTGTCGGACCGAACTCGTCATATCAGAATACAAGTTGACAAATGACAGAAAGGTTGTTGAATACAGCTTAAATAGGAGGCCATTGTGCCATACCCTGTCAAACGCTTGCTTCGCATCTAGGAAACTTACGCAGACTTGGCTTTTGTTTTCCTTAGCGAATAAAATTGTTTCCTTAAGGAAAAATGACATCATCAGACAGCCTATCCCTTCTTGAAACCCACCCTGTTGGTTACTTATCGATGCCAGAATGGTTGATTTAGAGCGCGATAAAAGTACAAGTTCATACACTTTTAAGATTGTTGGCATTAATGTTATTGCGCGATAGTTATTTGGGTCATCCTTTCGTTTATTGGAACCTTTGTGTATTGTAACAATTACACCCTTTTTCATTTCAGTAGGAATGTAACCCTGTCATAACATAGCGTTAAATAAAATAGATAACTTATCAAGAACAAATTTACCTCCATATTGGTAGTGTTCATAAAATACTTGGTCCCACCCACAGGCCTTTCGCGGCTTACACGTACGTGTGAGCAGTTTCAATTACGTCTGTGGAAACGAGTGCTGTTTGATCTAGGGTAGATTCGCTAACTATTTCAGCAACCGTATTATCGATAGTTACTTTCCATTCTTCGTCATAATTATTGTTCGAAGGAGAATATAAGTTTTCAAAATAAAGTTTCCATTGATGATTTATGCTACCCTGATCACGGAAAACGGAACCGTTGAAGACCCATTTCAGCCCCGACGCGTTTGTTTAGCGTGTTTCGTTTAGATTTCACTAGTTTCCAAAACTGACATTTATCAAGTTCAGCTGTCTTGTTAATTTCTTCGTCCATGTTTTTTAAAAAAGAATAAGTAAACTGTCTATGAACTTTTCGGAACACCGCCTTTGCACATTTGTATTTATTAAAAGATTCATATAATCTAGATCTCGGACGACCGTCTCTACACCATTCGGTTCTAGCATCGGAAACGCGAGCATGCAAACGCGATAGTGTATTATTCCAATATGGTTTCAAGTATTCCCGGAATCGTGAGCGTGGAAAGTGTTTTTTACCGCATGATACTAGACAATCTATTAAGTCAGTGTGTAGGGCATTAATGTCCGACTTATCTCTGATGTTAAAAGTCTGCCAACTGGATAAGCTACTGCTACCAAGGTCTAATTGATAGGCCTCAATATGAGAAGCACTCACCTTCCTCCATGAGATTGTTTGTATAGTATCATACGATACTTCATTATTCATTACATAAATTGAACATATGACTGGCCTATGACGAGACACATTTAAGGAATTATCATCGATGATTTCACATTGGATAACAACATCGAGTTTTTCAACAGGTAGCATTATATAATCAATAAAAGTTTCAAATTTCCCATCATATGATACAAAAGTTTTGTCTGCACCTGTGCATAGATCTAGTAGATTAACAGGGTACATACTCGATAATGACAGAAACTTGTTTAAATAGGCACACCTACTATCAGACGAGGGATTCGTCCCGCAATTCGAGTTATAATCACCCATGAAAAGCACTGTTCCGTTGTCATTATACATACTCCATATATCATAAATCCGATCAATATAATCCCTGAAGATAGCTATTGAATGATTTCTACAAGGCACATATATCTGGAATATATACAATAATTGGTTGTTAATTTGCAGTTGAATACCAATTATACTATCATCGTTTAGAGATAATGGTGTTACATATATGTCATATTTAGCATGCCATAAGATTGCCACTCCCCCCTTGCCAACTGTACGTTTAGCATATGTATTTGAACTGCTATCGCAAACAGTATAACTTTTATAATTACTATTTATTGAGTTAATAAAATTGGCATTGTGTGCACTTAACCAGTGTTCAGATATTCCACAAATATCAATATATCTATCTTGAAGGATATCACATAAATAGGAACTACTGGACATGAGCTCTGTAACATTCCAAGTCATAATGTTCAACGGTATATACACAATTATAATAATAGGTACATTGCGACACTAGTCTATATCTGTACTTAAGCAATCAAACGTATTGAATGACTCGACATGATCAACATAAGTACTATCATCTTGCCTATGATAACTACGACTTGACCTGTGTTGATCATACGGTGCATTGTTCTTTTGATGCTTAAGTGCTCCACGAGAAAGCCATGGCTTGCAGATGACATGTTTCGGCCAGAAGCCTTTTTCAATAATAATGTTTGAGTAAACAGTTTGCTCAATATTGACCCTAATTACTACGTCTTCAGGCGACCTTTTACATGGGAGGATTTTCACCATTGTTGGATTCAGTCCTTTGTATTTTATATACTTCCTAATAACTGATCTGTAATTGTGCGTTTAAAACCACCAACATACAATTTTCTCGAGCGTTTTCGCACATGGGCACTAAATTCACTTTCATCAAAAGATGTGTCATTCCTGTATGGAGACATCCTGTTCGGATACTTCGGATAATATCCTAGAATTGGACCTTCTTTTTTGCGTTTTTTCTACTATAAGTAGTACCCCGCTTACGGATATAACCAGATTTCACATGGTCCTGAAGTCCCATGCCGCGTAAATTCGAACGTGAGTTTATAGAATCCCCTCTTGGAAATGGAGGACGGTCATGGTTGTTATTGGTCGACATATATAATGGGAGTCTCGATTGATGAGCAATTATGTTCATACCACGAGGATTAACACTATTTGCGTACGATTTATCATCGGGGGTTGAGGTCCTAATGTCGGCAGTTGAACACATATCCGCGGCTGATGGAGACCCAGCGTCGACGTTTGAAAAACTATCGTGGACTCCGGGACATCTAACGTCGGGGTAAGAATATCCAACATCGACCCCAGAATACCTATTGTCGGTCCCAGAAGCCTTATCGTCAGCCTCTGAATCCCTAACAAACAAGGCGACCAATCAGTGGCCAAACATATTGACAAAACACATTTCCCGCATATTTCCTTGACAATTGCAATGCTGTGTGCAACTGTATCAATAACGTGGTATTGATGTCTCAATATCGACGAAATATCCGCATGGGTTTAGCTGTGGTCTATTGTAACGTTTGAGAGTCTTGAGTGAATCATTGTGTTTTGTCACCAATATAAAACAGGAGAAATCGGCTGTCGGAGGTCCGAGGTCTCGTGTCGGTGCTGTACACCGTGCACATAAGCGAACCAGATGAGACTCTGGTATGGGTCTCTGTCTGTATCATTGCACTATCCTCCAAAAATCTATCCAAAAATGACTAATCTCTTCAGGAGGACTATAAATAAACGTAAAACACACAGTCCGATTAGCGTGAATGTTAGCACGCTCGCTCCTCACCAATGCGACCCGGGTTCGATACTCTGAACGGGAAGCATGTGAGATGGTACGGTGGTCGCCAGCTCGGATAGGTGGGTTTCTCCGCGTACTCCCGTTTCCTCCCACACGAATGACAACATATACGCTTTCATCCGCGCCAACGAGAGTGGTTAATATAAATTGTTAGAACTTGCTTCGCAATCGTTATAAAATAAAAGAGTTTAAACTAAATAGGACAAATGCTTAGAATTGGCCGAATTGTGTAGTGTGCATTCTATAGAACTCAAGAGTTCACCCCTGATCAGGAATAAGTGATAAATGTTCATATGTGATAATGTTGGCTGTTGCTATTGTATGTTGGAGAGTTGTTTACAGTATTATACACATGAAATACGGAGGGTCTTCTTCGCCACAACATAAAATGGCGATGCACCATTGTGGGCCCTGTAAACATTAATAACATAGACAGGCGTACAGACAGACAGACAGACAGACAGACAGACAGACAGACAGACAGACAGACAGACAGACAGACAGACAGACAGACCAGGATCAATCCATTGTGTAACTTCCTGTTTAATCCAGGATCAATCCACTGTCTAACTTCCTGTTTAAACCAGGATCAATCCACTCTCTAACTTCCTGTTTAAACCAGGATCAATCCACTGTCTAACTTCCTGTTTAAACCAGGATCAATCCACTGTCTAACTTCCTGTTTAAACCAGGATCAATCCACTGTCTAACTTCATGTTTAAACCAGGATCAATCCATTGTGTAACTTCCTGTTTCAACCAGGATCAATCCATTGTGTAACTTCCTGTTTAAACCAGGATCAATCCATTGTGTAACTTCATGTTTAAACCAGGATCAATCCATTGTGTAACTTCCTGTTTCAACCAGGATCAATCCATTGTGTAACTTCCTGTTTAAACCAGGATCAATCCATTGTGTAACTTCCTGTTTAAACCAGGATCAATCCATTGTGTAACTTCCTGTTTAAACCAGGATCAATCCACTGTCTAACTTCCTATTTAAACCAGGATCAATCCATTGTGTAACTTCCTGTTTAAACCAGGATCAATCCATTGTGTAACTTCATGTTTAAACCAGGATCAATCCATTGTGTAACTTCATGTTTAAACCAGGATCAATCCATTGTGTAACTTCATGTTTAAACCAGGATCAATCCATTGTGTAACTTCCTGTTTCAACCAGGATCAATCCATAGTCAGCATGCTCGCGAGTATTGTGACTGCATAGCTTGATAGACAAGTTCAACTATTCACTATGGACAACATGTACAGATACGATGCATATAGTATGATCAATGTGTCCATCCAACCAGCTATACAACCAACTATACAACCAGCTATACAACCAGCTATGCAACCAGCTACACAACCAACTATACAACCAACTATACAACCAGCTACACAACCACCTATACAACCAGCTATGCAACAAGCTATACAACCAACCATACAACCAGCTATACAACCAGCTATATTATACAAGCAGCTATACAACCAATTATACAACCAACTATACAACCAGCAATACAACCAAATATACAACCAGCTATACAACCACCTATACTATACAGCCAGCTATACAACCAACTATACAACCAACTATACAACCAGCAATACAACCAACTATACAACCAGCTATACAACCACCTATACTATACAGCCAGCTATACAACCAGCTATACAACCAACTATACAACCAACTATACAACCAACAATACAACCAGCTATACAACCAGCTATGCTATACAACCAGCTATACAACCAGCTATACTATAAAACCAGCTATACTATACAACCAGCTATACAACCAGCTATGCAACCAGCTATACAACCAGCTGTACTATACAACAAGCTGTACAACCAGCTATACAACCAGCTGTACTATACAACCAGCTATTCAACCAGCTATGCAACCAGCTATACAACCAGCAATACAACCAACTATACAACCAACTATACAACCACCTATACTATACAACCAGCTATGCAACCAACTATACAACCAGCTATACTATACAACCAGCTATACAACCAGCTATACAACCAGCTATACAACCAGCTATGCAACCAGCTATACAACCAACTATACAACCAACTATACAACCAGCTAAACAACCAACTATACAACCAACTATACAACCAGCTATACAACCACCTATACTATACAGCCAGCTATACAACCAGCTATACAACCAACTATACAACGAACTATACAACCAGCTATACAACCAACTATACAACCAACCATACAACCAACTATACAACCAACTAAACAACCAGCTATGCTATACAACCAGCTATACAACCAGCTATACTATACAACCAGCTATACTATACAACCAGCTATACAACCAGCTATGCAACCAGCTATACAACCAGCTGTACCATACAACAAGCTATCCAACCAGCTATACAACCAGCTGTACTATACAACCAGCTATACAACCAGCTATACAACCAGCTATACAACCAGCTATACAACCAACTATACAACCAACAATACAACCACCTATACTATACAACCAGCTATGCAACCAGCTATACAACCAGCTATACTATACAACCAGCTATATTATACAACCAGCTATACAACCAGCTATACAACCAGCTATGCAACCAGTTATACAACCAGCTATACAACAAGCTATACAACCAACTATGCAACCAACTATACAACCAGCTATACAACCAACTATACAACCAACTATACAACCAACTATACAACCAGCTATACAACCAGCTATGCTATGCAACCAGCTATACAACCAACTATGCAACCAGCGATACAACCAACTATACAACCAGCTATGCAATACAACCAGCTATACTATACAACCAGCTATACTATACAACCATATATACTATACAACCAGCTATACTATACAACCAGCTATACTCTACAACCAGCTATACTATACAACCAGCTATACAACCAGCTATACTATACAACCAGCTATACAACCAGCTATACTATACAACCAGCTATACTATACAACCAGCTATGCAACCAGCTATACAACCAGCTGTACTATACAACAAACTGTCCAACCAGCTATACAACCAGATGTACTATGCAACCAGCTATACAACCAGCTATACAACCAGCTATGCAACCAGCTATACAACCAACTATACAACCAACAATACAACCACCTATACTATGCAACCAGCTATGCAACCAGCTATACAACCAGCTATACTATACAACCAGCTATACAACCAGCTATACAACCAGCTATACAGCCAGCTATACAACAAGCTATACAACAAGCTATACAACCAACTATGCAACCAACTATACAACCAGCTATACAACCAACTATACAACCACCTATACAACCAGCTATGCTATACAACCAGCTATACAACCAGCTATACAACCAGCGATACAACCAGCTATACAGCAAGCCATACAGCAAGCTATACAACCAACTATACAACACGCTATGCAACCAACTATGCAACCAACTATACAACCAGCTATGCAATACAACCAGCTATACTATACAACCAGCTATACTATACAACCAGCTATACTATACAACCAGCTATACTATACAACCATATATACTATACAACCAGCTATACTATACAACCAGCTATACTATACAACCAGCTATACTATACAACCAGCTATACAACCAGCTATACTATACAACCAGCTATACTATACAACTAGCAATACTATACAACCAGCTATACAACCAGCTATGCTATACAACCAGCTATACTATACAACCAGCTAAACTATACAACCAGCTATACAACCAGCTATACTATACAACCAGCTATACTATACAACCAGCTATACTATACAACCAGCTCTACAACCTGCTATACTATACAACCAGCTATACAACCAGCTATGCAACCAGCTATACTATACAACCAGCTATACTATACAACCAACTATACTATACAACCAACTATACTATACAACCAGCTATACAACCAACTGTACTATACAACCAGCTATACTATACAACCAGCTATACACACAGCTATGCAACCAGCTATACAACCAGATATATAACCAGCTGTACTATACAACAAGTTAAACAACCAGCTATACAACCAGCTGTACAACCAGCAATACAACCAGCTATACAACCAACTATCCAACTAACTATGCAACCAGCTATACATCCAACTATACAACCAACTATACAACCAGCTATACAACCAACTATACAACCAGCTATACAACCAGCTATGCTATGCAACCAGCTATACAACCAGCTATGCAACCAGCTATACTATACAACCAGCTATACTATACAACCAACTATACTATACAACCAACTATACTATACAACCAGCTATACAACCAACTGTACTATACAACCAGCTATACTATACAACCAGCTATACACACAGCTATGCAACCAGCTATACAACCTGATATATAACCAGCTGTACTATACAACAAGCTATACAACCAGCTATACAACCAGCTGTACAACCAGCTATACAACCAGCTATACAACCAACTATCCAACTAACTATACAACCAACTATACAACCAACTATACAACCAACTATACAACCAGCTATACAACCAACTATACAACCAGCTATACAACCAGCTATGCTATACAACCAGCTATACTATACAACCAGCTATACAACCAGCTATACAACCAGCTATACAACCAACCATACAACCAACTATACAACCAACTATACAACCAGCTATACAACCAGCTATACAACTAGCTATAATATACAACCAGCTATACTATACAACCAGCTATACAACCAGCTATGCAACCAGCTATGCAACCAGCTGTACTATACAACAAGCTGTACAACCAGCTATACAACCAGCTGTACTATACAACCAGCTATTCAACCAGCTATGCAACCAGCTATACAACCAGCTATACAACCAACTATACAACCAAATATACAACCAGCTATACTATACAACCAGCTATACAACCAGCTATACAACCAGCTATACAACCAGCTATACAACCAGCTATACAACCAGCTATACAACCAGCTATACAACCAACTATACAACCAACTATACAACCAACTATACAACCACCTATACTATACAACCAGCTATGACACCAACTATACAAACAGCTATACTATACAACCAGCTATACAACCATCTATACAACCAGCTATACAACCAGCTATACAACCAGCTATACAACCAGCTATGCAACCAGCTATACAACCATCTATGCAACCAACTATACAAACAACTATACAACCAGCTATACAACCAACTATACAACCAACTATACAACCAACTATACAACCCGCTATGCAACCAGCTATGCTATACAACCAGCTATGCAACCAGCTATACAACCAGCTATACAACCAGCTATACAGCAAGCTATACAGCAAGCTATACAACCAACTATACAACAAGCTATACAACCAGCTATACAGCAAGCTATACAACCAACTATACAACAAGCTATACAACCAACTATACAACCATCTATACAACCAGCTATGCTATACAACCAGCTATACAACCAACTATGCAACCACTTATACTATGCAACCACATATACAACCACCTATACAACCAGCTATACTATACAACCAGCTATACAACCAGCTATACTATACAACCAGCTATAGTATACAACCAGCTATACTATACAACCAGCTATACAACCAGCTATACTATACAACCAGCTATAGTATACAACCAGCTATACTATACAACCAGCTATACAACCAGCTATACTATACAATCAGCTATACTATACAACCAGCTATGCTATACAACCAGCTATACTATACAACCAACTATACTATACAACCAGCTATACTATACAACCATATTTACTATACAACCAGCTATACTATACAACCAGCTAGACTATACAACCAGCTATACTATACAACCAGCTATACTATACAACCAGCAATACTATACAACCAGCTATACAACCAGCTATGCTATACAACCAGCTATACTATGCAACCAGCTATACTATACAACCAGCTATACTATACAACCTGCTATACTATACAACCAGCTATACAACCAGCTATGCAACCAGCTATACTATACAACCAGCTATACTATACAACCAAATATACTATACAACCAACTATACTATACAACCAGCTATACAACCAGCTATACAACCAGCTATACAAC
Organism: Archivesica marissinica; assembly: GCA_014843695.1. Classification (NCBI taxonomy): domain Eukaryota; kingdom Metazoa; phylum Mollusca; class Bivalvia; order Venerida; family Vesicomyidae; genus Archivesica; species Archivesica marissinica. The sequence continues at coordinate 67,792,516 of CM026402.1, forward strand.
CAGCTATACAACCAACTATACAACCAACTATACAACCACCTATACTATACAACCTGCTATGCAACCAACTATACAACCAACTATACAACCAACCATACAACCAGCTATACTATACAACCAGCTATACAACCAGCTATACAACCAGCTATGCAACCAGCTATACAACCAGCTATACAACCAGCTATACAACCAGCTATACAACCAACTATACAACCAACTATACAACCAGCTATACAACCAACTATACAACCAACTATACAACCAACTATACAACCAGCTATACAACCAGCTATGCTATACAACCAGCTATACAACCAGCTATACAACCAGCTATACAACCAGCTATACAACCAGCTATACAAACAGCAGCTGTATCATTACAACCTTTTTTATTAATTTCAAATCTCAGATTGCATGTTTAACCCTTTCTCTCATAGAAGTACCTCTTCACGCCATTACCAATACGACATACATTGACAATGGAGTAGCCAAACCAATGTTCATAATAATGGCCAGAATCTCATGTAGTCCCAGTAATATCTATGGAGGTGGGATAGATAATTATGATGACTACTTATCCACAGCATGATAGCTAAATGGCTGTCGTTTGTATGGAGATATAATAGTATATTAATCTAAATCTCTATGTAGTCCCAGTAATATCTATGGAGGTAGGATAGATATGGCGGCTACTTATCAACTCCATGATAGCTAAATGGCTGCCGTGTGTATGGAGATATAATAGTATATTAATCTAAATCTCTATGAAGGAAAGGGTTAAAGGTTAAACTTTATTTAAGTTACAACGATTGCGAAGCAAGTTTTAGCAACTTATATTAATCACTCGCGGTTGGCGCGGATGAAAGTGTACATACGTGTGTGAGGAAACCGGAGTACCCGGAGAAAACACACCGGTTCAATTTGGCGACCACCGTACTATTTCACATACTTCCCGGTCCGAGGATCGAACCCGTGTTGCATTGGTGAGAAGCGAGCGCGCTAACCACTGCTAATCAGACAGCCACGGATTGCATGCTTACAATAGTCGGTTGTCCTTTTGATCGACATCTCCTAAAGAGATTAATCATTTTAGATTGTTGTAGGATAGTGCAATGATACAGACAGAGACCCATTCCAGAGTCTCCTCTGGTTCTTTTACCCTCACGGTGTACAGCACCGACACGAGACCTCGGTTTAAAGTATCATCTGAAAGACTGTTAATTGTATTATTGTCAGACGGGGGATCGAACCTGCGATCCCTGGATTACCAGTCCAGCGTGTTACCACTGGACTACATATCTGTCTTTTTAAATGACGGTGTACAGCACCAACACGAGACCTCGGTTTAAAGTCTCATCTGAAAGACTGTTAATTTGACACACATTTGCCTCATCTTTTTGTTCACATATACCATACACGTGCAACCTTTCCCAGCATGGTTAACTATATTGAATACACACGCGCGCCTAAACAATATGTTAATACTACCAAACAGATGTTGCAACATCATATTATCGTACATACAACTAAACCGTTAAATCGTTATGTATTATGTGTCTAAAACAATATATATGTATGTAGATACAATATACAATATACAAGATACAAGATACAATATACAAGATACAATATACAAGATACAATATACAAGATACAATATACAATATACAATATACAAGATACAATATACAATAGTCAAGATACAAGATACAAGATACAATATACACTATACAAGATACAAGATTATACAATAGTCAAAATACAAGATATAATATACAAGATACAAGATACAAGATACAATATACAATAGTCAAGATACAATATATAATATACAAGATACAATATACAATATACAATATACAAGATACAAGATACAATATACAAGATACAAGATACAATATACAATAGTCAAGATACAAGATACAAGATACAATATACAATAGTCAAGATACAATATACAAGATACAAGATACAATATACAAGATACAAGATACAATATACAATAGTCAAGATACAAGATACAATATACAATATTCAAGATACAAGATACAAGATACAAGATACAATATTCAATATTCAAGATACAAGATGCAATATACAATATACAAGATACAAGATGCAATATACAATATACAAGATACAAGATATAATATACAAGATACAAGATACAATATACGAGATACAAGGCACAATATACAAGATACAAGAAATATTATTTTGAGTCGGATGTACAACAATAAACACGAGGTATAATAGCTATTGGCCGACAAAAACAAAGATACAGAACGTATGGATTAAACAAACACCTGTGGGATAAAACATGGATTAAGCAAACACCTGTGGGATAACAACATAAAGTTACATTGGCATTATAAAATATTATGCAGTTCAATAATTTAAATCTAAAAAAATCTAAAAAATCTAGTAGTGGAGTAAAACATAGTACGGTAGATCGAGATCAATACAATGATAAATAATTATTTCATTTAGAAGTTTAAAGGTGTAGATAAGAATCATTATTGTTCAGAATGTGATATTCCTACGAGATGGACTATATGGTTTGGTGTACAATGAAATGATACAAGCGGATACGTGGACTAATTCTAAGTGACCACAAGAGAATTTGAAACACGACGAATACAAATCCTGATGAAGATTTAGTTGCCAGGCAACATAATTAATGCACAATTCCTAGTCAGACGTGTATGATAGCAGGTTTAGAAACTTTATAACTAATAAGCACTATTGATTAAATATAATGAAGGTGACATGCGGATATGTATCTAAACATAATGATTGTGTTGATGGTGTAAAGTATAAGGTAGATTGCAGATTTTCCACGGCATTGTGAAATAGTTCATGCATGTTTTGTGTACTTGTATGGTCAAATAATATACGGTCCGAAAGCGAGCATGGTTGTTGCCCCTGTATTGTGTGATACTTCACAAGCCAAACTCGAGTATGGTTGTTGCACCTGTATTGTGTGATACTTCACAAGCCGAAATCGAGTATGGTTGTTGCACCTGTATTGTGTGATTCTTCACAAGCCGAAATCGAGTATGGTTGTTGCACCTGTATTGTGTGATACATCACAAGCCGAAAGCGAGCATGGCTGTTGTACCTGTATTGTGTGATACTTCACAAGCCGAAAGCGAGCATGGTTGTTGTACCTGTATTGTGTGATACTTCACAAGCCGAAAGCGAGCATGGTTGTTGCACCTGTATTGTTTGATACATATACATACTGGATAGCGAAACAAATCGAGACCCGAGTGGGATTCGAATCTACAGCGGTGAGAGCAAGTGGTTTGAAGACAGTGAACTTAACCACTCGGCAACGGACGGAGGCCCTTTAAGCTGACTTGTGTGATGTATCCTAATTTGTAAGAGAAATTTCCACAGTGCAATGAGAGACATTGGTCAGTAACTGCCTCTGGATAAGACTCCTTAAAAGTATGTAGGTCCTCTTAAGTGGTTTTCTCTGTTTTTATCGTTGTTTCCTTTGCGCACCATGCTATCAGTGTGCATGCACGTTCTCGTCTTATAATTATTATGTTAGTATATCTCGACAGATACCCTACAGTATATGCAATGTGTAAATGTGTAAATTTGTTTTATCAATTAACTAACTTAATTTAGATAAAATCACATTTATCATTACTCAACATCTTGTTAGGGAACAAAGGTAAAAACAAAGGATTCCAATTGAAAGGACGGATCTGTAGTCCAGTGGTAACACCCTGGACTGGTAATCCAGGGATCGCATGTTCGATCCCCCGCCTGCCACTAATAAAATTAACAGTCTTTTAGATGGGACTTTAAACCGAGGTCTCGTATCGGTGACGTACACCATGCACGTAAAAGAACCAGAGGAGACTCTGGAATTGGTATCTGTCTGTATCATTGCACTATCCTCCAAAAACCTAAAATGAGTAATCTCTTCAGGAGGCGTCGCTCATATGGGCAACCGGTAGCGACGATAAATAAACGTAAAACACTCCCGAAAGGACCGCTATGCATATCGAGACTGCCAAGGGAGGTAATGGAAAAGCCAGCGAGGTCTCTCATTACACATGTTATAAGATGATGTTATAAGTTTTTATATTTCATCGAAAAACATACATTAAATTCCGTCTTCCTCTTTGCATCTAATTTAAATAACTGGGGTAGTTTGAAGCATGACGCACACATTATCTCATTCTTCTGGGTATCACGAATCACCACAACCATACGTAATTGCCAGGTGGGATGATGCTAGATGATGGTAACGAAAAGTAGTGCGTATTATATTCATACGCATAAAGTAGTGCGTATTATATCCATACGCAAAAAGTAGTGTGTATTATATTCATACTCAAAACGTAGTGCGTATTATATTAATACGCATAAAGTAGTGCGTATTATATTCATACGCATACAGTAGTGAGTATTTTATTCATACGCAAAAAGTAGTGCGTATTATATTCATACGCATATACAGTAACAGGAAGAATAAGGTATACATGTATAATACAATGACATGATGAAAAACGTAATTGAAGCTGCCACAAGTGTGTCAGTTTAAACACGCAAACAAGCGATTAACCACATGACCGCATACACAGACTCTCCCTTCATAGTGGAGGAATAAAAGAATTTATATATACAACAACACAAAAGCTATCTCCCTCTGCCTAACATTCCCCGCCTTAGTTTATACAAATTTATTTTAGCTCGATTGCGAAACAAGTTTTTACAACATTAGATTAATTGCTCTTGATACCTTTTTTCCTTATGGAATACATCGCCATGAGGGAGAGAGTAGAAGTAGCAATGAGGGAGAGAGAAGAGGTAGCCATGAGGGAGAGAGTAGAGGTAGCAATGATGGAGAGAGAAGAGGTAACCATGAGGGAGAGAGAAGAGGTAGTCATGAGGGAGAGAGAAGAGGTAGCAATGAGGGAGAGAGTAGAAGTAGCAATGAGGGAGAGAGAAGAGGTAGCCATGAGGGAGAGAGAAGAGGTAGCCATGAGGGAGAGAGAAGAGGTAGCCATGAGGGAGAGAGAAGAGGTAGTCATGAGGGAGAGAGAAGAGGTAGCAATGAGGGAGAGAGAAGAGGTAGCAATGATGGGATGAGAAGAGGTAGTCATGAGGGAGAGAGAAGAGGTAGTCATGAGGGAGAGAGAAGAGGTAGCAATGATGGGATGAGAAGAGGTAGTCATGAGGGAGAGAGAAGAGGTAGCAATGATGGGATGAGAAGAGGTAGTCATGAGGGAGAGAGAAGAGGTAGTCATGATGGAGAGAGAAGAGGTAGTCATGAGGGAGAGAGAAGAGGTAGCCATGAGGGAGAGATAAGAGGTAGTCATGGGGGAGAGAGAAGAGGTAGCCATGAGGGAGAGAGAAGAGGTAGCCATGAGGGAGAGAGAAGAGGTAGCCATGAGGGAGAGAGAAGAGGTAACTATGAGGGAGAGAGAAGAGGTCATATGGAAATTAATTGCCTTAACGACACACTCGTAACTGCTACAGTGTGAACTCCAGGCCTTTAGCACCTGAAGCGAAGGCGCTATCAAGACGACATCACAACTTCTACTGTAACTGTAGCAATATATTAGTGATTGCAAATCCCATATGACAGCACCTTACATCCGCATACAGGTTTGTGCGCACCCTATTTCTCCATAAAGCTACCAGGAAGCGCGGAAGACGTGGGGAAGATTATGTACATATTTAATTTCGGCTAGTCAACAAAGGTTACGCATAAAGATTGCAATCAGCTCATCGTAATACACTTGAACACTTGGTTTTTATGGACAGTTACCTATTCAACCATAGCGACACAATACATAAGATTAAAATGACAACCTATTCTAAACTGCTAAACCACAAAATGACGTGTCGTCTCATAGCAACTGGAAATATAGAGACTATTAGGTTACTGTCTTATAGGTATTAATTAGGGAGGGCAACGAATATTCGAATATTGACTCGAACGTCCGAGTATCCGAATACTATTCCAGTATTCGAATATTCGGGAAATATTTAATATAGTAAATAAACTGTTATACAATCAGAAACGCTATTTTCTATTGAAGCCATCATAAAACCTTCCAATACAAGCGAACTCGCCCCAGGATGTATAAATAAACCATGATGTGGTCGCATCCATGACAGGTGACAGACGGATCTGTAGTCCAGTGGTTAACATGCTGGACTGGCAATCGAGGGATCGCAGGTTCAATCCCCCGTCTGACCCTAATAAAAGTAACAGTCTTTCAAATGGGACTTTAAACCGAAGTCTCGTGTCGGTGCTTTACACCGTGCACGTACAAGAGACAGAAGGATTCTGGAATGGGTCTCTGTCTGTATCATTGAACTATCCTCCAAAATCTAAAATGACTAATCTCTTAGAAGAGATTAGTCATTTTAGAGTTGTGGAGGATAGTGAACTGTGGCTGGGCTGGCTGGCTCGTCTGGAACCTGCAACATCTTGGTTATGAGGTGGACATTATTTCCATTGCGCCACGGGGACCCGTGACCTTGCCTCGTACACTGTTAAATGTACAAGCACACTGTATTGTGTTGTTTGCTGTAGACATGCCAATGCTTATAAATTTACGTTTTGATTTCAGAACATTTTTACAATGACTACCGTGCTGGCCGTGCTTGTCGTAGCGGTGCTGTTGCCCAAGTGGTCTGAAGCTGGTAAATATTGTTTTCTATAATACAATAATATATGTTCACAGATTACCCAGAATTAAGTGTTGAATATAGTATCATCGAGTTATGTTACTTTGTGGATTCCATAGAATGAAGTTACGATGGATCTAGTAAATTCGAGGTATAGCAATACTTCGCCGTCTTTCACGGCCGGAACTAATTCATAGTCTTAATTGGTTGTCCGATTGGCGCGCGCTCACCTCTCACCAATGCTGTCCGATTAGCGCAGTAGTGAGCGCGCTCACTTCTCACCAATGCTGTCCGATTAGCGCAGTAGTTAGAGTGCTCGCTTCTCACCAATGCTGTCCGATTAGCGCAGTAGTGAGCGCCCTCGCTTCTCACCAATGCTGTCCGATTAGCGCAGTAGTGAGCGCCCTCGCTTCTCACCAATGCTGTCCGATTAGCGCAGTAGTTAGCGCGCTCGCTTCTAACCAATGCTATCCGATTAGCGCAGTAGTTAGAGCGCTCGCTTCTCACCAATGCTGTCCGATTAGCGCAGTAGTGTATATACAACGATTGCGAAGCAAGTTTTAACAACTTATATTAATCACTTTCGGATGAAAGCGTATATGTGGTTATTCGTGTGGGAAGAAACCGGAGTACCCGGAGAAAACCCACCTGTCCGATCTGGCGATCACGGAACCATCTCACATACTTCCCGTTCCGAGGATCGAACCCGGGTTGCATTGGTGAGAATCGGACAGATGGTTATCTCTGGGTACTCCGGTTTCCACCAACACAAATGACCACATATAGGCTTTCCTCCGCATCAACTAGCTACAAGCTTTCGATAATCCAGTTTCGTTTTGTATACAATATATATGTACTGCACATTATGAACGAATAAATATGTTTAAACCAACGAGGGTGATTAATTCCTGTCTTCTCTGTGTTGTGTTCAGATGCTTTGCTGGCAATGATATCCTTCAACTATCTACATGCTCCCTTTCATTTTTAATTTCATTGCTGAACTATCTGCAGTACATTACTGAACTATCTGCAGTACATTACTGAACTATCTGCAGTACATTACTGAACTATCTGCAGTACATTAGTGAACTATCTGAAATACACTACTGAACTATCTATAATACACTACTAAACTATATGCAGTACATTACTGAACTATCTACTGCACACTACTGAACTATCTGCAGTACTTACTGAACTATCTACATCTTCACTGACTATCTACAATACATGACTGAACTATCGCAGTACATTACTGACCTTCTAACAATACCACCTATAAACTATCTACAGTACATTCTGAACTACTGCGTACATACTGACTACTGCAGTACAATACTGACCTAGCTACAATCACGACTGAACTTCTACATCATTACTGAACCTATCTACAGGGCATTAGGACTCTTACTTACATTACTGCACTATCAACGTACATTCGACTATCTACAATACACTACTGAACTATCTACAGTACATTACTGAACTATCTACAGTACACTACTGAACTATCTACAGTACATTACTGTACTATCTACAATACACTACTGAACTATATACAGTACATTACTGAACTATCTGCAGTACATTACTGAACTATCTGCAGTACATTACTGAACTATCTGCAGTACATTACTGAACTATCTGCAGTACGTTACTGAACTATCTAGAGTACATTACTGAACTATCTGCAGTACGTTACTGAACTATCTACAGTACATTACTGAACTATCTGCAGTACGTTACTGAACTATCTACAGTACATTACTGAACTATCAGCAGTACGTTACTGAACTATCTACAGTACATTACTGAACTATCAGCAGTACGTTACTGAACTATCTAGGTTTGGTTTAATATGTGAACATTTTATTATAGCTGTAACCGACACAGCTTGCCCCAATGGAGACAGTGACTGTACAGCCGCTAACTCTGTGTGTGACAGCGCAGCTACCCCAATGTGTGCATGCGAGACGAACTACCGACAGAATCCAGCTACCGATACAGAATGCATAGCCGGTAAGTATATTAGTACTGAGCGCCGAGTACCTGGAGCCATTACCATTGTGCCCTTAGGCAAGGCATTTAAATTCCATGTTGAATCGTTTCTTTTCATAGATAAGTACCCATTGGAAATATACTGTAGGATAGCTGTCGAGATATATTAATTTAATAATTATAAGATGAGAAAGTGGATGAAAATACGTAGAATATTGTACAAAAGAAAACAACGATAAACAGAGAGTACACCAATTAAGATGACCTACCTACTTTTGGGGAGTATTCAGGGGAAGTAATTCACCGATGTATGTATATATACAGGTAATGCCACTATATATCTACTGTTGTCTGGGTAATGTCACTATATATCTACTGTTGTCTAGGTAATGTCACTATATATCTACTGTTGTCTAGGTAATGTTTTTGTGGATGTACCAAATCGCGCAAGAAATAGGTAACAAATGCATCGTTTTTGACTGTGGATGTACCAAATCGCGCAATAAATAGCTAACGAATGCATCGTTTTTGACTGTGGATGTACCAAATCGCGCAAGAAATAGGTAACGAACTATGCAATGTTTTACTGGCAGTATTGCGGGTATGTTTACGTAATATGTAATGTTTTACAGGCAGTATTGCGGGTATGTTTACGTAATATGGAATGTTTTACAGGCAGTATTGCGGGTATGTTTACGTAATATGCAATGTTTTACAGGCAGTATTGCGGGTATGTTTACGTAATATGTAATGTTTTACAGGCAGTATTGCGGGTATGTTTACGTAATATGGAATGTTTTACAGGCAGTATTGCGGGTATGTTTACGTAATATGCAATGTTTTACAGGCAGTATTGCGGGTATGTTTACGTAATATGTAATGTTTTACAGGCAGTATTGCGGGTATGTTTACGTAATATGGAATGTTTTACAGGCAGTATTGCGGGTATGTTTACGTAATATGGAATATTTTACAGGCAGTATTGCGGGTATGTTTACGTAATATGTAATGTTTTACAGGCAGTATTGCGGGTATGTTTACGTAATATGGAATGTTTTACAGGCAGTATTGCGGGTATGTTTACGTAATATGGAATATTTTACAGGCAGTATTGCGGGTATGTTTACGTAATATGTAATGTTTTACAGGCAGTATTGCGGGTATGTTTACGTAATATGGAATGTTTTACAGGCAGTATTGCGGGTATGTTTACGTAATATGGAATATTTTACAGGCAGTATTGCGGGTATGTTTACGTAATATGTAATGTTTTACAGGCAGTATTGCGGGTATGTTTACGTAATATGGAATGTTTTACAGGCAGTATTGCGGGTATGTTTACGTAATATGGAATGTTTTACAGGCAGTATTGCGGGAATGTTTAGGTAATATGTAATTTGTTATAGGCAGTATTGCGGGTATGTCTACGTAATATGTAATGTTTTACAGGCAGTATTGCGGGTATGTTTACGCAATATGTAATGTTTTACAGGCAGTATTGCGGGTATGTTTACGTAATATGCAATGTTTTACAGGCAATATTGCGGGTATGTTTACGTAATATGGAATGTTTTATTTTCAGCGATTGGTACCGCATGTACCGATAATGCACAGTGTTCTAGTGCAGTGACCCATTCCGCATGCGATACCACATGTAAATGCGATGCCACTTATATAGTAGATGCAACGAGCCATGCATGTGTCACAGGTATTTGAAATAAACATAGTATAGAATTATATATAATATTCTACTTCCAACATTAGTTTGCAGGTTCGATCCCCTGTCTGATCCTAATAAATTAACAGTCTTTCAGATAGGACGTTAAACCGAGGTCTCGTGTCGGTGCTGTACACCGTGCACATAAAATAACCAGAGGAGACTCTGGAATGGGTCTCTGTCTGACTCCAAACTCTAAAATGACTAATCTCTTCAGGAGGCGTCGTTCATATGGGCAACCGGTAGCGACGATAAATAAACGTAAAACACACAAACATTAGGTACTAGTATTTTTTCGTTCCGTTGCTAAACAATTATTTAAAATTGTATATACAATCACGGCTCTCGAAAACGTATTCCTAATGGAATGCAGTGCCACAAGTGAAAGAAAAGAGGTACTGTTGAGTGTGTGTTTTACGTCTATTTATCGTGGCTACCGGTTGCCCATATGAGCGATGCCTCCTGAAGAGATTAGTCATTTTATATATTTGGAGGGTAGTGGAATGATACAGACAGAGACCCATTCCAGAATCTCCTCTGGTATCTTTTACGTGTACAGTGTAAAGCACCGGCACGATTCCTCGGTTTAACGTCTCATCTGAAAGACTGTTTATTTTATTAGGGTCAGACAGGGGATCGAACCTGCGATCCATGGATTACCAGTCCAGCGTGTTAACCACTGGACTACATATCAGCCTGTTGAATGTTTCTACAGTACAACTGTACTTATGTCCTTAGACAGGGCATTTAAATTATTCCAGAGTCCTTTGAGCCTCTATCTAGTAAGGTAGTGATAGCGCAGTGGATGCGCGTTCGCCTCAGGTGCGAAAAGTCTGGAGTTCGAGTCCCGCTGGAGCTGTTACAATTGTGCCCTTAGGCAAGGCATTTAAATTCCACGTTGCCTCTTCTCTCTCCCTCGTGGCGATGAATTTCATCAGGAATGAGGTCACGTGAGTGATTAATATGAGTTGAAAGAACTTGTTTCGCAATCGAGCTAAAATACATTTGTATAAACTAAGACATGTTGCTGTGTACGCCTGCTTGTATCGGTCACGTGTCAGGTCACGTGTCAGGTCACGTGTCATTATGTTTGTAGTTTTGACGTGTAAGTCTGCGTGTATCAGCCACGTGTCATTATGTTTGTAGTTTTGAGAGTGTAAGTCTGCGTGTATCGGTCACGTGTCATTATGTTTGTAGTTTTGACGTGTAAGTCTGCGTGTATCGGTCACGTGTCATTATGTTTGTAGTTTTGACGTGTAAGTTTGCGTGTATCGGTCACGTGTCATTATGTTTGTAATGTTGACGTGTAAGTCTGCGTGTATCGGTCACGTGTCATTATGTTTGTAATGTTGACGTGTAAGTCTGCGTGTATCGGTCACGTGTCATTATGTTTGTAATGTTGACGTGTATGTCTGCGTGTATCGGTCACGTGTCATTATGTTTGTAATGTTGACGTGTAAGTCTGCGTGTATCGGTCACGTGTCATTATGTTTGTAGTTTGACGTGTATTTCTGATTGTAGTGTTGGGTAGTACCTGTACACAAGGCACAGACGACTGTTCCACAGTAGCCAACTCTGGGTGTACTGATGTATCCGGCTCGATGAAGTGTACATGCAATGTCGGGTACAAAACAGACACTAACATGTGCACGAAAGGTAAACTATCTGGGATACGATCGTATATAGGATATGACAGGAGTTTAGTTTAATAATATTGTATTGCATTATATATACATATACAACAATACAAAGATTGACACACAAATGAAAGCAACTGGGTTTGGCTACACGTTCTATTGCCATTAGTAATTGGCCCTCCCCAGTTAAATTAATCAAAAAGTTAAACTGAGTTGGCGTAATTATATTTCATGTATATAATAACATTTAATCCAGTTTCGTTTTGTATACAATATATATGTACTGCACATTATGAACGAATAAATATGTTTAAACCAACGAGGGTGATTAATTCCTGTCTTCTCTGTGTTGTGTTCAGATGCTTTGCTGGCAATGATATCCTTCAACTATCTACATGCTCCCTTTCATTTTTAAATTCATTGCTGAACTATCTGCAGTACATTACTGAACTATCTGCAGTACATTACTGAACTATCTGCAGTACATTACTGAACTATCTGCAGTACATTAGTGAACTATCTGAAATACACTACTGAACTATCTATAATACACTACTAAACTATATGCAGTACATTACTGAACTATCTACTGCACACTACTGAACTATCTGCAGTACATTACTGAACTATCTACAATGCATTACTGAACTATCTACAATACATTACTGAACTATCTGCAGTACATTACTGACCTATCTACAATACACTATATAACTATCTACAGTACATTACTGAACTATCTGCAGTACAATACTGAACTATCTGCGGTACAATACTGACCTATCTACAATACACTACTGAACTGTCTACAATACATTACTGAACTATCTACAGTGCATTACTGAACTATCTACATTACATTACTGAACTATCTACAGTACATTACTGACCTATCTACAATACACTACTGAACTATCTACAGTACATTACTGAACTATCTACAGTACACTACTGAACTATCTACAGTACATTACTGTACTATCTACAATACACTACTGAACTATATACAGTACATTACTGAACTATCTGCAGTACATTACTGAACTATCTGCAGTACATTACTGAACTATCTGCAGTACATTACTGAACTATCTGCAGTACGTTACTGAACTATCTAGAGTACATTACTGAACTATCTGCAGTACGTTACTGAACTATCTACAGTACATTACTGAACTATCTGCAGTACGTTACTGAACTATCTACAGTACATTACTGAACTATCAGCAGTACGTTACTGAACTATCTACAGTACATTACTGAACTATCAGCAGTACGTTACTGAACTATCTAGGTTTGGTTTAATATGTGAACATTTTATTATAGCTGTAACCGACACAGCTTGCCCCAATGGAGACAGTGACTGTACAGCCGCTAACTCTGTGTGTGACAGCGCAGCTACCCCAATGTGTGCATGCGAGACGAACTACCGACAGAATCCAGCTACCGATACAGAATGCATAGCCGGTAAGTATATTAGTACTGAGCGCCGAGTACCTGGAGCCATTACCATTGTGCCCTTAGGCAAGGCATTTAAATTCCATGTTGAATCGTTTCTTTTCATAGATAAGTACCCATTGGAAATATACTGTAGGATAGCTGTCGAGATATATTAATTTAATAATTATAAGATGAGAAAGTGGATGAAAATACGTAGAATATTATACAAAAGAAAACAACGATAAACAGAGAGTACACCAATTAAGATGACCTACCTACTTTTGGGGAGTATTCAGGGGAAGTAATTCACCGATGTATGTATATATACAGGTAATGCCACTATATATCTACTGTTGTCTGGGTAATGTCACTATATATCTACTGTTGTCTAGGTAATGTCACTATATATCTACTGTTGTCTAGGTAATGTTTTTGTGGATGTACCAAATCGCGCAAGAAATAGGTAACAAATGCATCGTTTTTGACTGTGGATGTACCAAATCGCGCAATAAATAGCTAACGAATGCATCGTTTTTGACTGTGGATGTACCAAATCGCGCAAGAAATAGGTAACGAACTATGCAATGTTTTACTGGCAGTATTGCGGGTATGTTTACGTAATATGTAATGTTTTACAGGCAGTATTGCGGGTATGTTTACGTAATATGGAATGTTTTACAGGCAGTATTGCGGGTATGTTTACGTAATATGCAATGTTTTACAGGCAGTATTGCGGGTATGTTTACGTAATATGTAATGTTTTACAGGCAGTATTGCGGGTATGTTTACGTAATATGGAATGTTTTACAGGCAGTATTGCGGGTATGTTTACGTAATATGCAATGTTTTACAGGCAGTATTGCGGGTATGTTTACGTAATATGCAATGTTTTACAGGCAGTATTGCGGGTATGTTTACGTAATATGTAATGTTTTACAGGCAGTATTGCGGGTATGTTTACGTAATATGGAATGTTTTACAGGCAGTATTGCGGGTATGTTTACGTAATATGGAATATTTTACAGGCAGTATTGCGGGTATGTTTACGTAATATGTAATGTTTTACAGGCAGTATTGCGGGTATGTTTACGTAATATGGAATGTTTTACAGGCAGTATTGCGGGTATGTTTACGTAATATGGAATATTTTACAGGCAGTATTGCGGGTATGTTTACGTAATATGTAATGTTTTACAGGCAGTATTGCGGGTATGTTTACGTAATATGGAATGTTTTACAGGCAGTATTGCGGGTATGTTTACGTAATATGGAATATTTTACAGGCAGTATTGCGGGTATGTTTACGTAATATGTAATGTTTTACAGGCAGTATTGCGGGTATGTTTACGTAATATGGAATGTTTTACAGGCAGTATTGCGGGTATGTTTACGTAATATGGAATGTTTTACAGGCAGTATTGCGGGAATGTTTAGGTAATATGTAATTTGTTATAGGCAGTATTGCGGGTATGTCTACGTAATATGTAATGTTTTACAGGCAGTATTGCGGGTATGTTTACGCAATATGTAATGTTTTACAGGCAGTATTGCGGGTATGTTTACGTAATATGCAATGTTTTACAGGCAATATTGCGGGTATGTTTACGTAATATGGAATGTTTTATTTTCAGCGATTGGTACCGCATGTACCGATAATGCACAGTGTTCTAGTGCAGTGACCCATTCCGCATGCGATACCACATGTAAATGCGATGCCACTTATATAGTAGATGCAACGAGCCATGCATGTGTCACAGGTATTTGAAATAAACATAGTATATAATTATATATAATATTCTACTTCCAACATTAGTTTGCAGGTTCGATCCCCTGTCTGATCCTAATAAATTAACAGTCTTTCAGATAGGACGTTAAACCGAGGTCTCGTGTCGGTGCTGTACACCGTGCACATAAAATAACCAGAGGAGACTCTGGAATGGGTCTCTGTCTGACTCCAAACTCTAAAATGACTAATCTCTTCAGGAGGCGTCGTTCATATGGGCAACCGGTAGCGACGATAAATAAACGTAAAACACACAAACATTAGGTACTAGTATTTTTTCGTTCCGTTGCTAAACAATTATTTAAAATTGTATATACAATCACGGCTCTCGAAAACGTATTCCTAATGGAATGCAGTGCCACAAGTGAAAGAAAAGAGGTACTGTTGAGTGTGTGTTTTACGTCTATTTATCGTGGCTACCGGTTGCCCATATGAGCGATGCCTCCTGAAGAGATTAGTCATTTTATATATTTGGAGGGTAGTGGAATGATACAGACAGAGACCCATTCCAGAATCTCCTCTGGTATCTTTTACGTGTACAGTGTAAAGCACCGGCACGATTCCTCGGTTTAACGTCTCATCTGAAAGACTGTTTATTTTATTAGGGTCAGACAGGGGATCGAACCTGCGATCCATGGATTACCAGTCCAGCGTGTTAACCACTGGACTACAGATCAGCCTGTTGAATGTTTCTACAGTACAACTGTACTTATGTCCTTAGACAGGGCATTTAAATTATTCCAGAGTCCTTTGAGCCTCTATCTAGTAAGGTAGTGATAGCGCAGTGGATGCGCGTTCGCCTCAGGTGCGAAAAGTCTGGAGTTCGAGTCCCGCTGGAGCTGTTACAATTGTGCCCTTAGGCAAGGCATTTAAATTCCACGTTGCCTCTTCTCTCTCCCTCGTGGCGATGAATTTCATCAGGAATGAGGTCACGTGAGTGATTAATATGAGTTGAAAGAACTTGTTTCGCAATCGAGCTAAAATACATTTGTATAAACTAAGACATGTTGCTGTGTACGCCTGCTTGTATCGGTCACGTGTCAGGTCACGTGTCAGGTCACGTGTCATTATGTTTGTAGTTTTGACGTGTAAGTCTGCGTGTATCAGCCACGTGTCATTATGTTTGTAGTTTTGACGTGTAAGTCTGCGTGTATCGGTCACGTGTCATTATGTTTGTAGTTTTGACGTGTAAGTTTGCGTGTATCGGTCACGTGTCATTATGTTTGTAATGTTGACGTGTAAGTCTGCGTGTATCGGTCACGTGTCATTATGTTTGTAATGTTGACGTGTAAGTCTGCGTGTATCGGTCACGTGTCATTATGTTTGTAATGTTGACGTGTATGTCTGCGTGTATCGGTCACGTGTCATTATGTTTGTAATGTTGACGTGTAAGTCTGCGTGTATCGGTCACGTGTCATTATGTTTGTAGTTTGACGTGTATTTCTGATTGTAGTGTTGGGTAGTACCTGTACACAAGGCACAGACGACTGTTCCACAGTAGCCAACTCTGGGTGTACTGATGTATCCGGCTCGATGAAGTGTACATGCAATGTCGGGTACAAAACAGACACTAACATGTGCACGAAAGGTAAACTATCTGGGATACGATCGTATATAGGATATGACAGGAGTTTAGTTTAATAATATTGTATTGCATTATATATACATATACAACAATACAAAGATTGACACACAAATGAAAGCAACTGGGTTTGGCTACACGTTCTATTGCCATTAGTAATTGGCCCTCCCCAGTTAAATTAATCAAAAAGTTAAACTGAGTTGGCGTAATTATATTTCATGTATATAATAACAAGTTT
>CM026402.1:67810573-67855277 GCA_014843695.1 Archivesica marissinica
GTCTAAAGAATAGTTCGTAGTAAATCAATGTATGGGTTTTACGTATATTTATCGTCGCTACCGGTTGCCCATATGCGAGACGCCTCCTGAAGAGATTAGTCATTTTAGATTGTTGGAGGATAGTGCAACGATACAGACAGAGACCCATTCCAGAGTCTCATTTGGTTCTTTTACGTGCACGGTGTACAGCACCGACACGAGACCTCGGTTTAACGTCACATTTGAAACATTGTTAATTTTATTAGAGTCAGACGGGGGATCGAACCTGCGATCCCTGGATTACCAGTCCAGCGTGTTACCACTGGACTACATATCCGTCTGTGTAAATGAATATATGCATAACCCCTCGTGTTCATGTGATCCCCCCTCCCCCACCGGACAATTTCTTCCGTATCATATGACATGGGTGACTATGCATAAGAGGGATTTCCCACTCCGAGAGATAACGGGTGGATAAAAACCGAGCTGACAGCGAATTTTCTGTGTGTGTGTGGTTTTTTTTTACATTTATTTATCGTCGCTACCGGTTGCCCATAATTATGAGCGACGCCTCCTGAAGAGATTAGTCATTTTAGATTGTTGGAGGATAGTGCAATGATACAGACAGAGACCCATTCCAGAGTCTCCTTTGGTTCTTTTACGTGCACGGTGTACAGCACCGACATGAGATCTCGGTTTTAAGTCCCATCTGAAAGATTATTAATTTTATTAAGGTCAGACGGAGGATCGAACCTGTGATTCCTGGATTACCACTGGACTACAGAATATTCTCTTTTCCCCCGAGTGTTGAGAGCAAAACGAACCGAGAACGCTTTACTTGCATGTTCCCCAATTAGCACAATCAGTATTAAAACACGTGACGTCATATCGTTGTACTAGCTGTCCATTATGAATACTATTGGACTGCTTTCAAAAGGCCAGAGTATTATATTAAATCCTATGCGTAAAATGTACGAATAATGTAGACTATTCCATATATTTGCACCAAAGAATTCTAAAGCGTAAACCCTTTCCTACATAGAGATTTAGGTTAATATACTATTATATCTCCATACAAACGACAGCCATTTAGCTATCATGCAGTGGATAAGTAGTCGCCATATCTATCCCACCTCAATATATATTACTGGGACTACATAGCGATTTAGGTTAATATACTATTATATCTCCACACAAACGACAGCCATTTAGCTATCATGCAGTGGATAAGTAGTCGCCATATCTATCCCACCTCAATATATATTACTGGGACTACATGAGATTCTGGCCTGCATTGTGGCTACAATATTTGAAACATAGTTCAATGTTTCCATTGTCTGCATAATGCATGCTATTTTTACTTAATAATATTTTCTTGCAACCTGTTTTCATAATGACGAATACAATTTACATATAACAATAACATTACTGTAACATTTATGATATATTAAAAAAAAAACTTACAATATCCGTATACATATACATGCCATTTTCAAAATGCAAATAGATTGGGCTACACGTTTTGAAAACATTAGCAACAGCCCCTTTCCAAAATGTCAAATTTGCTATCAATTTGTATATATCCCCATTCCGTACATTATATATCCCCATTCCATACATTATATATCCCCATTCCATACATTATATATCCCCATTCCATACATTATATATCCCCATTCCGTACATTATATATCCCCATTCCATACATTATATATCCCCATTCCATACATTATATATCCCCATTCCATACATTATATATCCCCATTCCATACATTATATATCCCCATTCCGTCATTATATATCCCCATTCCATACATTATATATCCCCATTCCATACATTATATATCCCCATTCCATACATTATATATCCCCATTCCATACATTATATATCCCCATTCCGTGCATTATATATCCCCATTCCGTTTATTATATATCCCCATTCCATATATTATATATCCCCACTCACCACCAGTGGCATAGCCTGCTGAAAATGACGTACAAGCTCGTTTGAACTAAATTAAGCACGGTAAGGTGGTCTGGGCGCCTTCTTCCTCCCTAATTTAATTTTAAACCTAGACATCAAATGGTGCACTCTGGGATCTTTTAGGGGACATTTACACACTAACGAACACATAAGAAAAGTTCATTTGTTCATCTACTATTGTAGATCTATATGCAGCCAAAAAGTAAAAATAAATCTTGAATATAATGTGCAAGTCCGGGCGATGTGGCGTAAAGGCAAGCTCTGTACATTCTGGCAGTTACTTGATTTTTGTTTTTTGTTATTTTAAACATAAGTTGCTTGTACAGTTTGTATATTAATATTTCAACCGTGAAATGATACGTTCAAACATAGGTTAATTTGATTATCACCCCACCATGTGTGGCGTCCCTGGTCCAGTGGTAGAGCGTCGGATTTGGAATCGAACTATAATGTTAGAATGTGTAGCAGCATTGCTACCCATACGTAAAAATTGAATGTTTCAAATATATTTTATTTCATACGATGTAATGCTGCTTTAAGCCAAGTGTTGTTTTTGAGTTGAAAGAGTAAAAATAAAGATGACTTCAAGTTTGACTACAACTTTAAAGCGACACTACATCGGTGAAAACGCAAATTTATACAGAATTTATTTTCCTATTATATGGTATAATTATTTTCCAAATATTTGCGTCAAAAACTGAGTATTTCAACTAATAAACAAGCGTCGTATATTCGATTTGTTGACATAACAAAATAATGTAAACAGGGTCGACATACATGCGTAATACAACCTGTGTATCCCTAATAACGAGATTTATGGTATATATTTACCGTTATATCTCACATTTGTGCCTATGCATATTTATGTGTAGACTAATCTTAATTAAATTTATTATCTCTAAGCGACAGTATCAAGCGTTTAGTATTGACTACAATGACAAAGAAATGTCAATTCAGGAGCGTGGATGACCTGTATATGAATTCCTACATTCACTTTTGAAAGTGTGTAGACCACAAACACACTGTTTATTGATTCAATAGTTGTGTTCGAATGTATTCGGAAGAATTTGTAGTAGCAATGCATTTATGCGTGAACAATGCGTTTTGTTGGCTTTTTGCGATGTAATGTCGCTTTAATTGCAGAAAATTATAAGCATTCAAATAATGAAGTGTATGTTATTTACAGTATTGGCTAGTACTTGCACGGACAACACTGAATGCTCAACAGACAATGCTTAATGCACGGGAACAACCGGGGCTATGACATGTACATGTAAAGCTGGATACCAAGGAGATGTACTGTGTGCTCTAGGTATACGTTTACTACAAAATACATTCTTTTATTTACCTATTATATGGTATAATTATTTTCCAAATATTTGCGTCAAAAACTGGGTATTTCAACTAATAAACAAGCGTCGTATACGCGATTTGTTGACATAACACAATAATGTAAACAGGGTCGACATACATGCGTAATACAACCTGTGTATCCCTAATAACGAGATTTATGGTATATATTTACCGTTATATCTCACATTTGTGCCTATGCATATTTATTTGTAGACTAATCTTAATTAAATTTATTATCTCTAAGCGACAGTTTCAAGCGTTTAGTATTGACTACAATGACACAGAAATGTCAATTCAGGAGCGTGGATGACCTGTATATGAATTCCTACATTCACTTTTGAAAGTGTGTAGACCACAAACACACTGTTTATTGATTCAATGTTAATGTTCGAATGTATTCGGAAGAATTTGTAGTAGCAATGCATTTATACGTGAACAATGCGTTTTGTTGGCTTTTTGCGATGTAATGTCGCTTTAATTGCAGAAAATTATAAGCATTCAAATAATGAAGTGTATGTTATTTACAGTATTGGCTAGTACTTGCACGGACAACACTGAATGCTTAACAGACAATGCTGAATGCACGGGAACCGGGACTATGACATGTGCATGTAAAGCTGGATACGGAGGAGCTGTACTGTGTACTCTAGGTATACGTTTACTACAAAATACATTATTTGCAGAGTGAAAGTTCAATTTCCGTATAAATAATATATTTCCCTCCCCACGCCCTCTCCACTCCCTCTCGCACTATATCTCCCTTTCCAATTACAATATCTACTCCCCCACTATATCACCCTCTCCCACTATCTATCTCCAATTTCCACTTCTTTTCGCCCTCCCCAACTCCATCTCCCTCTCAAATTACCATTCTCTATATCTCCCTTCCCAGTTCCTACTCCCCTCACCATCTCCCACTCTCATCTCCCTCTTAAATTCCATCTCCCTGTCACCCTCCACTCTCCAATTATATATCCCTATCCCCTCTCCCACTATCTTTCCCTCTCCATCTACCCGTCCCCTTTTCCCCAATCTATATCTCTCTCCAATTCCCTCTCCCTCTACCCGTCCCCTTTCCCCAATCTATCTCACTCTCCAATTGTCACTCCCTCTACCCGTCCCCTTTTCCCCAATCTATCTCCCTCTCCAATTCCCTCTCCCTCTACCCATCTCCTTTTCCCCAATATATCTCCCTCTCCAATTCTCACTCACTTTCCCCTTCCCTAGACATCTCCCTCTCCCATCTCAAGTTACATATATGATAATTACCTGAGAGGTTGTAAAACAACAAATAAATATTAAATACAATCATATTAAAAAGTAAAAACATACAGTCTGTTCATTTATATTTCCAATGTTTCATTTCTTCTGATACCACATCCACTGTGAAGAGATATTCAAATCAAACTGAAAAACAGCGAAACTATCACAAATGTAATGATTAGCATTGACACAGGGTCACATGTGCATGACGTCACTGTTTACGCACTGTATTCCTCTGCCAAATAATACAGAATACCAACCTTCAGTTTGCAATGGCCTGCATTCTTATAACACATATTTTCTACACATCAACTAGTCTGAAGTCTTCTCAAGTCACATAATTTCTCCAAAAAAACACAAAAACTATACACTGCCTGTCATGAAAATGCATTTTACCAAAAAAGTAAAAATAACCATATTAGTTATTAGGACTACATTCGGATGTACTTCTGCCTATTTACGTATAAACAACCTTGACATAACTTTGTTATAGTATATACATGTCCATTATTTATCTCCCCTTTCTGCAGCTAGTATCCTCCAGTTACGTCTATGATAACGATCATGTATGTTCCAACATCTAGCCACCCCCAATTTGCTTAGCTACTGTGTACTACGTTCATAACATGTACACGTTTATGTTAAATACTTATTCCCCGCTCAATGCTTCCGATTAGCGCAGTGGTTAGCGCACTCGCTTCTCACCAATGCAACCCGGGTTCGATCCTCGGACCGGGAAGTATGTGAAATGGTACGGTGGTCGCCTGATCGGACAGGTGGGTTTTCTCCACGTACTCCGGTTTCCTCCCACATGAATAACCACATATAAGCTTTCATCCACGCCAACGAGAGTGATTAATATAAGTTGTTAAAACTTGCTTCGCAATCGTTGTAAAATAAACAAAGTTTAAAAAAAATTCTTACATATGCACACACCACTGTAGTTTCCCCTTCGTGTTGTGGTATCGTCAACATCCCTGATATCGGCCCTCACCTGCTGTTTTCGGCCTTTGTTTATTCACGTGATGTCTGTTTACTTCCGGCACGCGAATGTCGTCATTGCTCTAAAACAGATGCTTTGGTACGTATGGTGTCCACATACTACTTATCAAACAGCAAACTGCGCGTAAAGCAGATAAATGTTCACATTTTATTTGAAAGTATACAAACGTTAATGTGTAGCCTAAAATGCCATTAAACAGAAGTAAATATAACGAAATATGTGTTTGTTTTTGTAAAATTAGAAATTTCATTATCTGCTCAGGAAGGTCACGTGATAGTTATGAGACAACGTCACTGTGTATATTTACAGGTCAATTCAAATATAGTGTTCCTCTTACAGCTTTTTAACATTTTTTAGACAATTGCATTAAATGCAAAAATGATCACTTTACTTAGTAATATTATTTCACCTGCTGTAAAACAGACTGACAAGAAGCCATTCACCGAAAAGCCTTAGACGGCCGATTACCGGTACGCCAATGGTAAATCGATTATATTTTTGCTATACAAATTTATTATAGCTCGATTGCGAAACAAGTTATTTCAACTTATATAAATCACTCTCGAGACCTCATTCCTGATGGAATCCATCGCCACGAGGGAGAGAGAAGAGGCAACGTGGAATTTAAATGCCTTGCCTAAGGGCACAGTCGTAACGGCTCCAGCGGGGCTCGAACTCCGAACCTTTCGCACCTGAAGCGAACTTGCATCCACTGCGCTATCACGACTTCCACAATGGTAAATCGATGAACCGTCACAGTCAAGGTCTCAGGTCCGAACAAGAATCCCCTTATAACACGTGCATTCTGTAAGCTCCGTAACGCCTGCTTGGTGTAAGACAGCAATAAGTCATGACATCACCATGCAAGTTTTTCACAATTTCCCAATGTAAACACCGGTTCAAAATGGAACGCGTAGGGATCCTAGCTGTATTGTAGGGTTGTTTACTAATCAATGCGCTGGAGCAAGTAGTACTGAAATAAAGTCACAACATGTCTTCTTCAAATGAGCATAAATGCCACAGATGCACCACAATCACAATAAGAAATGCACAGTCTCTGTTCTACAATAAAACATCTTCACATTATGGTCTGTAAAAACTACTTTGAATTCCTTCAGACTGAGTGGGGTCACACGTGAATAGCCTCATTCGGAACTAGATCACGCTACTCGGTCTTTACCGCTTAATTTCAATGTGATTTTATTTTGCTATGCGGCCATATTGTTTTCATGTATTCTCGAAGAATGCTTTGTCAAGATTTCCAAAGAACATAATGCTAACAAAATAAATATGTCACCCTGGTGAGAGTATATTGTCAATCCTCGAACAAATTGTTTTCCTCGGGTTGACAATATCCACTGTCACACGTGAACGCCTAGTTGTAGGTGGACTTAAATGTTCAAATGAATGGTTCTCTCGTTAAAGTTCTTAATCATCTTAGAAGTATACATGCACCGGGTATTGTATTCACCCGGTCTACCCCCGACTGTCGCTGGCACAAATTCCTGTGTACTCGACAGTTGGAGATATGAAAATCGAGCACACACTGAGATGACAGCAGCCCTCATAGCCCTCTAAACATCTAGTTATAATAATTACGAGAGGCAAAACCATCACATTTTAGATGATGGGTATTTTAATCTTCTTAGAAAACTCAGTCGCCCAAATGCATTTATGCGGTGGCGACTTTAAATAAACTTATTGGTCAGTTAGTCTCGTTAAACAGGCCCATAGCCACATTGAGGCACACAATGAGCTGTCTCAGTTAAAATTTCCAATTTCCAAAGCCAAAAAAAAAAAAAAAAAAAGGAAAAGTGAAAAAAATAAAATGCCAAAAATATCCCTTTGCTGTATAAAATGTTGACTGCTAAAGAGCTGAAAGGCCAGTACATAATTATACGCCTGTCATTAAATCAGAAAACGCAGGAATTCGCTTCTATACCCCAACATATTTGAGGAGGAACCCCCTAGAAGCCCCCTAGATTACCTTGGTTGAAATTTGCCTGTGTGTTTTACGTTTATTTATCGTCGCTACCGGTTACCCATATGAGCGACGCCTCCTGAAGAGATTAGTCATTTTAGATTTTGGAGGATAGTGCAATGATACAGACAGAGACCCATTCCAGAGCCTCCTCTTGTTCTTTTACATGCACGGTGTAAAGCACCGACACAAGACCTCGGTTAAAGACTGTTAATGTTATTAGGGTCAGACGGGGGATCGAACCTGCGATCCCTGTATTACCAGTCCAGCGTGTTACCACTTGGCTATAGATCCGTCTGTAAAAATTATCTCTGGCTACGGTACTGTTAAATATTGTCTTTATTATTGTTTTTACACTTATATAAGTTTGTCACAACCAATGCCTATTTTCAGTGCTTGGGTCAAGCTGTGCAAACGATGTGGACTGTACAGCTGTACTGAATGGAACCAAGTGTGTTTCAGACAAGTGCCAATGTATCTCAACAATGTACACAGCAGAAGATCATATCTGCAAGACAGGTACACTTCCATTGTGTGTGTGTTTTACGTATTTATCGTCGCTACCGGTTGCCCATATGCACTGAAGAGATTAACCATTTTAGATTGTTGGGGGATGGTGCAGTGAACCAGAGACCCATTCCAGTCTCCTCTGGTTCATTTATGTACACTGTGAACAGCACCGACACGAGACCTCGGTTTGAAATCCCGTCTGAAAGTCTGTTAATTTTATTAGGGTCAGATTGGGGATCAAACCTGCGATCCCTGGATTACCAGTCCAACGTGTTCACCACTGTTGCATTAATTTGATGCAGCTTAAAGGAATCACGGACGAAAGGGTCATTCATGTGTGAGGAAACCAGAGTACCGAGGGGAAAACACACCCTGTCCGATCACTATACTATCTCACATACTTCCCTGTCCGAGGATCGAACCCTGATTGCATTTGTGAAAAGCTAGCGCGCTAACCACTGCGCTAATCACAATGTGTGTACACATTTGTTCACACTACAGACTTTAAAAACGTTATTTATTTTACAACGATTGCGAAACAAGTTTTAACACCTTGTATTAATCACTCTCGTTGGCGCGGATGAAAGCGTATATGTGGTCTTTAGAGTGGGAGGAAACCGGAGTATCCGGAGAAAACCCACCTGTCCGATCTTGCGACAACCGTACCATATCAATACTTCCAGACTAAGGAGTTGTATTGGTTTTGTGGAAGTCGTGATAGCGCATTGATAGTGCGTTCGCTTCATGTTTGAGGTGTTAGGGGACCCGAGATCGCACCCAACTGTAGAAAGTATAATATATGCTGAAAGATATGTTTAAAAATAGATTTGGATGTAACCTTGACCTTAATAACTATTCAGGTTTGGCTACAACCTTGACCTTAAACTTGAATGCATATACCAAATCCCACTGACGCATCCATGGACTGTTAACATACAATGTATGAAAGAGCATATATTGGATAGCATGTTGTTGTGAAGTATTTGTTTATTATAGTCAGGCGCGTAGCTAGGCTTACGCATGTACGCATGTGTGTACGATTTATTTTGATAGTTCCTGACAATGAAATTAAATAAATGCGAAAAATGCAATAAAAACTGGATCGAAATGCCAACAGATATTGATTGTAGCTGATGTTCATAGTAGGCAAAAGTCACCTGAGACCATATAGCGGGGAGGGAATCTCCGGGTGGGGCATGCCCCCCGGACCCCCTAGAATGATGCATAATCCATATTTAGGCCTAGCTACGCGCCTGGTGGCGGTCTAGTCAAAAGTCGTGGATTTGCTAAGTTGAACTATGTTGTTATTTTATTAAGCTTTGGAGCAGGAATGTGTAACTGATACAACCATGTGCGTGTCAAATGCCGGATGTGTAGATGACAAGTGCGCATGCAACGCTGACTACACGAAACTTGATGATTTGTGTGGTATGTATAAAGGAACAGCTTACTACCATAATACATATTATGAACATTGGCAAACATTATATCAACATATTGCTTGACAGCACTATATCAACCTATATGTACATTGGCAAACATTATATCAACCTATATGTACATTGGCAAACATTATATCATCATATTGCTTGACAGCACTATATCAACCTATATGTACATTGGCAAACATTATATCAACCTATATGTACATTGGCAAACATTATAGCAACCTATATGTACATTGGCAAACATTATATCAACCTATATGTACATTGGCAAACATTATAGCAACCTATATGTACATTGGTCAAACATTATATCAACCTATATGTACATTGGCAAACATTATAGCAACCTATATGTACATTGGCAAACATTATATCAACCTATATGTACAGTGGCAAACATTATATCAACCTATATGTACATTGGCAAACATTATATCAACCTATATGTACATTGGGAAACATTATATCAACCTATATGTACATTGGCAAACATTATATCAAGCTATATGTACATTGGCAAACATTAAATCAACCTATATGTACATTGGCAAACATTATATCAACATATATGTACATTAGCAAACATTATATCATCATATTGCTTGACAGCACTATATCAACCTATATGTACATTGGTAACCATTATATCAACCTATATGTACATTGGTAAGCATTATATCAGCCTATATGTACATTGGCAAACATTAAATCAACCTATATGTACATTGATAAACATTATTTCATCCTATATGTACATTGGCAAACATTATATCAACCTATATGTAAATTAGCAAACATTATATCATCATATTGCTTGACAGCACTATATCAACCTATATGTACATTGGCAAACATTAAATCAACCTATATGTAAATTAGCAAACATTATATCATCATATTGCTTGACAGCACTATATCAACCTATATGTACATTGGCAAACATTAAATCAACCTATATGTACATTGGCAAACATTAAATTAACCTATATGTACATTGGCAAACATTATATCAACCTATATTTACATTAGCAAACATTATATCAACCTATATGTACATTGGCAAACAATAAATCAACCTATATGTAGATTAGCAAACATTATATCATCATATTGCTTGACAGCACTATATCAACCTATATGTACATTGGTCAAACATTATAGCAACCTATATGTACATTGGTCAAACATTATAGCAACCTATATGTACATTGGTCAAACATTATATCAGCCTATATGTACATTGGTCAAACATTATATCAACCTATATGTACATTGGTCAAAAATTATAGCAACCTATATGTACATTGATAAACATTATATCAACCTATATGTACATTGGCAAACATTATATCAACCTATATGTACATTGATAAACATTATTTCATCCTATATGTACATTGGCAAACATTATATCAACCTATATGTACATTAGCAAACATTATATCATCATATTGCTTGACAGCACTATATCAACCTATATGTACATTGGCAAACATTATAGCAACCTATATGTACATTGGCAAACAATAAATCAACCTATATGTACATTAGCTAACATTATATCAACCTATATGTACATTGGCAAACAATAAATCAACCTATATGTACATTGGTAAACATTATATCAACCTATATGTACATTGGTAAACATTATTTCATCCTATATGTACATTGGTCAAACATTATATCAACCTATATGTACATTGGTAAACCTTATATCAACCTATATGTACATTGGTAAACATTATATCAACCTATATGTACATTGGTAAACATTATATCAACCTATATGTACATTGGTAAACCTTATATCAACCTATATGTACATTGGTAAACATTATATCAACCTATATGTACATTGGTAAACATTATATCAACCTATATGTACATTGGTAAACATTATATCAACCTATATGTACATTGGTAAACATTATAGCAACCTATATGTACATTGGTCAAGCATTATAGCAACCTATATGTACATTGGTAAACACTATATCAACCTATATGTACATTGGTCAAGCATTATAGCAACCTATATGTACATTAGCAAACATTATATCATCATATTGCTTGACAGCACTATATCAACCTATATGTACATTGGCAAACATTATATCAACCTATATGTACATTGGTCAAGCATTATAGCAACCTATATGTACATTAGCAAACATTATATCATCATATTGCTTGACAGCACTATATCAACCTATATGTACATTGGTAAACCTTATATCAGCATATTGCTTGACAGCACTATATCAACCTATATGTACATTGGTAAACATTATATCAACCTATATGTACATTGGCAAACAGTATATCAACCTATATGTACATTGGTAAACATTATATCAACGTATATGTACATTGGCAAACAGTATATCAACCTATATGTACATTTGTAAACATTATATCAACCTATATGTACATTGGTAAACATTATATCAGCCAATATGTACATTGGTAAACATTATATCAACATATTGCTTGTATATCAACAAACAATATTCCAAACAGAATATCTACTATACCTGGTTGTACATTGTATAACACTACACCAGGTTGTACATTGTATTACACTACACCAGGTTGTACATTGTATTACACTACACCTGGTTGTACATTGTATAACACTACACCTTGATGAACATTGTATAACACTACACCTGGTTGTACATTGTACATCACTACACCTGGTTGTACATTGTATAACACTATACCTGGTTGTACATTGTATAACACTACACCTGGTTGTACATTGTATAACACTACACCTGGTTGTATGTTGTATAACACAACACCTGGTTGTACGTTGCTTAACACTACACCTGGTTCTACATTGTATAACACTACACCTGGTTGTACATTGTATAACACTACACCTGGTTGTACATTGTATAACACTACAACTGGTTGTGCATTGTATAATACTACACCTGGTTGTACATTGTATAACACTACACCTCGTTGTACATTGTATAACACTACATCTGGTTGTACATTGTATAACACAATACCTGGTTGTACATTGTAAAACACTACATCTGGTTGTACATTGTATAACACAACACCAGGTTGTACATTGTATTACACAACACATGGTTGTACATTGTATAACACTACACCTGGTTGTACGTTGTATAACACTACACCTGGTTGTACATTGTAAAACACTACACCTGGTTGTACGTTGTATAACACTACACCTGGTTCTACATTGTATAACACTACACCTGGTTCTACATTGTATAACACTACACCTGGTTGTACATTGCATAACACTACACCTGGTTGTACGTTGTATAACACTACACCTGGTTGTACATTGTATAACACTACACTTGGTTGTACATTGTATAACACTACACCTGGTTGTACATTGTATAACACTACACCTCGTTGTACATTGTATAACACTACACCTCGTTGTACATTGTATAACACTACACCTGGTTGTACAATGTATAACACTACACCTGGTTGTACGTTGTATAACACTACACCTGGTTGTACATTGTATAACACTACACCTGGTTGTACATTTTATAACACTACACCTGGTTGTACATTGTATAACACTACCCCTGGATGTACATTGTATAACACTACACCTGGTTATACATTGTATAAAACTACACCAGGTTGTACATTGTATAACACTACACCTGGTTGTACATTGTATAACACTACAGCTGGTTGTACTTTGTATAACACTACACCTGGTATACATTGTATAACACTACACCAGGTTCTACATTGTATAACACAATACCTGGTTCTACATTGTATAACACTACACCTGGTTGTACATTGTATAACACTACATCTGGTTGTACATTGTATAACACTACACCTGTTTGTACATTGTATAACACTACACCTGGTTGTACATTGTATAACACTACACCTGGTTGTACATTGTATAACACTACACCTGGTTGTGCATTGTATAACACTCTACCTGGTTGTATATTGTATAACACTACACCTGGTTGTACATTGTATAACACTCCACCTGATTGTACATTGTATAACACTAAAAATGGTTGTACATTGTATAACACTACACCTTGTTGTACATTGTATAACACTACACCTGGTTGTACATTGTATAACACTACACATGGTTGTACATTGTATAGCACTACAGCTGGTTGTACATTGTATAACACTACACATGGTTGTACATTGTATAACACTACAGCTGGTTGTACATTGTATAACACTACATCTGGTTGTACATTGTATAACACTAAACCTGGTTGTACATTGCATAACACTACACCTGGTTGTACATTGTATAACACTACATCTGGTTGTACATTGTATAACACAATACCTGGTTGTACATTGTATAACACAACACCAGGTTGTACATTGTATTACACAACACCTGGTTGTACATTGTATAACACAACACCATGTTGTACATTGTATTACACAACACCTGGTTGTACATTGTATAACACTACACCTGATTGTACGTTGTATAACACTAAACCTGGTTTTACATTGTATAACACTACACATGGTTGTACATTGTATAACACTACAGCTGGTTGTACATTGTATAACACTACACTTGGTTGTACATTGTATAACACTAAACCTGGTTGTACATTGTATAACACTACACCTGGTTGTACATTGTATAACACTACATCTGGTTGTACATTGTA
Organism: Archivesica marissinica; assembly: GCA_014843695.1. Lineage (NCBI taxonomy): Eukaryota > Metazoa > Mollusca > Bivalvia > Venerida > Vesicomyidae > Archivesica > Archivesica marissinica. Next base: position 67,824,780 of record CM026402.1, read on the forward strand.
TAACACAATACCTGGTTGTACATTGTATAACACAACACCAGGTTGTACATTGTATTACACAACACCTGGTTGTACATTGTATAACACTACACCTGGTTGTACGTTGTATAACACTAAACCTGGTTTTACATTGTATAACACTACACCTGGTTGTACGTTGTATAATACTACACCTGGTTCTACATTGTATAACACTACACCTGGTTGTACATTGTATAACACTACACCTGGTTGTACATTGTATAACACTACACTTGGCTGTACGTTGTATAACAATACACCTGGTTGTACATAGTATACCACTACACCTGGTTGTACGTTGTATAACACTACACCTGGTTGTACATTGTATACCACTACACCTGGTTGTACATTGTATTACACTACACCTGTTTGTACATTGTATAACACTACACCTGATTGTAAGTTGTATAACACTACACATGGTTGTACATTGAATAACACTACACCTGGTTGTACATTGTATAACACAACACCTGGTTGTACGTTGTATAACACTACACCTTGTTGTACACTGTATAACACTACACCTGGTTGTACATTGTATAGCACTACACCTGGTTGTACATTGTATAACACTACACCTCGTTGTACATTGTATAACACTACACCTGGTTGTACATTGTATAACACTACACCTTGTTGTACGTTGTATAACACTACACCTGGTTGTACATTGTATAACACTACAGCTGGTTGTACATTGTATAGCACTACATCTGGTTTTACATTGTATAAAACTACACCTGGTTTTACATTGTATAACACTAAACCTGGTTGTACATTGTACAACACTACATCTGATTGTACATTGTATAACAGTACACCTCGCTGTACATTGTATAACACTACACCTGGTTGTGCGTTGTATAACACTACACCTGGTTCTACATTGTATATAACTACACCTGGTTCTACACTGTATGACACTACACCTGGCTGTACATTGTATAACACTACACATGGTTGTACGTTGTATAACACTACACCTGGTTGTACATTGTATAACACTACACCTGGTTGTACGTTGTATAACACTACACCTGGTTGTACGTTGTATAACACTACACCTGGTTGTACATTGTATAACACTACACCTGGTTGTACGTTGTATAACACTACACCTGGTTGTACATTGCATAACACTACACCTGGTTGTACATTGTATAACACTACACCTGGTTGTACATTGTATAACACTACACCTGGTTGTACATTGTATAACACTACACCTGGTTGTACATTGTATAACACTACAGCTGGTTGTACTTTGTATAACACTACACATGGTTGTACATTGTATAACACTACACATGGTTGTACATTGTATAACACTACACCTGGTTGTACATTGTATAACACTACACCTGGTTGTACATTGTATAACACTACAGCTGGTTGTACTTTGTATAACACTACACCTGGTTGTACATTGTATAACACTACAGCTGGTTGTACATTGTATAACACTACACCTGGTTTTACATTGTATAACACTACACCTGGGTGTACATGGTATAACACTACACCTGGTTGTACATTGTATAACACTACATCTGGTTGTACATTGTATAAAACAATACCTGGTTGTACATTGTATAACACTACATCTGGTTGTACATTGTATAACACAACACATGGTTGTACATTGTATAGCACTACATCTGGTTGTACGTTGTATAACACTACACCTGGTTTTACATTGTATAACAATACACCTGGTTTTACGTTGTATAACACTACACCTGGTTCTACATTGTATAACACTACACCTGGTTCTACATTGTATAACACTACACCTGGTTGTACATTGTATAACACTACACGTGTTTGTACGTTGTATAACACTACACCTGGTTGTACATTGTATAGCACTACACCTGGTTGTACGTTGTATAACACTACACATGGTTGTACATTGTATAGCACTACACCTGGTTGTACGTTGTATAACACTACACCTGGTTGTACATTATATAACACTACACCTTGTTGTACATCGTATAACACTACACCTGGTTGTACATTGTATAACACTACACATGGTTATATATTGTATAACACTACACATGGTTGTACATTGTATAACACTGCAGCTGGTTGTACATTGTATAACACTACACCTAGTTGTACATTGTATAACACTACAACTGGTTGTACATTGTATAACACTACACCTGGTTGTACATTGTATAACACTACATCTGGTTGTACACTGTATAACACTACACCTGGTTGAACATTGTATAACACTACACCTGGTTGTACATTGTATAACACTACACCTGTTTGTACATTGTATTACACTACACCTGGCTGTACATTGTATTACACTACACCTGGTTGTACATTGTATAACACTACACCTGGATGTACGTTGTATAACACTACACCTGGTTGTACATTGTATAACACTACAACTTGTTGTACATTGTATAACACTACACCTGGTTTTTACATTTTATAAAACTACACATGGTTGTACATTGTATAACACTACACATGGTTGTACATTGTATAACACTACAGCTGGTTTTACATTGTATAACACTACACCTGGTTGTACATTGTATAACACTACACCTGGTTGTACGTTGTATAACACTACAACTGGTTGTACATTGTAAAGCACTACACCTGGTTGTACGTTGTATAACACTACACCTGGTTGTACTTTGTATAACACTACACCTGGTTGTACATTGTATAACACTACACCAGGTTCTACATTGTATAACACAATACCTGGTTCTACATTGTATAACACTACACCTGGTTCTACATTGTATAACACTACACCTGGTTGTACATTGTATAACACTAAACCTGGTTGTACATTGTATAACACTACACCTGGTTGTACATTGTATAACACTACATCTGGTTGTACATTGTATAACACAATACCTGGTTGTACATTGTATAACACAATACCAAGTTGTACATTGTATTACACAACACCTGGTTGTATATTGTATAACACTACACCTGGTTGTACGTTGTATAACACTAAACCTGGTTTTACATTGTATAACACTACACCTGGTTGTACGTTGTATAATACTACACCTGGTTCTACATTGTATAACACTACACCTGGTTGTACATTGTATAACACTACACCTGGTTGTACATTGTATAACACTACACTTGGTTGAACGTTGTATAACACTACACCTGGTTGTACATTGTATACAACTACACCTGGTTGTACGTTGTATAACACTACACCTGGTTGTACATTGTATACCACTACACCTGGTTGTACATTGTATTACACTACACCTGTTTGTACATTGTATAACACTACACCTGGTTGTAAGTTGTATAACACTACACATGGTTGTACATTGTATAACACTACACCTGGTTGTACATTGTATAACACAACACCTGGTTGTACGTTGTATAACAATACACCTGATTGTACATTGTATAACACTACACCTGGTTGTACATTGTATAACACTACACCTGGTTGTACATTGTATAACACTACACCTCGTTGTACATTTTATAACACTACACCTTGTTGTACATTGTATAACACTACACCTGGTTGTACGTTGTATAACACTACACCTGGTTGTACATTGTATAACACTACACCTGGTTGTACATTGTATAACACTACACCTGGATGTACGTTGTATAACACTACACCTGGTTGTACATTGTATAACACTACAACTTGTTGTACATTGTATAACACTACACCTGGTTTTTACATTTTATAAAACTACACATGGTTGTACATTGTATAACACTACACATGGTTGTACATTGTATAACACTACAGCTGGTTTTACATTGTATAACACTACACCTGGTTGTACATTGTATAACACTACACCTGGTTGTACGTTGTATAACACTACAACTGGTTGTACATTGTAAAGCACTACACCTGGTTGTACGTTGTATAACACTACACCTGGTTGTACTTTGTATAACACTACACCTGGTTGTACATTGTATAACACTACACCAGGTTCTACATTGTATAACACAATACCTGGTTCTACATTGTATAACACTACACCTGGTTCTACATTGTATAACACTACACCTGGTTGTACATTGTATAACACTAAACCTGGTTGTACATTGTATAACACTACACCTGGTTGTACATTGTATAACACTACATCTGGTTGTACATTGTAAACACAATACCTGGTTGTACATTGTATAACACAATACCAGGTTGTACATTGTATTACACAACACCTGGTTGTATATTGTATAACACTACACCTGGTTGTACGTTGTATAACACTAAACCTGGTTTTACATTGTATAACACTACACCTGGTTGTACGTTGTATAATACTACACCTGGTTCTACATTGTATAACACTACACCTGGTTGTACATTGTATAACACTACACCTGGTTGTACATTGTATAACACTACACTTGGTTGAACGTTGTATAACACTACACCTGGTTGTACATTGTATACCACTACACCTGGTTGTACGTTGTATAACACTACACCTGGTTGTACATTGTATACCACTACACCTGGTTGTACATTGTATTACACTACACCTGTTTGTACATTGTATAACACTACACCTGGTTGTAAGTTGTATAACACTACACATGGTTGTACATTGTATAACACTACACCTGGTTGTACATTGTATAACACAACACCTGGTTGTACGTTGTATAACAATACACCTGATTGTACATTGTATAACACTACACCTGGTTGTACATTGTATAACACTACACCTGGTTGTACATTGTATAACACTACACCTCGTTGTACATTGTATAACACTACACCTTGTTGTACATTGTATAACACTACACCTGGTTGTACGTTGTATAACACTACACCTGGTTGTACATTGTATAACACTACACCTGGTTGTACATTGTATAACACTACACCTGGATGTACGTTGTATAACACTACACCTGGTTGTACATTGTATAACACTACAACTTGTTGTACATTGTATAACACTACACCTGGTTTTTACATTTTATAAAACTACACATGGTTGTACATTGTATAACACTACACATGGTTGTACATTGTATAACACTACAGCTGGTTTTACATTGTATAACACTACACCTGGTTGTACATTGTATAACACTACACCTGGTTGTACGTTGTATAACACTACAACTGGTTGTACATTGTAAAGCACTACACCTGGTTGTACGTTGTATAACACTACACCTGGTTGTACTTTGTATAACACTACACCTGGTTGTACATTGTATAACACTACACCAGGTTCTACATTGTATAACACAATACCTGGTTCTACATTGTATAACACTACACCTGGTTCTACATTGTATAACACTACACCTGGTTGTACATTGTATAACACTAAACCTGGTTGTACATTGTATAACACTACACCTGGTTGTACATTGTATAACACTACATCTGGTTGTACATTGTATAACACAATACCTGGTTGTACATTGTATAACACAATACCAGGTTGTACATTGTATTACACAACACCTGGTTGTATATTGTATAACACTACACCTGGTTGTACGTTGTATAACACTAAACCTGGTTTTACATTGTATAACACTACACCTGGTTGTACGTTGTATAATACTACACCTGGTTCTACATTGTATAACACTACACCTGGTTGTACATTGTATAACACTACACCTGGTTGTACATTGTATAACACTACACTTGGTTGAACGTTGTATAACACTACACCTGGTTGTACATTGTATACCACTACACCTGGTTGTACGTTGTATAACACTACACCTGGTTGTACATTGTATACCACTACACCTGGTTGTACATTGTATTACACTACACCTGTTTGTACATTGTATAACACTACACCTGGTTGTAAGTTGTATAACACTACACATGGTTGTACATTGTATAACACTACACCTGGTTGTACATTGTATAACACTACACCTGGTTGTACATTGTATAACACTACACCTCGTTGTACATTGTATAACACTACACCTTGTTGTACATTGTATAACACTACACCTGGTTGTACGTTGTATAACACTACACCTGGTTGTACATTGTATAACACTACACCTGGTTGTACATTGTATAACACTACACCTGGTTGTACATTGTATAACACTACACCTGGTTGTACATTGTATAACACTACACCTGGTTGTACATTGTATAACACAACACCTGGTTGTACGTTGTATAACACTACACCTGATTGTACATTGTATAACACTACACCTGGTTGTACATTGTATAACACTACACCTGGTTGTACATTGTATAACACTACACCTCGTTGTACATTGTATAACACTACACCTTGTTGTACATTGTATAACACTACACCTGGTTGTACGTTGTATAACACTACACCTGGTTGTACATTGTATAACACTACACCTGGTTGTACATTGTATAACACTACACCTGGTTGTACATTGTATAACACTACACCTGGTTGTACATTGTATAACACTACAACTTGTTGTACATTGTATAACACTACACCTGGTTGTACATTGTATAAAACTACACATGGTTGTACATTGTATAACACTACACATGGTTGTACATTGTATAACACTACACCTGGTTGTACATTGTATAACACTACACCTGGTTGTACATTGTATAACACTACACCTGGTTGTACATTGTATAACACTACACCTGGTTGTACATTGTATAACACTACACCTGGTTGTACATTGTATAACACTACACCTGGTTGTACGTTGTATAACACTACAACTGGTTGTACATTGTATAGCACTACACCTGGTTGTACATTGTATAACACTACACCTGGTTGTACATTGTATAACACTACACCTGGTTGTACATTGTATAACACTACACCTGGTTGTACATTGTATAACACTATACCTGGTTGTACATTGTATAACACTACACCTGGTTGTACATTGTATAACACTACACCTGGTTGTACATTGTATAACACTACACCTGGTTGTACATTGTATAACACTACACCTGGTTGTACATTGTATAACACTACACTGGTTGTACATTGTATAACACTACACCTGGTTGTACATTGTATAACACACTACTACAACCTGGTTGTACATTGTATAACACTACACCTGGTTGTACATTGTATAACACTACACCTGGTTTACATTGTATAACACTACACCTGGTTGTACGTTGTATAACACTACACCTGGTTGTACATTGTATAACACTACACCTGGTTGTACATTGTATAACACTACACCTGGTTGTACATTGTATAACACTACACCTGGTTGTACATTGTATAACACTACACCTGGTTGTACATTGTATAACACTACACCTGGTTGTACGTTGTATAACACTACACCTGGTTGTACATTGTATTACACTACACCTGGTTGTACATTGTATAACACTACACCTTGTTGTACATTGTATAACACTACACCTGGTTGTACATTGTATAACACTACACATGGTTGTACATTGTATAACACTACACATGGTTGTACATTGTATAACACTACAGCTGGTTGTACATTGTATAACACTACACCTGGTTGTACATTGTATAACACTACACCTGGTTGTACATTGTATAACACTACACCTGGTTGTACATTGTATAGCACTACACCTGGTTGTACGTTGTATAACACTACACCTGGTTGTACATTGTATAACACTACACCTTGTTGTACATTGTATAACACTACACCTGGTTGTACATTGTATAACACTACACCTGGTTGTACATTGTATAACACTACACCTGGTTGTACGTTGTATAACACTACACCTGGTTGTACATTGTATAACACTACACCTTGTTGTACATTGTATAACACTACACCTGGTTGTACATTGTATAACACTACACATGGTTGTACATTGTATAACACTACAGCTGGTTGTACATTGTATAACACTACAGCTGGTTGTACATTGTATAACACTACACATGGTTGTACATTGTATAACACTACACTTGGTTGTACATTGTATAACACTACACCTGGTTGTACATTGTATAACACTACATCTGGTTGTACATTGTATAACACTACACCTGGTTGAACATTGTATAACACTACACCTGGTTGTACATTGTATAACACTACACCTGTTTGTACATTGTATTACACTACACCTGGTTGTACATTGTATTACACTAAACCTGTTTGTACATTGTATAACACTACACCTGGTTGTAAGTTGTATAACACTACACATGGTTGTACATTGTATAACACTACACCTGGTTGTACATTGTATAACACAACACCTGGTTGTACGTTGTATAACACTACACCTGGTTGTACATTGTATAACACTACACCTGGTTGTACATTGTATAACACTACACCTGGTTGTACATTGTATAACACTACACCTCGTTGTACATTGTATAACACTACACCTGGTTGTACATTGTATAACACTACATCTGGTTGTACATTGTATAACACTACACCTCGTTGTACATTGTATAACACTACACCTGGTTGTACATTGTATAACACTACACCTGGTTGTACATTGTATAACACTACACCTGGTTGTACATTGTATAACACTACACCTGGTTGTACATTGTATAACACTACACCTGGATGTACATTGTATAACACTACACCTGGTTTACATTGTATAAACTACACCGGTTGTACATTGTATAACACTACACCTGGTTGTACATTGTATAACACTACACCTGGTTGTACATTGTATAACACTACACCTGGTTGTACATTGTATAACACTACACCTGGTTGTACATTGTATAACACTACACCTGGTTGTACATTGTATAACACTACACCTGGTTGTACATTGTATAACACTACACCTGGTTGTACATTGTATAGCACTACACCTGGTTGTACGTTGTATAACACTACACCTGGTTGTACATTGTATAACACTACACCTGTTGTACATTGTATAACACTACACCTGGTTGTACATTGTATAACACTACACCTGGTTGTACATTGTATAACACTACACCTGGTTGTACATTGTATAACACTACACCTGGTTGTACATTGTATAACACTACACCTGGTTGTACATTGTATAACACTACACCTGGTTGTACATTGTATAACACTACACCTGGTTGTACATTGTATAACACTACACCTGGTTGTACATTGTATAACACTACACCTGGTTGTACATTGTATAACACTACACTGGTTGTACATTGTATAACACTACACCTGGTTGTACATTGTATAACACTACACCTGGTTGTACATTGTATAACACTACACCTGGTTGTACATTGTATAACACTACACCTGGTTGTACATTGTATAACACTACACCTGGTTGTACATTGTATAACACATACTGGTGTACATTGTATAACACTACACCTGGTTGTAATGTATAACACTACACCTGGTTGTACATTGTATAACACTACACCTGGTTGTACATTGTATAACACAACTGGTGTACATTGTATACACACACCGGTTGTACATTGTATACACTACACCTGGTTGTACATTGTATACACTACACCTGTTTGTACATTGCATAACACTACACCTGGTTGTACATTGTATAACACTACACCTGGTTGTACATTGTATAACATTACACCTGGTTGTACATTGTATAACACTACACCTGTTTGTACATTGTATAACACTACACCTGGCTGTACGTTGTATAACACTACACCTGGTTGTACATTGTATAACACTACACCTGGTTGTACGTTGTATAACACTACACCTGGTTGTACATTGTATAACACTACACCTGGTTGTACATTGTATAACACTACACATGGTTGTACATTGTATAACACTACACCTGGTTGTACGTTGTATAACACTACACCTGGTTGTACATTGTATAACACTACACCTGGTTGTACATTGTATAACACTACACCTGGTTGTACATTGTATAGCACTACACCTGGTTGTACGTTGTATAACACTACACCTGGTTGTACATTGTATAACACTACACCTTGTTGTACATTGTATAACACTACACCTGGTTGTACATTGTATAACACTACACCTGGTTGTACATTGTATAACACTACACCTGGTTGTACGTTGTATAACACTACACCTGGTTGTACATTGTATAACACTACACCTTGTTGTACATTGTATAACACTACACCTGGTTGTACATTGTATAACACTACACATGGTTGTACATTGTATAACACTACAGCTGGTTGTACATTTTATAACACTAAACCTAGTTGTACATTGTATAACACTACACCTGGTTGTACATTGTATAACACTTCACATGGTTGTACATTGTATAACACTACAGCTGGATGTACATTGTATAACACTACACCTGGTTGTACATTGTATAACACTACACCTGGTTGTACGTTGTATAACACTACAACTGGTTGTACATTGTATAGCACTACACCTGGTTGTACGTTGTATAACACTACACCTGGTTGTACATTGTATAGCACTACACCTGGTTGTACGTTGTATAACACTACACCTGGTTGTACATTGTATAACACTACACCTGGTTGTACATTGTATAACACTACACATCGTTGTACATGGTATAACACTACAGCTGGTTGTACTTTGTATAACACTACACCTGGTTGTACATTGTATAACACTACACCAGGTTCTACATTGTATAACACAATACCTGGTTCTACATTGTATAACACTACACCTGGTTCTACATTGTATAACACTACACCGGGTTGTACATTGTATAACACTACACCTGGTTGTATGTTGTATAACACTACACCTGGTTGTACATTGTATAGCACTACACCTGGTAGTACGTTGTATAGCACTACACCTGGTTGTACATTGTATAGCACTACACCTGGTTGTACGTTGTATAACACTACACCTGGTTGTACATTGTATAACACTACACCTTGTTGTACATTGTATAACACTACACCTGGCTGTACATTGTATAACACTACACACGGTTGTACATTGTATAACACTACACCTGGTTGAACATTGTATAACACTACACCTGGTTGTACATTGTATAACACTACACCTGTTTGTACATTGTATTACACTACACCTGGTTGTACATTGTAATACACTACACCTGGTTGTACATTGTATAACACTATACCTGGAGGTACGTTGTATAACACTACACCTGGTTGTACATTGTATAACACTACAACGTGTTGTGCATTGTATAACACTACACCTGGTTGTACATTGTATAACACTACACATGGTTGTACATTGTATAACACTACAGCTTGTTGTACATTGTATAACACTACACCTGGCTGTACATTGTATAACACTACACTTGGTTGTACATTGTATATCACTACACCTGGTTGTACGTTGTATAACACTACACCTGGTTGTACATTGTATAGCACTACACCTGGTTGTACGTTGTATAACACTACACCTGGTTGTACATTGTATAGCACTACACCTGGTTGTACGTTGTATAACACTACACCTGGTTGTACATTGTATAACACTACACCTGGTTGTACATTGTATAACACTACACCTGATTGTACAATGTATAACACTACACATGCTTGTACATTGTATAACACTCTACCTGGTTGTACATTGTATAACACTACACCTGGTTGTACATTGTATAACACTACACCTGTTTGTACATTGTATAACACTACACCTGGTTGTACATTGTATAACACTACACCTTGTTGTACATTGTACAACACTACACCTGGTTGTACATTGTATAACACTACACATGGTTGTACATTGTATAGCACTTCAGCTGGTTGTACATTGTATAACACTACACATGGTTGTACATTGTATAACACTACAGCTGGTTGTACATTGTATAACACTGCACCTGGTTGTACATTGTATAACACTAAACCTGGTTGTATATTGTATAACACTACACCTGGTTGTACATTGTATAACACTACATCTGGTTGTACATTGTATAACACAATACCTGGTTGTACATTGTATAACACAACACCAGGTTGTACATTGTATTACACAACACCTGGTTGTACATTGTATAACACTACACCTGGTTGTACGTTGTATAACACTAAACCTGGTTTTACATTGTATAACACTACACCTGGTTGTACGTTGTATAATACTACACCTGGTTCTACATTGTATAACACTACACCTGGTTGTACATTGTATAACACTACACCTGGTTGTACATTGTATAGCACTACACCTGGTTGTACATTGTATAACACTACACCTGGTTGTACTTTGTATAACACTTCACCTGGTTGTACGTTGTATAACACTACAGCTGGTTGTACATTGTATAGCACTACACCTGGTTGTACATTGTATAACACTACACCTGGTTGTACATTGTATAACACTAAACCTGGTTGTACATTGTATAACACTACATCTGATTGTACATTGTATAACACTACACCTCGCTGTACATTGCATATCACTACACCTGGTTGTACATTGTATAACACTACACCTGGTTGTACATTGTATAACACTACACCTAGTTGTACGTTGTATAACACTACACCTGGTTGTACATTGTATAACACTACACCTGGTTGTACATTGTATAACACTACACCTGGTTGTACATTGTATAACACTACACCTGGTTGTACATTGTATAACACTACACCTGGTTGTACATTGTATAACACTACACCTGGATGTACATTGTATAACACTACACCTGGTTGTACATTGTATAACACTACACCTGGTTGTACATTGTATAACACTACACCTGGTTATACATTGTATAACACTACACCTGGTTGTACGATGTATAACACTACACCTGGTTTGACATAGTATAGCACTACACCTGGTTGTACATTGTATAACACTACACCTGGTTGTACATTGTATAACACTACACCTGGTTGTATATTGTATAACACTACACCTGGATGTACATTGTATAACACTACACCTGGTTGTACATTGAATAACACAATACATGGCTGTACATTGTATAACACTACACCTGGTTGTATAATGTATGACACTACACCTGGCTGTACATTGTATAACACTACACCTGGTTGTACATTGCATAACACAATACATGGCTGTACATTGTATAACACAACACCAGGTTGTACATCGTATTACACTACACCTGTTTGTACATTGTATTACACTACACCTGTTTGTACATTGCATAACACTACACCTGGTTGTACATTGTATAACACTACACCTGGTTGTACATTGTATAACATTACACCTGGCTGTACATTGTATAACACTACACCTGTTTGTACATTGTATAACACTACACCTGGCTGTACGTTGTATAACACTACACCTGGTTGTACATTGTATAACACTACACCTGGTTGTACGTTGTATAAAACTACACCCGGTTGTACATTGTATAACACTACACCTTGTTGTACATTGTATAACACTACACCTGGCTGTACATTGTATAACACTACACATGGTTGTACATTGTATAACACTACACATGGTTGTACATTGTATAACACTACAGCTGGTTGTACATTGTATAACACTACACCTGGTTGTACATTGTATAACACTACACCTGGTTGTACATTGTATAACACTACACCTGGTTGTACATTGTATAGCACTACATCTGGTTGTACATTGTATAACACTACACCTGGTTGAACATTGTATAACACTACACCTGGTTGTACATTGTATAACACTACACCTGGTTGTACATTGTATTACACTACACATGGTTGTACATTGTATTACACTACACCTGGTTGTACATTGTATAACACTACACCTGGATGTACGTTGTATAACACTACACCTGGTTGTACATTGTATAACACTACAAGTTTTTGTACATTGTATAACACTACACCTGGTTGTACATTGTATAACACTACACATGGTTGTAAATTGTATAACACTACAGCTGGTTGTACATTGTATAACACTACACCTGGCTGTACATTGTATAAGACTACACCTGGTTGTACATTGTATAACACTACACCTGGTTGTACGTTGTATAACACTACACCTGGTTGTACATTGTATAGCATTACACCTGATTGTACGTTGTATAACACTACACCTGGTTGTACATTGTATAGCACTACACCTGGTTGTACGTTGTATAACACTACACCTGGTTGTACATTGTATAACACTACAACTGGTTGTACATTGTATAACACTACACCTGATTGTACATTGTATAACACTACACCTGGTTGTACATTGTATAACACTCTACCTGGATGTACATTGTATAACACTACACCTGGTTGTACATTGTATAACACTACACCTGTTTGTACATTGTATAACACTACACATGGTTGTACATTGTATAACACTACAGCTGGTTGTACATTGTATAACACTACACCTGGCTGTATATTGTATAACACTACACCTGGTTGTACATTGTATAACACTACACCTGGTTATACGTTGTATAACACTACACCTGGTTGTACATTGTATAGCACTACACCTGGTTGTACGTTGTATAACACTACACCTGGTTGTACATTGTATAGCACTACCCCTGGTTGTACGTTGTATAACACTACACCTGGTTGTACATTGTATAACACTACACCTGGTTGTACATTGTATTACACTACACCTGATTGTACATTGTATAACACTACACCTGGTTGTACATTGTATAACACTCTACCTGGTTGTACATTGTATAACACTACACCTGGTTGTACATTGTATAACACTACACCTGTGTGTACATTGTATAACACTACACCTGGTTGTACATTGTATAACACTACACCTTGTTGTACATTGTATAACACTACACCTGGTTGTACATTGTATAACACTACACATGGTTGTACATTGTATAGCACTACAGCTGGTTGTACATTGTATAACACTACACATGGTTGTACATTGTATAACACTACAGCTGGTTGTACATTTTATAACACTACACCTGGTTGTACATTGTATAACACTAAACCTGGTTGTATATTGTATAACACTACACCTGGTTGTACATTGTATAACACTACATCTGGATGTACATTGTATAACACAATACCTGGTTGTACATTGTATAACACAACACCAGGTTGTACATTGTATTACACAACACCTGGTTGTACATTGTATAACACTACACCTGGTTGTACGTTGTATAACACTAAACCTGGTTTTACATTGTATAACACAACACCTGGTTGTACGTTGTATAACACTACACCTGGTTGTACATTGTATAACACTACACCTGGTTGTACATTGTATAACACTACACCTGGTTGTACATTGTATAACACTACACTTGGCTGTACGTTGTATAACACTACACTTGGATGTACATTGTATACCACTACACCTGGTTGTAAGTTGTATAACACTACACCTGGTTGTACATTGTATACCACTACACCTGGTTGTACATTGTATTACACTACACCTGTTTGTACATTGTATAACACTACACCTGGTTGTAAGTTGTATAACACTACACATGGTTGTACATTGTATAACACTACACCTGGTTG
The DNA here is from genome assembly GCA_014843695.1 of Archivesica marissinica. NCBI lineage: Eukaryota > Metazoa > Mollusca > Bivalvia > Venerida > Vesicomyidae > Archivesica > Archivesica marissinica. The sequence continues at coordinate 67,840,283 of CM026402.1, forward strand.
TACATTGTATAACACAACACCTGGTTGTACGTTGTATAACACTACACCTGGTTGTACATTGTATAACACTACACCTGGTTGTACATTGTATAGCACTACACCTGATTGTACATTGTATAACACTACACCTCGTTGTACATCGTATAACACTACACCTGGTTGTACATTGTATAACACTACACCTGGTTGTACATTGTATAACACTACACCTCGTTGTACATTGTATAACACTACACCCTGTTGTACATTGTATAACACTACACCTGGTTGTACGTTGTATAACACTACACCTGGTTGTACATTGTATAACACTACACCTGGTTGTACATTGTATAGCACTACACCTGGTTGTACATTGTATAACACTACACCTGGTTGTACATTGTATAACACTACACCTGATTGTACATTGTATAACACTACACATGCTTGTACATTGTATAACACTCTACCTGGTTGTACATTGTATAACACTACACCTGGTTGTACATTGTATAACACTACACCTGTTTGTACATTGTATAACACTACACCTGGTTGTACATTGTATAACACTACACCTTGTTGTACATTGTATAACACTACACCTGGTTGTACATTGTATAACACTACACCTGGTTGTACATTGTATAACACTACACCTGGTTGTACATTGTATAACACTACACCTGGTTGTACATTGTATAACACTACACCTGGTTGTACATTGTATAACACTACACCTGGTTGTACATTGTATAACACTACACCTGGTTGTACATTGTATAACACTACACCTGGTTGTACATTGTATAACACTACACCTGGTTGTACATTGTATAACACTACACCTGGTTGTACATTGTATAACACTACACCTGGTTTTACATTGTATAACACTACACCTGGTTGTACGTTGTATAATACTACACCTGGTTCTACATTGTATAACACTACACCTGGTTGTACATTGTATAACACTACACCTGGTTGTACATTGTATAGCACTACACCTGGTTGTACATTGTATAACACTACACCTGGTTGTACATTGTATAACACTTCACCTGGTTGTACGTTGTATAACACTACACCTGGTTGTACATTGTATAACACTACACCTGGTTGTACATTGTATAACACTACACCTGGTTGTACATTGTATAACACTACACCTGGATGTACATTGTATAACACTACACCTGGTTGTACATTGTATAACACTACACCGTGTTGTACATTGTATAACACTACAACTGGTTGTACACTGTATAGCACTACACCTGGTTGTACATTGTATAACACTACACATGGTTGTACATTGTATAACACTAAACCTGGTTGTACATTGTATAACACTACATCTGATTGTACATTGTATAACACTACACCTCGCTGTACATTGCATATCACTACACATGGTTGTACATTGTATCACACTACACCTGGTTGTACATTGTATAACACTACACCTAGTTGTACGTTGTATAACACTACACCTGGTTGTACGTTGTATAACACTACACCTGGTTGTACATTGTATAACACTACACCTGGTTGTACATTGTATAACACTACACCTGGTTGTACATTGTATAACACTACACCTGGTTGTACATTGTGTAACACTACACCTGGATGTACATTGTATAACACTACACCTGGTTGTACATTGTATAACACTACACCTGGTTGTACATTGTATAACACTACACCTGGTTATACATTGTATAACACTACACCTGGTTGTACGATGTATAACACTACACCTGGTTTGACATAGTATAGCACTACACCTGGTTGTACATTGTATAACACTACACCTGGTTGTATATTGTATAACACTACACCTGGATGTACATTGTATAACACTACACCTGGTTGAACATTGAATAACACAATACATGGCTGTACATTGTATAACACTACACCTGGTTGTATAATGTATGACACTACACCTGGCTGTACATTGTATAACACTACACCTGGTTGTACATTGCATAACACAATACATGGCTGTACATTGTATAACACAACACCAGGTTGTACATCGTATTACACTACACCTGTTTGTACATTGTATTACACTACACCTGTTTGTACATTGCATAACACTACACCTGGTTGTACATTGTATAACACTACACCTGGTTGTACATTGTATAACATTAGACCTGGCTGTACATTGTATAACACTACACCTGTTTGTACATTGTATAACACTACACCTGGCTGTACGTTGTATAACACTACACCTGGTTGTACATTGTATAACACTACACCTGGTTGTACGTTGTATAAAACTACACCCGGTTGTACATTGTATAACACTACACCTTGTTGTACATTGTATAACACTACACCTGGCTGTACATTGTATAACACTACACATGGTTGTACATTGTATAACACTACACATGGTTGTACATTGTATAACACTACAGCTGGTTGTACATTGTATAACACTACACCTGGTTGTACATTGTATAACACTACACCTGGTTGTACATTGTATAACACTACACCTGGTTGTACATTGTATAGCACTACATCTGGTTGTACATTGTATAACACTACACCTGGTTGAACATTGTATAACACTACACCTGGTTGTACATTGTATAACACTACACCTGGTTGTACATTGTATTACACTACACATGGTTGTACATTGTATTACACTACACCTGGTTGTGCATTGTATAACACTACACCTGGATGTACGTTGTATAACACTACACCTGGTTTTACATTGTATAACACTACAAGTTGTTGTACATTGTATAACACTACACCTGGTTGTACATTGTATAACACTACACATGGTTGTAAATTGTATAACACTACAGCTGGTTGTACATTGTATAACACTACACCTGGCTGTACATTGTATAAGACTACACCTGGTTGTACATTGTATAACACTACACCTGGTTGTACGTTGTATAACACTACACCTGGTTGTACATTGTATAGCATTACACCTGATTGTACGTTGTATAACACTACACCTGGTTGTACATTGTATAGCACTACCCCTGGTTGTACGTTGTATAACACTACACCTGGTTGTACATTGTATAACACTACACCTGGTTGTACATTGTATTACACTACACCTGATTGTACATTGTATAACACTACACCTGGTTGTACATTGTATAACACTCTACCTGGTTGTACATTGTATAACACTACACCTGGTTGTACATTGTATAACACTACACCTGTGTGTACATTGTATAACACTACACCTGGTTGTACATTGTATAACACTACACCTTGTTGTACATTGTATAACACTACACCTGGTTGTACATTGTATAACACTACACATGGTTGTACATTGTATAGCACTACAGCTGGTTGTACATTGTATAACACTACACATGGTTGTACATTGTATAACACTACAGCTGGTTGTACATTGTATAACACTACACCTGGTTGTACATTGTATAACACTAAACCTGGTTGTATATTGTATAACACTACACCTGGTTGTACATTGTATAACACTACATCTGGATGTACATTGTATAACACAATACCTGGTTGTACATTGTATAACACAACACCAGGTTGTACATTGTATTACACAACACCTGGTTGTACATTGTATAACACTACACCTGGTTGTACGTTGTATAACACTAAACCTGGTTTTACATTGTATAGCACTACACCTGGTTGTACGTTGTATAATACTACACCTGTTTCTACATTGTATAACACTACACCTGGTTGTACATTGTATAACACTACACCTTGTTGTACATTGTATAACACTACATCTGGTTGTACATTGTATAACACTACACCTGGTTGTACATTGTATAACACTACACATGGTTGTACGTTGTATAACACTACACCTGGTTGTACATTGTATAACACTACACCTGGTTGTACATTGTATAACACTACACCTGGTTGTACATTGCATAACACTACACATGGTTGTACATTGTATAACACTACAGCTGGTTGTACATTGTATAACACTACACCTGGTTGTACATTGTATAACACTACACCTGGTTGTACATTGTATAACACTAAACCTGGTTGTACATTGTATAACACTACATCTTATTGTACATTGTATAACACTACACCTCGCTGTACATTGCATAACACTACACCTGGATGTACATTGTATAACACTACACCTGGTTGTACATTGTATAACACTACACCTAGTTGTACGTTGTATAACACTTCACCTGGTTGTACATTGTATAACACTACACCTGGCTGTACGTTGTATAACACTACACCTGGTTGTACATTGTATAACACTACACCTGGTTGTACGTTGTATAACACTACACCTGGTTGTACATTGTATAACACTACACCTGGTTGTACATTGTATAACACTACACCTGGATGTACATTGTATAACACTACACCTGGTTGTACATTGTATAACAATACACCTGGTTGTACATTGTATAACACTACACCTGGTTATACATTGTATAACACTACACCTGGTTGTACGATGTATAACACTACACCTGGTTCGACATTGTATAGCACTACACCTGGTTGTACATTGTATAACACTACACCTGGTTGTACATTGTATAACACTACACCTGGTTGTATATTGTATAACACTACACCTGGCTGTACATTGTATAACACTATACCTGGTTGTACATTGAATAACACAATACATGGCTGTACATTGTATAACACTACACCTGGTTGTATAATGTATAACACTACACCTGGCTGTACATTGTATAACTCTACACCTGGTTGTACATTGCATAACACAATACATGGCTGTACATTGTATAGCACAACACCAGGTTGTACATCGTATTACACTACACCTGTTTGTACATTGTATTACACTACACCTGTTTGTACATTGCATAACACTACACCTGGTTGTACATTGTATAACATTACACCTGGCTGTACATTGTATAACACTACACCTGTTTGTACATTGTATAACACTACACCTGGCTGTACGTTGTATAACACTACACCTGGTTGTACATTGTATAACACTACACCTGGTTGTACATTGTATAACACTACACCTGGTTGAACATTGTATAACACTACACCTGGTTGTACATTGTATAACACTAAACATGTGTGTACATTTTATTACACTACACCTGGTTGTACATTGTATTACACTACACCTGGTTGTACATTGTATAACACTACACCTGGATGTACGTTGTATAACAATACACCTGGTTGTACATTGTATAACACTACAACTTGTTGTACATTGTATAACATTACACCTGGTTGTACATTGTATAACACTACACCTGGTTGTACATTGTATAACACTACACCTGGTTGTACATTGTATAACACTACACCTGTTTGTACGTTGTATAACACTACACCTGGTTGTACATTGTATAGCACTACACCTGGTTGTACGTTGTATAACACTACACCTGGTTGTACATTGTATAGCACTACACCTGGTTGTACGTTGTATAACACTGCACCTGGTTGTACATTGTATAACACTACACCTGGTTGTACATTGTATAACACTACATCTGGTTGTACATTGTATAACACTACACCTGGTTGTACATTGTATAACACTACACCTGGTTGTACATTGTATAACACTACACCTGGTTGTACGTTGCATAACACTTGATCTACTATGAATGGCTGTACTTTTGTATGTCACTATTTTGTCCTGGCGAATGAATTATATTAATTAGGCCCTATCATTTGTACCAACAACTCAGGTCATACGGCGACTCTCCAGGTTTACTGGTGGAGGAAGACCCCGGGTGGGCCGTAGCAGTATTTCTGGTACGGACGGTCACAACCACGGACCTTCCGTCGGCTACATAACTTACTTACCTCCAGTGAGATTCGAACCTAAAGTGTTGAGAAGGAGTGATACTATAAATAAACACGATGCAATACCATCCATTCATTTCATTGATACTATAAATAAACACGATGCAATACCATGCATTCACTTCATTGATACTATAAATAAACACGATGCAATACCATCCATTCATTTCATTGATACTATAAATAAACACGATACCATCCATTCATTTCATTGATACTATAAATAAACACTATGCAATACCATCCATTCATTTCATTGATAATAAAAATAAACACGATACCATCCATTCATTTCATTGATACTATAAATAAACACGATGCAATACCATCCATTCATTTCATTGATACTATAAATAAACACGATACCATCCATTCACTTCATTGATACTATAAATAAACACGATGCAATACCATCCATTCACTTCATTGATACTATAAATAAACACGATGCAATACCATCCATTCATTTCATTGATACTATAAATAAACACGATACCATCAATTCACTTCATTGATACTATAAATAAACACGATGCAATACCATCCATTCATTTCATTGATACTATAAATAAACACGATACCATCAATTCACTTCATTGATACTATAAATAAACACGATGCAATACCATCCATTCATTTCATTGATACTATAAATAAACACGATACCATCCATTCACTTCATTGATACTATAAATAAACACGATACCACCCGTTCACTTCATTGATACTATAAATAAACACGATACCACCCATTCACTTCATTGGTACTATAAATAAACACGATACCATCCATTCACTTCAGTGATACTATAAATAAACACGATGCAATACGATCCATTCGCCTTAATTATAGACAAATAACTCACCTGTGTGGCGTTCGTTGTCCAATGGTAGAGCGTCGGATTTGAAATCGAACGGTCCGGGTGATACTCAGTCAAACCACATATGTAGTGCCATTGACCTCACACACATTGCTTAGTACTGGTTAACCGCTATGGTCGGCTTAGATGCCCAGGAAAACATGTCTAGTTCCCCGCAAGGAGTTTGACATTAATGGAACACACATACACCTTGTCATTTGTTTTCTCAGCTTCTGCCCAATCGGTTGGAATATCAGCTGGTGTACTTCTCATGTCAATGTTAGCGATGGCCATTCAGAAATTATGCTAGATGCAAGTGAATCGTGGACTGGAAGGTAAGTTATTACAAGTTTATAATGACATTCGTGCAACAATTAAATCTATTGTTTAGTTTATGAAAATTGAATTTAGCTCGATTGCGAAACGAGTTCTTTCAACTTATATTAATCACTCTCGAGACCTCATTCCTGATGGAATCCATCGCCACGAGGGAGAGAGAAGAGGCAATGTGGAATTTAAATGCCTTGCCTAAGGGCACAATCGTAACGGCTCCAGCGGGGCTCGAACTCCGGATATTTCGCACCGAATGCTCATCTACTGCACGAAATCTATTGTGGAAGTCGTGATCTAGCGCGGTGTTCGAACCCCGATGGAGTTGTTACCAGTGTGCACATTCCACATACATTGCCCTTTCTCTCCCCCTCGTGGCGATGGATTCCCTCAGAAATGATGTCTCGAGAGTGATTAATATAAGTTGTAAGAACTTGTTTCGAAATCGAGCTAAAATAAATTTGTAAAAACTACTTAAATCTATATGCATCGTGTTTGAGCCATCTGTTTAGCGTGGTCGTCTTGCAATGCGAGTTCTATATTTGTTCAATCTTGCCATATTTCATAACCAAATGTTAATAGTTTTCTTGTTGTAAATCAACAAATAAATTGCCTATTAAATACATATGTACGTATATATACAACCTTATACGGTTTCATCCTTGTTTCATCTATACAATAGACGGATCTGTAGTCCAGTGGTTAACACGTTGGACTGGTAATCCAGGGATTGTGGTAGGTCGGTGGTTCTGTCGGTTGTTCTACGGTAGGTCGGTGGTTCTACTCCGGTACCGCCTGTGCCTACAATACTACTCGGAGGGGTACCCGGGGTCTTCCTCCACCAATAAGTTTAAACTTTATTTATTTTACAACGATTGCGAAGCAAGTTTTAACAACTTATATTAATCACTTTCGTTGGCGCGGATGAAAGCGTAAATGTCATTGGTGTAAGAGGAAACTGGAGTACCCGGAGAAAACATACCTGTCCGATCTGACGACAACCGTACCATCTCACATACTTCCAGGTCCGAGGATCGAACCCGGGTTGCATTGGTGAGAAGCGAGCGTGCTAACCACTGTGCTAATCGATTTAACCAGCCTTATGCTACACGCCCATGTTCACGAGTTGAATGCGTGTTGCTTGTTTGGTTATTACGAGCTTACTGCTGACGTCATTGTGCCACTATATATACTTGTGACGTCCAACCGTGATAATGGATCAACATTTAATTAGTAAAGCTATTAACTCAACGTATACTATAAACATTTATCACATAACTTTGTTTGTTATGTTATGTTATATTTCGGGTTTTACGCCTGCATCAGCACCATTTTGAGCTATATCGCCAGCGGGCAGTTTACCTAACAACACCTTTCCTGGGCAGGCTCCAGCGGTTAACCAGTACTTGGGTGCACCAACCTCCGTAAGAAACTGCCAACTTTTTCATATAAATGAGACACGGTCTGAGCGGGGCTCGAACCCGTGACCATCAGTGATGATAGGTTACAGTGGTATACAAGTCAGCGACCTTAACCACTCGACCACGGAGGCGGACAACTTTGTTTGTATTCAGTGCAATAACACCATCTCACAATTTCTTATATGTACACACGTGTAATAACACATGGACGGATTCTGATTCCCATTAACGTTATGTACCAATTCAAATAGAAATATGCATACTTTAAAGCTTAATTTACAAATTAAGGATTATTCTCTCAACCAATCAGAATCCTTCCAGATGTTATTACACGTGTGTACATATAATAAATTATGAGATAGTGATACACTGAATACAAGCAAACAGTATGCGATAAATACATGATATGACGGCATGTGATGGTTACTCTTGCTATGACGTCATGTGATGGTTACTCTTGCTATGACGTCATGTGATGGTTACTCTTGCTATTTTGATTGTAGGCTGTTCTCATGCTACACAAGAGAAGATCATCTCTACCGTAGAAGCTGGTTCCAGTACAATATTTCAATTACCATTCCTGGTTCCCTCATTCCTTCTCATATAATCATACATTTCTCCCAACTATGCCTCGCTATAGGTATTTTCGTCATATTCGTGTGTGTGTTTAGAGCGAATTAGAAAGTAGTGGGTGGGGTGCGATGGGTATGTACGCACCCCCGCTTTTCATGAAGCCCAACAATCGTATTGCTTCAAAATCGACCCGATATATAATTTTCATTTAGTTTTATATATATTCAAATAAGTACATATATACATAAAAACTATAATCATGCAAATCATGAAAGGAGTCCAGGGATTGACGTTTTTAAAAAATGTTTTGGTGACAATCTCAAAATCCTATCATAAACATGCTGGCTCCGCTACGCGCTCGTGTTTGGACCCGCCCCTGAACAAAATTACCCACCACCTATGAAGAATCCTGCGTACGGGCCTGGAGAGTATGATCGCGTTTGAATATTTTATTATTAGTGTGTTTTTATGGTTTGAAAGTTCTCGGAACCTAGACGTTATATCATCGCTTCTCGTATGCTTTTCAATGACTCAGCTGTGTATGAGCCAATGATATGTTTGTTTTAAATAGAGATGGCAACAAATATCCGAACGTCCGAATATCCGAATACTATTCCAGTATTCGAATATACGGGGGGAAATATTATATTATCCTCAAGCATGCCACCCGCTCAGTCATACATTTGGAAATCGCTCTGAGAATAAGAAAACTGCTAGGTGTAATCTATGCAAATTGAATTTAACATATTCGGGTACAACATCAATCTGAATAATAATTAATTTTGAAGAAGATGAGGTTAACGCGGAAAACATAATTAAGTTAGTTTGGCAAATTTATATAAGAGTTTGATAAAGAATTCTATCGAATATTCGAATACCTACCCGACTGAATATTAGAATAGTATAATCGCTATTCGTTGCCATCCCTAGTTTTAATTGTTGATTTATATTGCAACCGTGTGAATTAAAATCATCATTATCACTCGTGTCTACTGACGCATGGTATTAGATCTTTCAATATTTATCAGGTATGTCCTTCATATTCCCTAAACAGTTGTACATTGTATCTGAGTTTTGTATTATATTTACTAACTATAATTTATGTTTTATATTTCATCATGATTTGCTGTGTGTTTTTTTCAGTTTGAGTAAAATTGCTAATTAAGAAATACAATATGTAAGGCCTATGGCCACACTGAGACAAACGAGGCACTCGCCTCGGTTAGAATTTGGCAAGTGGCGACGGGTATACAAGAAAATTGATAAAACTGCCTTCAGAATGCACAGACAGGCATACACAAACAATAATTCGTGGGGGTGGTAGTCGCCTCGGTTATTTTCCGATTCTGGCTACGGCACTGCATGTGAAACATTGTGCACTCACCATAGGATAAAAAATAGAAAGCTGGTAGTGTGACTGTATCCATGGCAATGCACACACAACTACAACACCGACCGGCTCTATGACGTCAAATCTATCAATTATTATAATTAAATATGATGCAATCTAAAAATGCATGAATTAATCATTTCCGATTACAAAAACGTTTCTCTAATTGAAATTGCAATTCAATCTGAATATGTGTTAACCACTGTTGTTTTTAAATATATATTGTAAATGTACTCAATGTCTCAATGTTATATACTAGTATATAACTATTTCTTGTAACCCATCTACATTGCGCCATGTTGTTACAAGCTGAATAGGCAGTTCCAGAATATTAAAATATCAAGATGGTATCGACACTGTATACAATCTTGTCCTGATAGCCAGGGATGATATCTCGAGGGCGAACACTGAGATCTCGAGGGCGAGCACTGAGATCTCGTGGGCGAACACAGATCTCGTGGGCGAGCGCTGAAATCTCGAGGACGAGCGCTGAAATCTCGAAGGCGAGCACTGAGATCCCGTGGGCGAACACTGAGATCTCGTGGGCGAGCGCTGAAATCTCAAGGGCGAGCGCTGAGATCTCGAAGGCGAACACTGAGATCTCGAGGGCGAACACTGAGACCTCGAGGACGAGTACTGAGATCTCGAGGGCGAGCACTAAGTTGTAATCTTATGTTTCCAATCGAGCTAAATATTTGTAGAAACTATTAAAATACAATACAGTTAGTACAATATGTATGACCAGTGAAGGTCAAATGATTTGGTCTACGAATTGCTTATTCTGTTTGTGTCAACTAATGTCATATTGGCGCAGCCTCCGGTATTTATTGTACCCATGTGAAACGTGCATTTTGATGATCTACATATTGGGGGGAGACCATGACACGTGTTTGGGGGAAACCACGACACGTGTTTGGTTTAGACCATGACACGTGGTTGGTATAGATATGACACGTGTTTGGTATATACCATGACACGTGTTTGGTATAGACCATGACACGTGTTTGGTATTGACCATGACACGTGTTTTGTATAGACCATGACACGTGTTTTGTATATACCATGACACGTGGTTGGTATAGACCATGACACGTGGTTGGTATAGACATGACACGTGTTTCGTATAGACCATGACACGTGTTTTGTATAGACCATGACACGTGTTTGGTATATTCCATGACACGTGTTTGGTATATTCCATGACACGTGTTTCTCTCAAGTTGTAATGACTAAGGCACTCGTTAGTAAACTAAGCAGATAATGCTTGTATTTGAGACGTGTATATGTAACCATTTGAAGTGTCCGAACATACATACACTTTTATAATAGGTTTAAAGAAATAGACTATGCATTTGGTTAGATATGTATTGTAATGCAATGACAATATAATTAGTATATATAGTGATTAGTGGTTAGTGATACATAGCGATCGACGCGTAATTTTAATTCAAATTATGATTTTGTGAGAATATATAATTAACAAGCTACTTGGTTGCCATTGAGCAGCTTGTATATTACTGTCCTTAACTTGCACTTAAAACAATATCTTGACGTCACACTATTGTGACGTCACACCTATGTACGTGCAGTCCATTATTATTAAGATTGGGCTGGTGTCAAAATGCCAGAGTATTATATTCAATCCAAAGCGTACATGTACGAAATTAACAATTTAATTAGTAGGCTCGTGTTATATAAATCTGTGCTTTAAGTAAAATATAAGGCTCACTCAGTCCAATATGTTAGATATTGAATGTTTTCGACTTACATCCTATGCATAGTTATATGTTATGATTACACTGTTGTTATAAATTCAATCCACTTATCGAGCTGTTGCAAGTTGCAATGCAGGCCCGTAGCCACACTGAGGCACACCGAGGCAGCTTCCTCGATTAAAATTTCCAAATTAAAATAAAAAGACCAATAATATCCCTTTGCTGTATAAAATGTTGACTGCTAGAGAGTAGTACATAATGATACGTCTAAACTCATTAAATCAGAAAACGTAGGAAATCGCTTCTATACTGCAACAATTTTAAGGGGGAACATGCTCCCGGACCCCCCCCCCCCTAGATTGCCTCAGTTGAAATTTGCCTCTGGCTACGGTACTGCAATGCCTGTTGCATGTGTGCTGTCACGTCTCGCTTTGTGTTCACTTACTTGAACCATAAAATTACCATGGGAATAAATAGAACAAAACATTCTCATTCAAATATTTAAAGTAGAAAAATGGAAAATAGCATATACTTGTATTTCAAATATGAATATTTACTTGAAACGCCTGCGGATAAGTGAGATAGTGTATTATGAATGGGGTGGATAATCTTGATAATTAACCAGAAATAAATTGACACAATAATTATAGGCTGATTGCAAACAAAATGATGGCCTGCTTCCGAAATATACGGCTAAACGTAACAGAATAATCATTCCATTGTGCACGACGTCACGACGCCACTGTGACATTGCGGTATTGACACACGGCCATCATCGTGTAAACTGGCACCGTGCGCATTGGAATAAGTCGGAGTGTACTAGTAAAGTTAGAGGAACATCGGTGTTAGTCAACGCTTATTAAACACGTGTTAGTCAACGCTTAGTAAACACGTGTTAGTCAACGCTTATTAAACACGTGTTAGTCAACGCTTATTAGACACGTGTTAGCCAACGCTTATTAGACACGTGTTAGTCAACGCTTATTAGACACGTGTTAGTCAACGCTTATTAGACACGTGTTAGTCAACGCTTATTAAACACTCTTTCACTATGGTGTTCATTAGCTTACTACCGTCGATATGCCAGAAAGTAATAACACGCGAAATAATGTCCGGTTTTATTCCGATAGTCACGGTGCCAATCTATCTATGCATGGTGATGATCTAATTGCCGTTAATGGTTCTACCTGAAAACATATATACGTGGCTTGGCTTGGCTTGGCTTGGCTTGGCTGAGAGTTTATTTGGATTATCTTTAAAGCGATGTAATGTTTGGGATTATCCACCCCTGTTCACGTATCTACTGGTTCTCTACTGGTCCAAAGGCAATGTCATTGTTAAAGTTGAAAGCTGTATGAACATGGACGTAAACTGGATAATAAACTGTTTCTGTTAAAGTTTAGACTTTATTTATTTTACAACGATTGCGAAACGAGTTTTAACAACATATGAATAAATCTCGTTGGCGCGGATGAAAAGCGTAAATGTGGTAATTCGTGTGCGAGGAAACCGGAGTACCCGGAGAAAACCCACCTGTCCGATCTGGCGACCACCGTACCATCTCACATACTTCCCGGACCGAGGATCGAACCCGGGTTGCATTGGTGAGAGGCGAGCACGCTAACCACTGTGCTAATCGGACATTTTCTGTTTCAATGTGGTATGCATATGTGTCTTAGGTAGTGTTAAAGGTCGCTGATAAGTTTTAAAGCTTTGTTTGTCTGATTCTTGGGTTTACAGTTGTACCAACAGCTTAGGGTATATGGCGACTCTCCAGGTGGTGGAGGAAGAACCCGGTATCTCTCCGAGCAGTATTGCAGACACGGACGGACACCCGAGGGTAGAACCGTCATAGCTGGAGAGTCACCATATGACCTAAGCTGTTGGTGCGACTTGAACTAACAAACAAACTAAGATGATAATTGATGACTGGGAATCGAACCGACAGCGGTATGGGCAAGTGCTTTCAAGTCGACGACCTTAACAACTCGGCCACGATTTGTCGCTTTTATCCACGCAGTGCATCAAGAACTTGGAAATGGTGGTGGGTTTGGAGGCGTACTGGGGGCGGAAGTAGGAAAGTCGTGGAGGATGGACGGAAGTAGGACAGTTGGGGAGGATGGACGGAAGTAGGAACGTCGGGGAGGATGGACGGAAGTCGGGGAGTATGGACGGAAGTAGGACAGTCGGGGGGACGGACGGAAGTAGGAAAGTCGGGGAGGATGGACGGAAGTAGGAAAGTCGTGCATGATGGACGGAAGTAGGAAAGTCGGGGAGGATGGACGGAAGTAGGACAGTTTGGGGAGGATGGACGGAAGTAGGAACGTCGGGGAGGAGGACGGAAGTCGGGGTATGGACGGAAGTAGGACAGTCGGGGGGACGGACGGAAGTAGGAAAGTCGTGCATGATGGACGGAAGTAGGAAAGTCGGGGAGGATGGACGGAAGTAGGACAGTCGGGGGGACGGACGGAAGTAGGAAGTCGTGCATGATGGACGGAAGTAGGAAAGTCGGGGAGGATGGACGGAAGTAGGACAGTCGGGGGGGACGGACGGAAGTAGGAAAGTCGGGGAGGATGGACGGACGTAGGAAAGTCGTGCATGATGGACAGAAGTAGGAAAGTCGTGGAGGACGGACGGAAGTAGGACAGTCGGGGAGGATTGACGGAAGTAGGAAACTCGGGGAGGATTGACGGAAGTAGGAAAGTCGTGCATGATGGACGGACGTATCAAAGTCGTGGAGGATGGACGGAAGTAGGAAAGTCGGGGAGGATGGACGGAAGTAGGAATGTCGGGGAGGATGGATGAACGTAGGAAAGTCGTGCAGGATGGACGGACGTAGGAGTCGGGGAGGATGGACGA
>CM026402.1:67856277-67891709 GCA_014843695.1 Archivesica marissinica
TTGGGGCTGGAGGTCGGCGTTCTGTATATCTGGGTTTCAAATTCGGATATGAATTAATCCGTGTCCTGGGCGCTAATCTGCGATGGAGGTTATATTCATCAGCCAGGGAAATACATTCCTGGAGAGTAGATGCTTTCTTATCCAGAATGAACAAATTAAGCTAATCACTTAGCTGGGAATCGAATCTATATCTCAAGAGCAGCTCGATCCAGTTGACCTCGCTCGGATCATTGTTCTCCGTCCATAGAGTCATTTGCTCCCTTAATTCCTTAATGAATTCGGAATATGTCTGCTGAGGTTTCTTTACCCACGAGAAGAAATTCTTTCTATATACAGTGGGTGAGAGTCTATATTCATCCAAGATGGCGGCCTTGAGGGTATCGTAATTATTAGCGTCTTGGACAGGAAGAGTGGCATATATATTTCTGGCCTTGTCGGACCACTTGTCTATAATATGGCCCACCCATGTTTGTTTGGCGACCTGGCTAGCTTCGAACAGTCTCTCACATGTTGCGAAGAATTTATCTGGCCTCATAGTCTGGGTCCAAATAGGAACAGAAATGTTTGTCTTCGAGGGCCTATTATCTGTATGGAGGGGGTTATTTTGCTGAGATTCCTGATCTCTCTGGATTTCTCTCAGGCGAATCTCCGTCTGCATTTTCTCCCTTTGCATTCTTTCCTCCCTGTCCCTTTCTTTCTCTTCTCTTTCCCCTCTTTGTTTTACTTCTTCCCTCTCTCTTTCTCTCTCTCTTTCTTCTCTTTGTTTTACTTCTTCCCTCTCTCTTTCTCTCTCTCTTTGTTTTACTTCTTCCCTCTCTCTTTCCCTCTCTCTTTCTTTCTCATAAATCTCACCCTGACGTTCCAGATTTGACTGATTAAAGAAGGGAAGTCTCATTAATTTGTCCCATATCTCATCACCTGTTGTCTGCAAGTCGGGGTGAACCGGCCCCTCAGTTTCCTTATTAGCACTCCTAGTTGTAGCCATTTTATTTTTTTATTTCCCAAAATTTTTAATACCCAGAATGTATCTCCAAATGTATTATAGAATTGAGTTCAATAAAAGGAAGTAAATCACTAATATAATTTTAATGATAATATTAAGCCTCTATGAAAAGAAAACTGGTACTTACCGAAGTCTGTCTCGTTCGTTAGTCCAATATATAATTTATCACATATTCAAAGTTTGCACATTTCCAATAATTTAATCCATTTCATTAATTTAATAATTCGTTGACGTCTTTCACTTATTTCCAAATTCTAACACTGTCTCGCATGCACTTCTTTTTTCCCACGTTAATTAATAGTCCCTTGTATTCTTCATGTATAAATCCTAGTGTCCTTCACAATATTCCATATATAAATTCTAGTGTCCTTCACAATATGTCACGATATGTCATTTCTTCTTTATTTCCAATCCCGGATGAGCCCCCAATTGTCGCAAACTCTCCTTTTTCTTCTCGTAATAATATGTCTCGGTTGCTACGGCTCTTACCAGTGTCTATCCTATTGTAGACTCGCTGGAGTTGTCTAGGGGGTTTCTTCGTTATTATATGTATTAATGATAACTCAACACAGTATTACATTTCTTCTATATAATATCTTGTTTAAATTGGCATCAGAAATATCCATATATATATAATCAGTGATCTATATATATATACATCGTATCATTAAAAGCTTATTTTAACAATCCATTTGTGTGAGCCGACTATGCGCTTACACAGTATATTTAACATCCAATCTTTCTAATCCGTCATTACTCAATATCACTATAATCTAATCACTGTTTCTGATTAGATTAACTTTTAATCACCTTCTGGTGGTTCGCCGAAACTCTGTTTCTTCTATTGCTGAACAATTTAATTATTCGACAAATCTTTATAAGTTATATTTCTTATAATGTCCATAATATCTAAGTATCCTAAATACAGTTTATATGTTCTATATACTAGATTGAGATCACGACCTTTCTCGCTCCTGGAGTTAGGCTCTAGTGTGTCTGATCTATTTTAATAAAATCCATTTCTTATATACATAATTGAATCAGTGTATATATGATATAACAATTCCTAAAACATCTGTTATTCCTAAACATCTGTTATGTTATCTAATATTACACCATCAAACCAGTTCGGTGCCTTTGTAGTACATAACTGGACACCTGCAACCACGGCCTGTTATCTAATATTACACCATCAAACCAGTTCGGTGCCTTTGTATTACATAACTGGACACCTGCAACCACGGCCTTGATAAACTGAGATTAGGCCTAAGATCTTAAGTCATTTCCCGCGCGAAGCGAGATTGATAATTTTAGGCGCGAAAATAATAGCAGACGATTATGCATAAAACAAATATATATATATTACATGGTAAACATTTGGCCATATATAGAAACAGTTTAATGTATTTATATAATACATTATTATTTATATATAACAATAAAAATATTTCGTGCAAATTGGGGTTTTGCACACCAGTTGATAAATCGTACTAAACACAAATATCTACATGTATGCGGTGAAACCTATTGCCAAACGTGTAAGGAGTACTATCCTGAAGGACACCAGTGCTATATGCAGCCGGTTGATGACGACGAATGCAATACGACCGATATGTCCAAGGTCAGCCAGAAAACAACCTACTTATTCTTTGATCTCGAGTGCACCCAAGTGTTTGGCTTGGTATGAACAACATCGGGACGACCAATTTTATTTTGAATCGGATTTAGTGCGATACTGCAGATCTGATGTCGACGTACTACGTAAATGTTGCCTGAAGTTCAGGTCATTGTTCATGGATTTAACTAGGAAAGAGGGCAGTGGCGGTATATATCCTTTTGCAAAATGCATTACCATTGCATCAGCCTGAAACCTTGTGTTCAGAACTCTATTTCTTGAACATGAAAGTATAGAGATCATACCCCCGCACTGCTACCGACCTGAGGAGAAGCAGTCAACCGTAGCCTACCAATGGCTGTCCTATTTGGCACAAAGAGACAATATAAATGTTCAACATGGTCATAATAAGGGTGAAAAACAAATTGGGCAGTACAAAGTGGATGGTTTTTATGAACATAATAGCCAACAGATTGTGCTAGAATTCCACGGGTGCTTCTGGCATGGATGTCCGAAATGCTATTCGAAGACCACCGTTAACTCCGTGGTTGAAATGGTCATGTCTGATCTCTATGCCAGAACCCTAGAGAAACAGAAGTATATAGAGTCTGAGGGATTTGTCTACATTTCTATATGGGAATGCGACTTTAATCATCAACTGTCAAATAATGAGAGAGTATGTTGACTCACTAGAAATTGTATCTCCATTAGAACCTAGGGACGCATTCTATGGGGGGCGCACAGAGGCATTCAGACTATATGAAGAAGCCCCAGACACCAATGCGATCCATTATTATGACGTCACATCGCTTTATCCATGGGTTAATAAAACAGGTAAAATTCCAATGGCATATTCACAGATCATCACTGACACATTTACAGATCTAAATCAATACGAAGGGCTAGTGAAATGTTAAGTGTTACCTCCTGAAGGGTTGTACGTGCCTGTGTTACCAATGAAATGCAATGGAACATTATTGTTCAGTCTTTGTCGAACATGTGGTGAAACTTACCAGAAATCGAAGTGCCATCATACGGCTCAAGAGAGATCAATAACGGGAACATGGGTTACAGACGAGCTCAAAATGGCTGTCTCACAAGGTTACACAATACTGAAGATGTACGAGGTATCGCAGTATGATCCGGTCACCAAATCAGGCGGTTTGTTTACCTCTTATGTGAATACATTCATAAAGGTCAAGCAGGAAGCTAGTGGCTGGCCAGAATGGTGTATTACCGAGGCAGCCAAACAACGCTACATATAAGACTATTACAACACAGAGGGTATATTGTTGGATTATAATAAGATTATGGAAAACCCTGGATTACGATCATTAGCCAAACTCATGTTGAACTCATTTTGGGGGAAATTTGGTCAACGTACTAACTTGACCCAAACAACCTTTGTCACTGAACCAGATGAGTATTTTGACATGATGACTAGCGATCAGCAAGATATAAAGAATGTACGGTTCATCAATAACGAATCAGTTCAAATTGACTGGGCCTACCATGATGACTTCATTCAAGCATCATCTCGCACCAATGTGGTTATCGCAGCTTATACCACAGCACAGGCACGCCTCAAACTGTATAGTTATTTGAAACCTCTAGGAGACAGGGTTCTGTATTGCGATACGGATTCTGTAGTATTTTCCACAGCTTCGGGCCAGTTGGGGACTACTTGGGAGATCTAACGGATGAGGTTCCAGACAGTAAAGCGCCAGATAACAAGATAACGCACTTTGTAACTGGTTGGCCTAAGAAGTATGCGTATAATTTATCGAAACCCAATAAAATGAGGGCAAACCTCCATTTGCAAGGTACGAGGCATTACCGTAAATTTCAAAAACGCATTGGACATTAACTTTCATACATTACACCGAATGGTCACAAGCAAGGACGAAGTTGAACCTGTCAAGGTCGTAGATGAGCATAAAATCACAAGGAATTCCGCCACTGGTCACTACAACTGAAACGAAAGATTATAAAATCGTGTTTGATAAACGTGTCATTACTACCAACTTCAACACGCTACCCTATGGAATGTAGGCAAACACTGAAACCCGATAATGTTGTATGTTTTAAATGAACTTGTATTTATTAATAGTCTGCTACATGTGCACGCCATTTTGTAATACTATGCTAATGATATGTTCTTATCTTAATACAATTTACATATTTTGTACGATTGTATATGTTTTTGTGAATAAAGAACCTATATTTAACATGTGTTTGTTTTCTGAATTAAAACATTACATGCGGTGATATGAGATCTTCCTCTGTATTGTTACCTACAACCTTGAAACCATACACGACATCTTATCACATTGTGTCGCTTTAAATCAAACCAGGAATATAAACGGTAGATAAATGACCTAATGACCTCAACTTTAAATACATCCGCTATATAAAGTAAAGTATCGCTTGCTTAGAGATACACATCATTAGCTTTAAAACTGTGTCATCTGCAATATTGCGCAAAGGCTATTAATAACTCTACCGGTTGGATCCGGATTGGTATCCTACACTGTATACCTATAGGACGCGTTACGCCTCAGTGATGTTGTTTTTTCCCTCGTCTAGAGTAACAGCCTTGACTACAATAATTTATCGAAACCCAATAAAATGGGGGCAAACCTCCATTTGCAAGGTACGAGGCATTACCGTAAATTTCAAAAACGCATTGGACATTAACTTTCATACATTACACCGAATGGTCACAAGCAAGGACGAAGTTGAACCTGTCAAGGTCGTAGATGAGCATAAAATCACAAGGAATCCGCCACTGGTCACTACAACTGAAACGAAAGATTATAAAATCGTGCTTGATAAACGTGTCATTACTACCAACTTCAACACGCTACCCTATGGAATGTAGGCAAACACTGAAACCCGATAATGTTGTATGTTTTAAATGAACTTGTATTTATTAATAGTCTGCTACATGTGCACGCCATTTTGTAATACTATGCTAATGATATGTTCTTATCTTAATACAATTTACATATTTTGTACGATTGTATATGTTTTTGTGAATAAAGAACCTATATTTAACATGTGTTTGTTTTCTGAATTAAAACATTACATGCGGGGATATGAGATCTTCCTCTGTATTGTTACCTACAACCTTGAAACCATACACGACATCTTATCACATTGTGTCGCTTTAAATCAAACCAGGAATATAAACGGTAGATAAATGACCTAATGACCTCAACTTTAAATACATCCGCTATATAAAGTAAAGTATCGCTTGCTTAGAGATACACACCATTAGCGTTAAAACTGTGTCATCTGCAATATTGCGCAAAGGCTATTAATAACTCTACCGGTTGGATCCGGATTGGTATCCTACACTGTATACCTATAGGACGCGTTACGCCTCAGTGATTTTGTTTTTTCCCTCGTCTAGAGTAACAGCCTTGACTACGCGTTACGCCTCAGTGATTTTGTTTTTTCCCTCGTCTAGAGTAACAGCCTTGACTACTTCTTTTCTTGTAGTCGCGAAGAATGTTTTAGTGCTGTTTACTATGATCAATTGCAATGTACTATTTACTGTTAATAATTACAAAACCACGGTGATATAATTTATACACTGTAACGTTGTCACGAGAAAATGCCAGGATTGCCAATCAACATAGAGACAGAACAGCCGATTGTTCCGTATAACAACATAGAGCCAGAATAGCCGATTGTTCGGTATAACAACATAGAGCCAGAATAGCCGATTGTTCCGTATAACAACATAGAGCCAGAACAGCCGATTGTTCGGTATAACAACATAGAGCCAGAATAGCCGATTGTTCGGTATAACAACATAGAGCCAGAACAGCCGATTGTTCGGTATAACAACATAGAGCCAGAATAGCCGATTGTTCCGTATAACAACATAGAGCCAGAACAGCCGATTGTTCGGTATAACAACATAGAGCCAGAATAGCCGATTATTCGGTATAACAACATAAAGACAGAACAGCCGATTATTCCGTATAACAACATAAAGACAGAACAGCCGATTGTTCCGTATAACAACATAAAGATAGAACAGTAATGTAATGCAATGACGATATAATTAGTATCTATAGTGATTAGTGGTTAGTGATACAGAGAGATCTACGCCTAATTTTAATTCAAATCATGATTTTGTGAGAATATACAATTAACAAGCTACTTGGTTGCCTTTAAGCAGCTTGTATATTACTGTTCGTGTACTTGTACTTAAAACAATATCGTGACGTCACACTATTGTGACGTCACACCTCTGTACGTGCAGTCCATTATTATTAGGATTGGGCTGGTGTCAAAATGCCAGAGTATTATATTCAATCCAACGCGTACATGTACGAAATTAACAATTTAATTAGTAGGATCGTGTTATATAAATCTGTGCTTTAAGTAAAATATAAGTCTCACTCAGTCCAATATGTTAGATATTGAATGTTTTCGACTTACATCCTATGCATAGTTTTAAGTTATGATTACATTGTTGTTATACATTCAATCCACTTATCGAGATGTTGCAAATTGCAATACAGGCACGTAGCAACACTGAGGCACACCGAGGCAGCTTCCTCGATTAAAATTTCCAAAGTAAAAAATAAATGAAAAATAAAATAAATAAATAAACTGCCAATAATATCCCTTTGTTGTATAAAATGTTGACTGCTAGAGAGCTGAACGGTTAGTACATAATTATTCGTCTAAACTCATTAAATCAGAAAACGCAGGAAATCGCTTCTATACCGCAACAATGTTAAGGGGGAACATGCCCCCGGACCCCCCCCCCCTATATTGCCTCGGTACTGCAATGCCTGTTGCATGTGTGCTGTCACGTCTCGCTTTGTGTTCACTTACTTGAACCATAAAATTACCATGGTAATAAATAGAACACAACATTCTCATTCCAATATTTAAAGTAGAAAAATGGAAAATAGCATATAGTCAAGAGTGTTACTCTGGTACGGATTGTTGAGGTATACAGCATATCAATTCATACACTAGCCCTGAAATATGCTTCCAAAGTACTCGGATCAATGAGAATGCTAAAATTTAAGCTAAATCGCTCTTCACTAAATCAAATATACATTTCATATTTATGACCTTTATTATTATTCATCGGTGGTTTGGGACAATTGCACACAATACGAAAAGGAAACACTTGAAAAATTGCAGTACGAAGCAGCCAGAATTGTAACAGGCCTAACGAGATCAATGTCAATTAACAGAAATAGGGTGGGTGTCTTTAGCGGATAGGCGCAGTATGCTAAACTAATATTAATATATCGTAATAAACATAGTATACTGCCTTCTTATCTAAACGATATAATCCCGAGAACTGGTGATGAAACTAATCCACATCCTTTACGTAATATAAATAATTATATAACTCTGCCAAGGCGTCTTCAAATATATGCACATTCAACTATTCCCTCCTCTCTAGACATATGGAATAAGCTAGATAATTCTATCCGTGACACTAACTCTCTAAGTGAGTTTAAAAGCAAGCTGAAACAAATCTACAAAGGTGCTATCGTACCCGAATTCTACACCACCGGGGAAAGATTTTCATCTGTCCAACAAGCGCGAATACGTAACGCATGCAGTAACTTGAATGCTCATCTACATGTCAATTTCCTTCGTGATAATCCTAACTGTGAATGTGGCCATGGTATCGAAGACCCCGAGCACTACTTTGTTAGATGCAACAAATACAGATTAGAGCGTATAAATCTTTTCAGAAATATTCGTAGATTTCATCCAATAAGTACAAAAAAGCTTTTAGTTGGAATTGAACACTTGTCTATCTCAGAAAATAACAAATTGTTTATAGAGGTTCAAAGATTTATTAAAGCGACTCGACGATTCGCATAATATCAATTATTTGTCTTTCTTTTTGTCTGGTAAGCATGGAGTGGGGAGAGCTAATCTTTGGGGTTGGGGTGCATACACTCTCTCTTAGTTTTAATTCTTAAGCTCATATTCAAGTTATAAACTAACTGTACGTTTTTCCATTTCTTTGTGTCATTTTCAAATATTAACCACGAAACTAAATTGTATGTGTTTTTTTCTACATCAGATCATACATTACAGAAATTGTTCATGCAGCATTGTTTATTTAGTTCGAAGTGACGGGGAGGGCTGTAAATAATGTTGTTATAACTAGTAGTCCAACCCATTGCTTTATTTCCCCTTGACAAAACAAATGTATCGTATACTGCAATCATATAATTACATATTAATCTCTGATTTGTTCTTAGTATTGTATGTATATATTTAATGTATTGTATGAAAAAAATGCAATAAAATATTATTAACATACACTAGCCCTCTAAAAGCACGTGTATGTGTTAATTAACCAATCGAATCGTCCGAGGCATTTGATATACTATAAATAAACTTCCAACTTTGAACGATCAAAGATCGGCCACATCCATTTCAGAGGGGTAGAAGCTTTCGTATAACATGGGGCATTTATTATTATAATAACATTAGTATAATAAAATATAAACATCGCAAAATCAATGAACATGAAACGTGGCCGAACGGTAACGACGGAGGAATACAGATAAAATATATTGTGATATATTTTGTAGTTGCGAGTTCAAATCTCACTGGGTGTATTATTACTAGTTTTTTTCTTCAAATTTATATTTTACATAAAGTGAATTGTATGTATTTTTACTCTCATTTTTTGATTTTTTTTCTCATAATTTAATTTTCAACTTTATTTCAGTATCTTCGCATTTGCTGGCTGTCTGTATCCGAGCCGCTGTCCCCATCGCTGTCAGAAGTGAGGTCAATAGTAAATGAATCTATGGCTTAGTTTGATTGAAACCATGCGCATGCGTGGGAAAAAGACATGGATTTTTTCTCGGTGTTAGAAAATATTAAATTGAGGATTAATTAGTGAAGAAAATGGATATATCTCATTACAAACTAAGCTAAGTACCATTTGTAACACTTCCGATCAACAATACCTCAAATAATTATCGAACTGATAGCTAAGACAGCCAAAAACAGATTTTCCTTTGTTCAAATAGTATGGAAAAATATCACAAATAATGTGCGTAAAAAGTGCTCACCATAACTGTAGTATGTAGCATATTGCAAATAAACAATGCACTAGAGGTATATAGGAATGTAAATATACCACAATGGCAAATAACAAAGAATTTACGGAGTTAGAACCAGTGACTTTAAGTGACCAAACAGAGGTCAAAGTGCCTATATCAGTGTCAGACGCAAATACGCTAGATAGCAGTATATTTGAACCGTCGCCGATGTTACCAAATACCAATCGGCAACTACCATCAACCTGTAATAGCGATGTGGACGAACCTTGGCTCGCACAGGCGGACTACAGTATAAGCCCCGATACAGAGGCGGATCTGGCGGAGCTCCATGTGTTGCAAACTTGGCTCAATGAACTACCAAGATATATGTTTGTAAATTAATTGCTATTAGAATACAGCAAGTCAGAAACGAAATTAGAACACAGCCGTCAAATGTTATTCAATATTCTTCGCGGCTCGGAGGATTTTCCATTCGATGTAGATAGCGACCTGAAGCGTCAAATTAACACTAGAAATGGCGATTCTGCTGGTGTGAAACTGGCCTATGACATACACACAGTCTTAACGGTTGTCGAGGGTGAGAATTACTCAGTATTCAAGAGACATCATCAGTATGTCGAAGATATCGAACCGACGTAAATCTTCTGCTGTAGTTACTACTACAATGCAACAAAGCGACAAATGTCAATGCAAAGAGGAGATAACTCATCTAAAATCGACAATAGCATCCCTACAAGCAGATATATTGTTAATAAAACAGAGAAGTAGCGTTTCAGAAAACACTCGTACCGACGAATTGAAGAACATATATGATGCGGTGAAGATATTCGAAAATGATATATCGAGCAATCAGAAGCTTGTGCAGACATGTGTAGATAACATAAAAGTGCGTATAACAAAGCTGGAAGCTAATGTAATACAAGAAGTAAAAACGTGTAAAACATTCATTCATTCCAACTCTAACTCACTTAAACAGTCGCAATATAGCTTACTAAAGCTCTCATCTGCATATTCACATTTGAAAACATGTGTAGAAAAGTGCCGTAATGGTGAACGGGATCATTCTCCAGACCCAGTGTCAAATACCGAAACATACATTTCTAACCCCCCGTCTATAAGCGACTCCCCAATACCCACCGGTATATTGACACCTGCGTCTGAGAGTGTAACCACAGATGTAGCAATAGAAGATAGAGTACCACACTCTACTGACATAGAGAATACGTTGTCACCTGCTACCGACATGCCTCATATGTACACTGATACGTTTATTGCCACACCCTATATCGAAAATACCTATGTTCACAATCTTAACAAGGACGTAGATATGTCCCGCAACAATGTACCAATCCCTTCCATTGTTTCAAAAAGGGATGATAATAGATCAGCAAATGACATATCATTTTCGCTAATACGCGCCCATGTTGGACCCTATGCAAAAAGGCCCGACCGGAGACCCTCGCATAGCAATGTCGTAGCTCACAGTAAAAGAACCCCTATCCCCCAATCGAACAACAACACCAATCCCGCGTCGAAAAATACGCCCTCGGCGACTAGTGGGTCACGCAATGATACCCATAACCACACGCACAATACGCGCCCTGCACCCAATTCCCAGGTAGGTGATGATGATGATGACGATTTCTCCCAATATGTTAGGAGACGTACCAAACGGTTCTATGTGGGAGGGTTCAAGCATAACATTACTGAGACTAAATTAACCAAAGGTATTGAGAGGAAAGGACCATCGGTCACAAAGGTCACTATATTTAGAAACCGTAAGCTTAGAACGGTCGTAATTCGCATCAATGTAGATGATGACGGCAATGCCAACCTTCTCGTTGATGACCCACATTTCTGGCCAAGAGGAGTAACCTGTAGGCCGTGGTTATCCATGAATGCTTATAAAAGCCGTTATAACACCCAGACAGATGATGATTACTCCGAGCAAAGATCATCTCGTCGTGGCCGAGATACATACCGTAACAGTTATAACAATGGCCAACATAATGGGTTAAACAGGTGGAAACACTACAATAACCGTAATTATAATCCCTATTCGCCCCTGCGCGACGAATGTGATGAAGATCATGAATACTAAACCTAATAAATATGCAATAAATATTGCAACTTGGAATTCAACCGGTATCATTTCCAGTGCTAGCTACCTATGTGACATGTTAACTAAGTCCGACGTTGATATATGTGGGGTATCAGAACACTGGTTGTTCAAACAAAATCTGCACTTTCTCGATTGTATTAACTCTGATTATGTGAGCTACGCTGTCTCGGACCCCGATCTTGTTACGTGTAGTCATAGGCGGGTCGGTAAAGGTGGCATAGCCCTGTTATGGCATAAGCGTATGACGCAATTTGTAACAATATTAGAAACTAATGTAAAACACTTTATTGGTATACAAATTGTACTGAATCCTGGGGAGTATATTTTCGTTTTTCAGGTTTACTTACCATGTAAGAATCATAGTATGAATATATACCGAAACTGTTTGGAAGAACTGGAGAACATGATATGTATGTATGAAGATAAAGGCTCATTGATTATAATGGGGGATTATAATACCGAACTAGGCACTGAACGTTTATCTACATATTTTAATATAGATTCTAGAGGCACACTATTATTAGAATTATTGAACAAGTACTCACTTATACCAATAAATACTCTGAACATATGCCGTGGGGCTAAATACAGTAACGTTCCATATAACACAAACAGAGAAACGTTGATATATCATGTTGTGATATCAGATAGAATCTTAAGCACCATATTGGACTGTCAAATCCTAGAAGATAGCGCACTAAATGTTTCAACCCATCGTCCAATCATTTGTTCTTTGTCTATGCAAACGAGTCATGGTCCTAAGACTCGTGCCATTTCCCCAAATATTATCAATTGGCACAATGTTAAACAAGAACATGTTGACCAATATATGCACTTTTTAGAATGCAGCGATGTTTTGTCTTCCGCACTCGATTTCCCTGTCAGACACACCTCGGATATAGACGATTTGTAAACCTTGCAACTCAATTGTTCATACCAAAGGTTAAATTTAAATCATACATCAAACCCTATTGGAATGATCTTCTTACACGTTTACATAAAGAAATGGTCATAAAACGCATATAATGGATAAAATACCACAGGCCAACGAATGACGATTCCGTGTATTTTAAACAATATAAGATTTATAAGAGAAAATTCCGCTCTGCTCATCGATTGGCAGTTTTAACATACTTAAATGAGCAAGACGCACAAGTTGACACGGCCGCTGAATGTGACAACAACGAATTTTGGCGGTTAATAAATAAACGTAGAAACAAAACAATAGACAACAAGGGATTTGAAATGTGCTTTGGTGGCACCACCTATAATAACCCCCAGGATATATAGCGCACTAAATGTTTCAACCCATCGTCCAATCATTTGTTCTGTGTCTATACAAACGAGTCATGGTCCTAAGACTCGTGTCATTTCCCCAAATATTGTTAAACAAGAACATGTTGACCAATATATGCACTTTTTAGAATGCAGCGATGTTTTGTCTTGCGCACTCGATTTCCCTGTCAGACACACCTCGGATATAGACGATTTATACTCAGGAATTGTTGTCATTGTAAACCTTGCAACTCACTTGTTCATATGAAAGAGTAGTAAACCCATCTCTTTGGATGTAAACAAACGGGCGCCATTTTGAATACGCTTTATAGTAACTCATTTGCATATAAGGTAGTATAAAGTAGGTCACGCGCGTGCGCGTTTATATTTAGAATAGAGCCACCTGATGACGTATCGCGCAACTACCGAGCTCTGTGTACGAAGGCGTATGTTCGGTGTCCATCTCGGACGACTTAGTAACAGCGTATAAGTCTCTACGCGGCGTCCATTTTGGATGACCTTATAGGTTATATTTAGCGATTTTTGTCGTGTGCGTGACAATGTCTTTAATTAATGACTCGGAATGGTGGTTTAGATATAGACAGTTGCGGAGAGAAGCCTAGGAGGGCGCAGATAGACTTATCGAAATATTAGAAATATATGTAGAACCATTGCATGCCACTGCGTTATAAAATAATGTACATATAATAAAAATGTAAATTTACGCACACCTTTGTTGTATTTTTAGGAATATTATATATATTGTATACAAATTATAGATTGTGGACGTCCAAATGTCCATATTATACCGAGATTCTGATTACTTTAGACGCTACCGTTCCCTTCTTAGGTCGCTAGAGAGTGTTTGGGTCTCATTCGCCCGTAAGAAACAGATACTCTTGATGAGACATACGATTGTACCAAGAATATTGAGACAACATTATTTACGTCACGCCATCCTTTAGACGAAATAAGATCTACAGAAGACTAGACCCGTAATGTTGAATTGACAACAGTATTTAGCGTCATTGTATTATAATTCCAAGAATCCAGCTAGTTTTCTGGCCCCGAGAAGCTCTATCAGTATGTCAAGGGAGAAGGCAAACATAAAATCGGTAGACACAGAATCAGAAAATGGCTGCAAGATCAAGACTCTTACTCCCTAACCAGAGGAGCCAGACGACATTTTAAGCGTTCTAGAGTAGTTGTGGACGGTGTAGACAGTCTCTGGGACATGGATTTGATGGATATGGTTAACTTGTCGAAGCAGAATGACGGGTACCAATACGTATTGGTAGCCATAGACGTGTTTTCACGCTTTGCTCACGTTCAACCAGTTAAAAGTAAAAAAGCACAAGATGTAGTAGACGCTTTAACGCGAGTACTATCGGGTCCACGGAAACCAAAAACGGTTCGTACAGATCGAGGAATGGAGTTCAGAAGCAAAGACATTAATAAATATTTACGAGACCAAAATATACACCACTACTATGCTCTGAACACTGAGACCAAAGCCAATTACAGCGAACGTTTAATAAAGACCTTAACACATAAGCTATTTAGGTACCTGATGAAAAACAGAAAGCAGCGTTACATAGACGCTCTTCAAGACACGGCGCACAGCTACAACCGCACGATACATCGCAGTTTAGGCACCTCACCCAACACCATCAGTACAGAAAATGAAAGCGAAAGCCGTTTGCAACAGTATTTACTGAGAACCAAAGGAATCTCAACAAAGAGTAAACGGAGAAGATACAAATTTAAACTAGGACAAACAGCACGTTTATCCCACGTGAGAAGCGTGTTTGACAGAGAATATTCTCAAAAGTGGACAGGCGAAATATTCAAAGTGAAGACCCGTTTTAGAAGAGAGGGCCTACCTATCTATACCCTGGTGGAATGGGACGACGAGGATTGTGTGGATGGTACGTTTTACGAGCAGGAACTGCAAGCCGTGAATGTAGATGAGACCCCCTAATATCATATCGAAAAAGTGCTTAAGAAGCGAATGCGAAATAAACAACGAGAAGTTTTGGTCCGCTGGCTACATTGGCCTAAAAAGTACGACAGTTGGATTCCTGAATCAGACGTTAATCGATATTCTTAAAGTTTCTGTATCGTATCTAAAAAATAAAACTATCACGTGATTCGTGCTTTTTTTATAATATACATACCCGGGGCATTATTTCTTCAGTCTGTCCTCGGACTTGTAAGAGATAACATCATGTATTTAACCAACGTGGTGTGTAGCGCTAATATAGGTTGTATGATAGATCTACGACGATTGTGCTATAGTATATCAGACGTTAGATACGATCCCCGTCGGTTTCCCGGACTGATATGGCAACATAGGAAGATTGGAGGAAACTGTTTAGTGTTTTCCAGCGGAGCCATAAACTGTAACGGAAAGTCCACCAGTTTCGAAGAAGGTTTTAAAAGACTGAGGAGATACGCCAGCAGATTACAAAAACTGGGCCTAAAGGTCGAATTAAAAGACGTAACGTGTATAACCGTTTCAGCTAGTCACACGTTAAGCGCTGACCTGAATTTGGAACTTTTAGCCAAGGAAAGACCATCCATTTACGAACCGGAGTTGTTTCCCACTGTCAATTTTAAGACACGAGGGGTGACCTTTAGTTGTTTTCATAGCGGTAAGATCGTGATCACCGACATTAAACGGAAGTCTCAAATCGACGTGATCACCGACATTAAACGGAAGTCTCAAATCGACGATGTAGTCTACCCGGTATTCATTGAACTGGAACTTTATACACGATTGACGTAAGAAGACGACGAACGCTATCCTATTATCGGCATGGAACGTTCCGAAGTGTATCCGTCTATCCATTATATGACGACATTGAGATACGGATCGCAAAAGAATGTTACTAAACATTAATGGCCGTCAATTGTCGGCTATAGGACAGGTGGCTAAGTGATTGATAAATGTGACAATTAATCCTTTGAGAAGAGACGTTAGAGTGTTGGAAAGACGAAGAATGATGCTAAAAGCTATGGCTTCAGCTAGAGTAAGCGCAGACAGAAAAAAGAGTCTGGTAAAACGGTATCATTCCGTCATACTCGTGATGCTAGACAGCGTTTACTTGATTCAGACGGTGTTAGACGAAGTGAAAACATGTTAGAAACATCGTAAGAACGAGTAGCAGTTTATAAAGATTAATCATGTACGACCTTCACCTGTACCTAAGTAGCCAGGATTCACTCGATATACGTAAGAATAACAATCCATCAGACTTTTGGATTCAGTTCCCACGAACCTATACTCTCGAAGGTCATTGGATGTGCGCCGTGAAAGAGATATCATTCACCTCTAATTTCACGCCAAAGAGCTCAAGACTGTATCTCTGCTGCGATATAGTGGAAGAGTCCTACGTCAGAGAAACCTCTCTTCCGGTGTTGAGAAATATCGAGATTCAGAGCCGTTACAAGAAATTAAAGGCGTCAGAGTTTAGCAGTCCGACGTACGTGAGTCATTCCTAGCAATTGTAATTTTAGAATTAATGAACACAACTAAAATAATTGAACTGAATATGATTTTATTGGTAACCATTGATAAGCCGAATAACAACAGAGTTAACAAATACAAAAATTAGAGCTGAATCATTAGACCGATTGGATTTTTTTTCATAATTTGACATGAAGTACTGACTTGTTTGGTCATTGGCGTTACTGGACAAACAGACTCTACCCTCTGATATAAGAATAACTGATGTGAAATGTACTATCAATTAATTGGGAGGGCTAGTTGTCCCACTATGTAAAAAAATCTAAAGTATGCAATATCAATTGTTATCAGACTGTTTTTTCAATGCGCTGAAGGTGTGGGCAGCACAGTCATACCCTCAATCAGCATAACCAATTCTAATTGGTGGAAATTAGCAGCATTTTTGGGGGGAATGTTTGTCCTATCATAATTGTGAGGCTGTTTGCTATCGGCATGACCTATGACATTTTAACTTTTGAACATATGGAAACAAGAATCATTCATTGTCATAGTGGTCACACCAATGACAGCGTTGTAACACCAATGACGCCAAGTAACACCAATGATTGTTAAACACTATAAAACCAACTAATTACACATTCTTTGTATATTTGAAATAAATTTTAAAAACAAAGTCAAATACAAATGCGCAAAGTCAAGTTGATACAACCATATCGAATATAACACAGATGTGATACATGTTCGTCCGATATAGGCCTTCAGGAACTTTCTATAAACTATAGTGTATAGTTGGAATAAAAAGATTAAAACAGCAGTCATTAATACTATTAATTTGGTCCGCAACTAAAAAAGCCAGAGAATAGAGACAATGGCAGTGAATACAGCTACCTCAATCACTGTATAAGACAAACCCAGCCATTTCCATCAGCAGGAGCCGTGCTCATAAATGAAGAGAATAGAACATGTTACTTCTTACCATATACAGCTTCAATTGTGTCCCAGAGGCCATCGTCAATCGAAGTATACCTTTTGGACGTTATAGGGGGTTCGGGGATGAGGCAGAGGATATCTTCCTCTGGGTATTCATTTACGTCTGCCCTGCCACCCCTCCAATATAATTTGTTTCTCCCCATAACATTCATACACTTGACTTGTATCATTTTTTCATTGCCATCTGAGACAATATCCCTAATCTCACCGGGATACAAGTTTTCTTCGTACAACACAATGCAGTATTTCCCAACATGATCATGTGTTATTTGGTCAGGCCTATTCAACTGCTGGCATTGTGTTGGGGTTGACTCTATTTGTGGTGTCTGAGATGAAGGTCCCCTTTCATTCCCTGCATCTAATGTCTCCACATCATCTATACGTTCAGAAACATCAAATTCAAATGCTGCAATCTGATAGCAATGACAGTCAAGAATCCCTTCTGTGTATAATTTGCATACACAGCTAATGTCCCTGTATTTTATCTTTTGGGGGTTAACAGAAATAATCTGATGCAGTTTCATTGTTCCCTTGACTGTGGGCAAGACACCAAGGCTTTTAACATAATCTGTATAACTGGTCACCTCGCTACAGGGGATATATATGAGCTTCACTGAAGTATGCTGTAACAGCAGGTTGTAGAGGGCCATTGTGTCTGGAATATCGTTCCCGAGTCTGATTAACCGATCTGCAGTGCGTTTTAAGGCCCCACCAATGCCATCGGGGGCCCCCTTTCCATGAGAGGCCTCAAAAAAATGCCAAACAACAGCATTGAAACCCATTTTGTATGGTTCAGTGCAAAGAAGATAGAAGTTACCCCTTTGCTTGTATTGGGTCGTGGGCCCATCACTAAAAACATGTAGGGTGGTCACCTGTGGATTCTTCTCCCTGGTCATCTCTAGTATTGGCTTTAGGTGTGCCCATATGGCTGGTGGGTCATGTTGCCTGCATTTTGAGATAGTGCAAAAAGGAATGGTGTCTTTACCCACATAGAGTATTCCAGTATGGAGAGATGCTTGTTCATGGGAACCGCCAAAGTGCAAACTTTGCGTTTCATTTGAGTACTTACATGTGTAATTCTCACTGAAGTCGACATGTAACATACACTCATCTGGATGCAGGTTCTCCCGCACAGTTTTGTACACCCCATATTGCCTCCTAATGTTGTAGGCATGTCGCTTGAACTTTTGAAGGCTGGTCATGAAATCCGCAATGAGACATTTTATGGTGGATTCCACGTCTTCCTTTTTGGTGACTGTGATTAGGTCCTGTTCGTTTTTGGCATTTTCATCATCAGTTGTTACCCTTGGTACCTTTTTCAGCTTCCATTGATTGTATGTTATGGGCCTACTTACCACTGCATCATCTGGAGGATTGAAGTTGCATTTCTTGTGTTTGCATGCAATGCACTCACCGTACGCACATGCCTTACTGTCATCATCACAAACCATCTCAGTAACCAATTGTTCGAGGTTGTTTGTGTTGAGGACGTTGAGGCTAAACAATTTGTCAGCCATAAACTGTGTGTTCTCATGAACCTTGCATTGGCATGTTTCTCGATCTAATTCTGTTGGTTCCACCACCCAAAATGGCCTAAGGGCACAGAAATATGAATAGCTTACCGTCTGGGTATGCTCCGACAAAAACTTCTTGTGAAGATTTTGCAAAGTGTCAGTCAAGAGCCTTCGCTGCATTTTCAATTTTTTCCGAGTAATGGTGTTTTTCTTACCTGTTGTCATACGGCTGACGTCGTCCCTGCAATAGAAATCTTTTACAAGTGAAATAACTGGGTTTGTCTTAGACTTGCGATTGTAGCCATTTTCAAACGGATCTAACTGCCATCGACGATGTGAAAGAGGTAGCTGACTCTCTGCCCATTTTAACAATTTATACTTTCTCATCAGCTTGACACCCGTCATATAAGCTCTACAAATCACCCTCCTCTCTTTCTGACTCTTAATATGTCGATACCTCTCTTTAATGCTATGAAGCAAAGTATAATGAAAGTTCAACGTTCTTGACACGGGATTGTTTTCCTTTTTCAAGTCTTTTTCTCCAAAAGATCGTAGGAGTTTCTTCGTCTTTGAGCGCGGACTCAACATTCCCTTGTTGGTGCTTGTTGCTTTTTGATGTAACCTTTCATATCTCTTTCTGAATTTCTCAGCTCTTTTTCTCTCTGATTCAAGACTGGCTTGCAAGCGCTTGTTCTCTCTGTAGCATTTGGCCCTGTCCTTTGCAATTTTTTGGCGGCCTCTTGACTTTTGGCTGAAATGGATACAAGATCTAACTTAAGATGGGCAAAGTCACCCCATGCCTGGGTGACTTTGCCCACCACATATTTTAAAGGAAAATATCCCATAGATGTAATCGAATTTGATGGCCATAGTGTGAATGTCAAAGTATTAGTAGTAACTCAACAATCCTATGACGTCATCTTTCAGTAGTGGTCTTGAGAATTGTCCATTTGTAGACAAAGTGAAGACTATTTTTGAAAACATACCACTGGAATAACTGGTTCCATGAATCAGTTATTCCAGTTATATATTTCCAAAAGTAGTTTTCGCCAGGTCTACAAATATATATAT
This sequence comes from Archivesica marissinica, assembly GCA_014843695.1. Taxonomy (NCBI): domain Eukaryota; kingdom Metazoa; phylum Mollusca; class Bivalvia; order Venerida; family Vesicomyidae; genus Archivesica; species Archivesica marissinica. The sequence continues at coordinate 67,876,413 of CM026402.1, forward strand.
TATAAATTGACCTATGTTATGTGATTGGTTAAGATTAACAAAATATTTAAGGCTTAAGTTTATATACTGGACAAAACAGTTTGGGATCATGGAATTTATTTTGAGTATATTCTGGTAAACGGCTCAGATCAAGTGAAAACAGCTTAAATTGAATACTGAAACTTGGATCCCTAACTTTTTTTGTCCAGTATATATATATGTATAACCAGTCATATTGTAAGATTTCTATTTAAAAATTCTTATTCTTGGCTTTAATAAACATGCATGTACAGCAACTGCTCAAATTATCAAATTAAAAGCAGGAAATTACAGTGTCCAGTCATTGGTGTAATCATGCGTCATTGGTGTAACGAAAACACAGTAACACCAATGACAGGTAACACCAATGACAAATTCATACAAATGCAATGGTTGCTCCCTAGGTAAGCATGACCTTGAGACAAAGTGTGCTGATATATGATTTGATTACCTTTGCTTACAGCACTATACAACCAGTTTAACTGTTACTTCGCCTTCCTGACATAAACAGGGTCAACACCAATGACAAAGAATAAACCTACCTTTCAGAAAATTGGTAAATTCAACGAATCTAGCTGCAGTGGTTTCCATCAATCCGCATGGCAACAACATGGCACATCAGTAGCGACATATGGTGTTAAAACCAGTCAGCAAGGAACAATAATTATTTTCCTGTCCACAAGTTGAAGTATGGGTAACACCAATGACACTAATTCCAGGACAATCATCTAACTCGGCAGATCGTGAAGAACAATGCCTGCAGCAACCTCTTTAGACATTAGAATAGTTCTTTGATATTATAACAGTTGAATAAAAGTACAATTGAAACGTGTTTAGTGCCTAAATTGTATTTATGTTCCAATCATTTTCAAAGGGTAAGGGTTCGGACAAGTAACACCAATGACATTTTAAAGACAAGATGTCAAAAATCTAAATCATTCATGAAGAAATCTAATGCAGTAGTGTTTTTTTGCGTAAAATGATGTCCTCCCCTCTCCCTTTAGGCACAATTACATATCACTTTTGTCTCTAAAATATGAAAAATTCAGGGTGGACATAAAAGTAACAAAATCTCAGGAATGACTCCACGTACCAGTGAAAGTCACAAATTTGAATACAATCAGACTATACTTGCTGGACGAACATTTAAACCAGGTCGAGTTTCAGTCCAACGATCTTCACTGCGTTTGAAAAGGAGAAAATGGGTTCCATAGAAGTATACGACTACAAACAGCAGAAATGGGTACCTTACGTACCCGACTATGATAAATGGTATCAACATTTTAAGGACATGAGAGACGGCTACGTACAACCCGATCATTTAGGACGGTATATAGTGGGAAGTGGTTCTAGAAACAGAAGATTAAAGGAGGAAGAACAGAGTCGTCCAGTAGTCAAACTAGTGTCACCCGTAGCTCAAGCGACCGAGATTGCCAAAGCGGAAGTAGAAAGAGAGCGTAAGAAGGAAGATGGTAAAAAGCGTAAGAACACGAAAAGCGTACTGTCTATATCAAAACGTACAAAACGCAATACCTACGATCCTGAAGACCAACTGGCATACTAGTAAAATATGAACCAAGACTACTTTCACCGAGACGAATTATCTCTATTTGTTGCATCGCCTTCGGATGCTTCTATACAGTCGAGAGAATGGATCGAATATCGACCCATCAATCAAATTACGGAAACTTCCGTTCTGGAGTTTAGCATTCCGCCGCAGTCATCGGCTTACGTCGACCTCAAGAGAAGCGTCCTGAACGTCAAGTTGAGGATCGTCGGTGAGGATGGTACGCCTATAGAACATTCGGTCGTAGCGGGGCTCATCAATATGCCCCTACACACTATATTTAGGCAGGTGGACGTCACCTTTCAACAGACTCAGATATCTCACGACGGAACCGACTACCTGTACAAAGCCTACACAGATATGATTCTGAAGACCAACAGAGATATCCAACAAAACGTATTGACAAGTCAGATGTTTTACAAAGATGTAGGAACCGATACTGCCGATGCCAAGACGGGCCCTAATTCAGGAATATTTGTTAGATATACTAGAACGTTAGGAGGGAAAATCGTGGATTTGGAGGGACCATTGCTTTTGGATTTGTTTCAACAGTCCAAACTTCTCATCAATGGCGTATCGATAGGTCTCAAACTGTGGTCGGGACAGAACTGATGTCAGACTCTATAAATCCGAAAGAAAAAGTACAGATTGTGGACGCCCGTTTTAAGCTATGCGTCCAACGTCTCAACAGTGCGGTCATATTAGCGCACGAACGACTCATTCAAGACCAACCTACCATCTACCCTCACCTACGTTCAGAGATCAAGACGACATCCATCGCAGCAGGACAGTATAGCTACAGCTCGGACGACATTTTTCAAGGATTAGTACCCAATAAACTGATCGTGGGACTAGTAGCCAGTGCAGTGTATACGGGAGACTACGGCAAGAACCCGTTCTACTTTCAGAATTATGACTGTAGTTCAATGGGCCTGTACGTGGATGGCCAGTCTTATCCCTCGCAACCATTACAGCCTAATTACGGAGCCAATCAGTACGTAGACTGCTACAGGACATTAACCCTATTCAGGAACGATATCAACGTGGACAGGGACGAGTATAAGAACGGTTACTGTCTGTACGTGATGGATATCGATCCGTTCTACACGTTCAACACCAAAAGGAAAGGACATTGTCGTCTGGAACTCAAGTTTGGCACCGCCTTACCAGAGAGTGTCACCTTGATTATGTACGCAACTTTCCCTGACATTCTCAACATTAACGGTGCCAGGGAGTGTTTGTAAACTGAATAATTGGCAGTTAAAGGAACTCCTGAGACAATATCCCGTAACTATATGCGCTGCCGATCAAGTTAGAATACAAAGGGGACGCTTCGTTATTTCAAACACAGACACCAGAGACGGACCGGGTAAACATTGGGTAACGTTCTACTTTCCAGTCAGAGGACCCTACGAATGTTTCGATTCTCTAGGAAGAATACCAATGGACTATGATGTGGGCTTCGAAACAATATTACAAAGACACTATTTTATGAATTGTGACCAGCTACAACGTTCCAACTCGGACATGTGCGGAATTTACTGCGTGTACCACGTCATGAATCGATATGTCGGAATGTCAATGAAGGACATAGTGAAACCATTTCAAGTTCACGGACTGTCAAGGAATGATGACTATATTGAGATATTTTTAAAGAAAAACAAATAAAATGTATCTTTTTGTGAATTTTATTATGTATATAGATCGTATAATAAATTTATTAGAATAGAACTTTATCGTCTTTATTGTTCATTCAAAATGATATCCAGTATATTGGCAAACTGGTCTTTTGTTTCTTTACCATAGGTTTCTTCTTCTTCTTTTCAAAGTCTGTTTTTTTCTCTCTTGTTTTCACGTTCACCGGGTGGTGGTAATAAAGCGATGTCCTTATACGTCCTAGATTTCACGGGGTCCTTATTCTTAGATGTGTCCTGGAGCAAACGTTGGTACTTTTCGTAGGGAATTAGTATTAGTTTCTCCATTACTGTAACACCGATTCCAAATAAACTGAGGAAATGTTCACCAATGCACACACAATACGCTGTATGTTCTTTATAGCTTCCTTCTTCTGTCGATATCCCACTTTTCTATTGCCCAGAAGATGAATAAGTAGCCTGTGACGTTTCAGTCGGTTCTTTTCGGTAGGTGATAATCTAATTTTGGACTTGATGATGTGGTATGCGATCTGACCTATGGCTCTAAGTTGATTTCTGGTTATAGTGCGTAGTAACGCTTTTCTCTGCGTCGTGGACGTCTGTATTATAAGTTGTAAGAAATGGCGCTGTTGCTTTATAAGTTCAACCATGGTTACTCTTACGTCTGAATTTCTTCTTCTTACGTCAATCTATTGATTATGGGATCTTGTCCCGGAAAGATGTCCGTCCTAAGGCGATATCTGTCGTCACTGTGAGGACTCATGTCGACGATGAAGTAGCCTCGCTTTAAAGAGTCTTCGTAGGCTTTAGTGAAACCTCGAGATTTTCCTGGGTAGAGTTGGCGTCCCATAATTCCCACTTGCGATACGTCTCTCAAGTATTTCATCAATACCATGTACCAAGTATTTAAGGCGATAGTTCTGGAGTGTTTTCCTCTAGGGTACAACTTCTGGGTAATTAAAATAACACTGACGCATTTATGGTGCGTTCCTTGCGTAAACAACAGTTCCATTTCTTTGTGTTGTACAACGTCGTTTGCCAAATCGTCAATAACGATCAATTTATGACGTCTGTCGTGCGTAAACGTATCCAATTCTTCTGACGTCGGTAATCCTAGTTTACTGGTAAAGTTCGGTACGGTTTGTTCCATCTCATCAAAGATTCGTTGATGTATACCGTAACAGTATAAGACGTGAGAAGGAGGATCTCTGGCCTACATGCGCGGTAAATTCTTTAAAACCTGTACACCCACTGCGTTTTACCGCTTCCTGTTTGTCCACTGATACACATACTGGAACACGGTTCAAATGGCAACAACGACTTCATTATTTCTTTAACGTTGGACTAGGTAGAGCGTAACCGATACAACTGCTCAACAAACTTATCCACAACTCGTTGGTACCGTTTTGAAGTGACAAGTGTATGATAGACGTAATTATGATGACGTAGACGATAATCATTTGACTAAAGTAGACAATTTCGGCTTGGGGTACCCTAGTTCCTAATAATTGCCACCTGTCTCCATCGGATCTGTTTTCTTCGTCTGGTTTGGGAAAGTTAATGAAATTATTAGCTTCGATGTTGTTCATGTTCTTACGTACTATGTAATACAAATGAGAGGCAATGTATTCTTACGTACTTTTGTTCTTATCATACACATCAAATGATGACAAAAACCAAATGCTAATGACATTAATTGCGATTGTAGCGTCACATATCGAAACGACGGAGACAAAAACTTAAATGACAAAGACAAAAACTTAAATGACAAAGACAAAAACTGAAATGACAATGACAAAAACTGAAACGCTTGTGTCAGAAACTGAAACGCTAGTGTCAAAAACCGAAACGCTAGTGTCAGAAACTGAAACGCTTGTGTCAGAAACTGAAACGCTTGTGTCAGAAACTGACACGCTAGTGTCAAAAACTGAAACGGACTCTATGGAGAATTACGTGTTTAAGGGTAAAAACTGAAACGTTAGTGTCAAAAACTGAAACGCTAGTGTCAAAAACTGAAACGCTCAAAACTTAAATGACAAAGTCAAAAACTGAAACGCTAGTGTCAGAAACTAAAACGCTTGTGTCAGAAACTGAAACGCTTGTGTCAGAAACTGAAACGCTAGTGTCAAAAACTGAAACGGACTCTATGGAGAATTACGTGTTTTAGGGTAAAAACTGAAACGTTAGTGTCAAAAACTGAAACGCTAGTGTCAAAAACTGAAACGTTAGTGTCAAAAACTGAAACGCTACTGTCAAAAATTGAAACGTTAGATACAAAAACTGAAACGCTACGGTGTAATACATGTTCTGACGACATAGTGTTATGGTAAGGTCCATGTTTTGTGTTGGAAGATGCGGGACACGATAATTAGTCAGGGGGCTGTTTAACTACGTAAGAATAGACCTTACCAAATCAATTTGTTGTTAGACACCAATCCGATACTATCCGTTTTATTGTCGTCTTTACACGCCAGTATGGAATCTACACCAAGAACGAAGATCACTGAGTGGCTATGGATCCTTTTTACGATTGTGACGTGTATTGCCATACCGGTGATTGTTTTAATCTCTGTTGCAACCGTTTATCAAAATACAGACGATGAAGAGGGCATTTCAAATCAAACAGCCTGTTCGTACACAAAGCAATTTACTTTATCGGGAAATGTGTTCGCTACTATATGTGAGATAGGAGGAACTGTGGTGTTGGATATAAGGCGATTTATTAACGGTACAGCTTCGATCACGGGTATTGGATTGAATCTACAGCAGTGGAACGTGTTAAAAAAGATAATGTTACCAGAGTTATAGTGAATTCTTATACCGTATAATATATGTAAATAAACCCTGTCAAACTTTAGTTTGTCTTTTCGTCATAGTTTACCACCACCATCACATCACCCTAAAGGGTGTTGTTCAAGTTCTTACAGAAAAAACATAATACGCTGTATTTGGATGTACTTTTATTTATATGTAACACAAATCAAATTTATAATACAAATGACAAAGATAACAATGACAACATTCAATAAACGGTTCAAACATTCGTACATAGTTCTGTATTTTAAAATCCATAGGGCACTGTATCAAAATCGTCTATTCTTCTTCGTTTTGTGTACACCATTTGGTACTTTTTTTCTTCTTCTCTATTGTACAATTTTCTCTTCATTTTGTCTCTACATATTTTCTTCGGATTGGTAACAGTGATGGATTTGTCACTTACCGCTTCAATCACAATATTTTTCACAGATTCAAAATTAATTAGACGACTATTGGTGTAGTTTAAGGTAAAGCCTCTCACTTTACACGTTTCCTTCCCAGAGTTAGTTTTATAAGCGTAATTTTTTGGTCCGCCTGACACAAACTCTAAAATGTACTCGTCGCCATCCAATTCGTCGGTCAGTTCTCCTAGATAGTCGCCCAGTGGTGGATCATACTCTCCGGAGCGACTCACGTAGATGACACTATCCGTATCGTAGTACAAAACCCTACGATCCAACGATTCGAGTACGCTGTAGAGTTTCAGTCTGGCCCAGCAGGTGGTAAAGGTGGCCACATAAATATTGGTCTTGTTGTCTTCGGGGAGGCAATCTTTTTTGTGAATCCATTCCATTTGTATGGTATCGTCCGCCACAATATGAAAGTTTTGTACTTCTTTAGTCTGGTCTGAAATTGTCTGGAAAAACTGGTCGGCTTCTGTGTCGTGGAAGAAGTTGGTTTGACGCATGTTGAGTCGCTGACCAAACTTTCCCCAAAAGCTATTAAGGCAGAGTTTGGCCAAAGCTCTCAATCCGGGATTTTTCGTGATGTTGGTCGTATCTAGTGGAACTCCCTCCTTTTCGAAATACCGCGTGATGTATGTATTTATGTCATCTTCAGACTGGATCCAGTTAGGGGGTCCACTTGCCTCCTGTTTGAATTTGAGGAAGGTATTGATGTACTCGGAGAATATACCTCCCTTTTGAGTATTGGAATCATATTTGGTAGTCTTCTTCCAGTGGTACACTTCGTATATTTTGAGTAATTTGTAGCCTAAACGTATAGCTGTCTGGTTTGGGGTGGTGCCTGTCATGGCTCTTTCTTCGTCGGAACAAGTACAAGACGATTGGTTCTCATGGTCCGCACACTTTTTACAGAGAGGGAACTTCAGCTTTCCGTTTGATCTATAGGGTAGAACTGGGTGGTACAATCTTCTAGGTGGTAGAATTTTGACTTTAGCGATTCCAAAATATTGACTGATGTCTTCAAAGTCCGAGGTAATGATTTCTGGGTGTCCTTCTGGATACTGACAATATTTATTGACCCACGGGTAGAGACTGGTAAAGTCCACATATTTTATCTGTTCGTCATCTTTCAATTTGTAGTACAATTGACTGGCGTTGGTGCGACCTCCGAAGAAACTCTCCCTAGGGTCTAATCGATCGGTTACGTCTAACGTTTGTATAAATGTATTGAGCTGTTCATTTTCTTGTGTTGGTGGTGTTGTTGTTTTTTTTTTTGTTGTTTTTTTAACGTAAGGGCATATAACTCTTGCATGGACTGATCAGTAAGTGGATGTACAGTCCCTTCTCGGGCTACAGGAAAACATGTAGGACAACCGTGGTACGGACATCCGTTGTACTCATAGACCGTATTCGTCTCGGCGCAGTACCCATCCAATTTGTATCTGGTACCTAGCAATCGTTTTTCGCCACCATTGAGGGCATGTTGTATTTGTATTCCCTCTTTCATCATGACCCACTCTAACCATTGAATCGACGCTTTACTGTACTGGTCTTTATAGCCTCCTGGGGGGATTTTTGCGATAGGTGTACGAACAAATTCCCTCTTTTGGATTTTCAATTCGGCCTCTGATACCCACTCCTGTCCCTGTAGAACGTATAGTTTTCCATCGGCTAGTTTGGCCCTTATCCATTGATTGTCGTTATTTAGCTTTACTCTCCTGTCTTCTTCTAGAAATTTGGTACGGTACATGTTCATATATACAGAGGCGTAGTAACTGAATTGAACGGATCTACGGCTCCCTCCCATCTGGTTTCAATCTTTCCTTTATCGTTGATAAATTCTATCTCTTCGCCGGTAGACGTCATAAGAAGATGGCGAAACTCTAAGCAAGCTTGACGCAATATATCGACGTCGCTTCTACAATACTGTAACATTTCCTGTCTAAAGTCGAACGTCTCATCTATTTTGGTGGCGTGCCATTCCAGGAACTCTTCCCGTTCTTTGGAACTCATAATGGCAACGCCGTAATATTTCGGTACTGGATATGATCCTACGTACTGTTGGTTCTCCTTCGTTTTAAAGAAATGAGGGAACCAACCATTCTTCAACTATGTCAATCCAAACGTTTTCGGCAGGGATCCTAACTTCATGGGTAAAAAATTGAGACTGTCGATCACTTTGATGTGTAGACCTTTCTCTACCGTCATGTACATGATCTTGGACCCGTTGTAGATAATCTTGTCCGGACGTATGGATTGGTCGATCAAATATTCTAGCAGGAAATAACCGTCTTAGCCTTTCGTGTTATGAGCTACGGCCTTGAAATATTTATGTTGGTCAGAGAATAACCATTTTCCAAATTCTTTAGTCGTATTTTCTCCTTGAAATATAGTGTCTCTGAATCCGCATGTGCCTGGGCATGGTCCGGTATCTTCGTTATCATGAAGATCAGCGTTATCACATTCTTCGCATCTGGTACCGCATCCCTTGCAGACAGATTCTGGAGTTAATTTCTTATCGATACATTTTGGACAGACTGAGTGGGCCACGACGGAATTGGGTCGATGGGTGGCCTTCCTGCACCACGAGGTTCTACAATTCTGACATTTTGAGCAGACTTTACATAGCTGATCAGGTTCGCAGTCTGTACATTCGGATTTCTTGGTCGGTAGGTATCCTTGGGAACGATGTTCAGCATCATCCTGGGTACACTCAAAATCGAAAAAGATGAATTTTGGCTTGAAATCTTCTTTGGCCGGAATTGATCGGAGATTGCAGAGATGATCGTCTAACACGTATTTTTCGCAGGATGTACAGAAATATTCGCCGCACCGATGATCTTCCTTCTTCCTCTTCTGTTTATTTATAACTTTATAACACGTCGAGCATTTCCAAAATATATCGCATTGGGAGGGTCCTCTGACATGTCCTTTATTTTTTCCATGTTTATGCTTCGGTTTCTCCAAGTGATGTTTATAACAGTCGTTGGATCTACACGTCATATTACACTCGGAGCAGTCCACGGGCGTATCCGATTTTGGGCAGGTACCCCTCTTACAAACTATACAATGGGTTTCGCATTGATGTTCTTTCCTGTGGTCGTAATGTTTGAGACATCTGTCACAAAAATATATGGAGCTGAATAAGCCGGTAATACTGGTAATGGCTGAAAATGATCTTCGTCCACCAGATAGAGGTAAATACACGGTCGTTCGTCCGTACTGGGATATGTGATAAACTTATTCCCGAGTCGGGCGTTGATCACCATCACTTTCACGTTCAACGCCGCTTCGAATGCCTCTATATCGTTCAAACTGGATGGACGGTCGGTCGAAACGCCAGCCATTTCTCTTAAAGCAACGGCGAGTTGCTTCTGCTGCTTCAGTTTTTTATTACAGAGATTATTATAATAACTTCTTGGAACTTTCTGGTGATGGAGTATTAGTTCCAGGTTACTTTTCTTTCCTCTCCCTTTCGTTATATCTTTCCATTCTTCGGGAGTACATGTATTTAGTTTCGCCCACGCCATCCCGATCGCTCTCGCCATACACAGCTGGTCGTCATTCTCGATGGTGACGATGGATTTCTTTAAGTACAGCGAATTATTCTTTCCGCGGAGTCTGGTAATGCGTCGCCTGGCTCCGCCTTTAGGTAGGTCTATGGTTCCTATTGAAATCTCGAAACTCTGATCCAAGGATAAGTCTTGTTTGCTATTTAAGACTTTACCTACGGTCTCCATGACGGCTTCGGCGTTCAACTCGTCCCAGGGTCTCAAAGGTACTACGATAGGATCTTGGAGCCCGTCGTAATGGATGACGACCCGACCTAAATCGTTCCCCTCCAAATCGCCCCGAGCTCGATCCAGCACGTCGTCTAACATCCGATGTAACCCGTCCCTGACATCGTTGAGCCGTTGACCACGGTGCTCTTCGTCGACCTTGACCTGGTACGTTTTATCCAAGGCCGAATTCTTAGCGTACGTCCTCTCAGACTTTTTTCTTATCGTATACTGTAGACCTCCGGAAGGTGGGGTGTCGGGTTGAGGGTCATCTCCACCCCCTATTTGAGCGATAGGGGGGTCCCAATCGTCCGTCAAACATATACGCTCAGTCTCCTCCATTTCTTCTTGATCCGATAAATAGACTCTAAACGTCTCTTCAGTATCATCGGCGCTCGACGGTGAGGCCTCGGGGGTGGCCATACTTCTAATCATCCCTTCTAACTGGTCAGTGACAAATTCGTCGCCGTACTCCGGATTTAGTAACTGAAACAGCCGAAACCTCACCCCCGGGCATTCTTGAAGACCCCACGTGGCGGCGAAGTTCATCAAATCGTTTTCGTTGTCGAACGAATTTATAATATCGTTTACCGAATTCATCTTGAAGGCTTGGTTTCTTGTAAAAGAATGAATTTATAGAGCAGAGATCCTTCTTATATACTACGTTCTCTCGTTTCATCGGTCGGTTATTTTTAGTAACGTACGTCACTATCCTGGATTCTGATTGGTCGGTTATAACGTCATTTTATAGAAATGCGTTATTTATAGTAACGTAGGTAATTGTTATTTATAGCAATACGCTCTCCTTGGATAAATAAAAATAGCAATACCGGTTCTAACTAGTTTTCTATTTATAGTAACGTATGTCATTGTTATTTATAGCAATACGTTCTGATTGGATGAATATAAATAGCCTGTTCCAACTAGTTTTCTATTTATAGTAACGTAGGTCATTTATAGGATAGGTCTATACGTGTCTGGGCATGATTTCGTGACGTCAACGACTGACTGATGCAATATTCCGGAAACTATAAACACGCTCAGTCCTTTGCGACTTAAGTATCGGATGCCAAAGTGTAAGGATATTTAGGTACCTATACGTATTATATAATAGAGCATCGCGGCCATCAACATCTTACGATCGAAATGACGATAATAAATATAATCATTTTATCGGTATAATGAGAATGTGTAGAGGGAGGTAATTGTGTACGGACATTAGCTACGTAATTAGAATTAAGGGTAGATACGGACATAAATGGAGCGACACACCCCGAGTCGAATGGACCATTAATAAGCGAGATAGTGTTTTCCCGCCATTTTTATCCTCCATTTTGAAAATCGTAGGCGCGGAACGTATAATCGTTTAGTACGATTATCGAAACCCCCGGATAGATAGGACCTATAATAAAGCTTATATAACGAATTTATATCGGTACTTACGGTTTTTCGGATCACTACTTCCGGTATGAGGTCGGACCATTAATTGAGTCGCGGATTCGTCATTGTCTCTTCGAGATCTTTCCGACGATACCAAACACGGCCAGTTTCCTCGAAAGTTCATTTTCTTCAAACTTATTTACGATTAAAGGGAGATAATCAGTATTATAGATATATCGAATAATGATAGATCAAAATGAAGGGTAGCGTCGGACTCGTGACGACGATACGCGTATATTAGAACTAACGTATAGTAACGTTACTTACGTTTAAATATTTTTCATTTTCATGGGACTTTAAGGATATATAAAATCTTTAAACCTCGATATCTCGAAAACTACTCGCCGTATAAATAAAGGAAAGATATCGTCGGATCGGTCTCGCCGTCGAATTATACAGATTTCTACGCTCTAACGCCGAGTCGAAAAATTGATGACGTCAGATTCGTAGGCCAAGTCTTTTAGCTCCATTATAAACAGCATAGATCGTGCTCATACGCGGCGCTACCCCTATATCTAATAATCGAATTATTGATATCCGTATAAATACTAAATAAATAGTGAAACGTCGCCCCATAATTGTTGCTGTTTTTAGATTGATTTGAGTACCGCTGTTGGCCTACATACAGCATTTACATACATGTACATCTTATAATTCTGTTTCACACATTTGACATTTAACATTTCTTAATTACATTTACGGATTTCCGCGTCGATTTGTAGTAATTCGTAATTAATTACCCGTCTTACCTTTAGATTTTAACGGCTGGCATTGTCATGTGAAAGCAACCGTGGTATGTAAACGTATTAATTACTTCAATTTGTTTAGAATCATCGGCTGCTTCACGGATATGGTATCTGCTTCCCACAGAGAGAGCATTTCCATTCATTAAATAGACAGTTACCTGGATTTTGATTTCTAACTTATACAAAATACGTCAAGAGTCTGTTTAACTAAGCTACTGCATTTTTGCGGCTATACAAGTGTGCTACATCTCCCCAAACAGCTGATTAGCTGCGGATGACCTCCTGATTAAGATATGTACGCACTCTGGGCTTATCAGATAATCCTCTATGTTGTAGCTCAGAGAAATGTTGCTCGTTAATTACCCGCCTTACCTTTAGAACGTACGGTGCATTTGGGACATATTTAACGACGCGAGCTATTTAGAATTACCTGTATGAATGTGTCAGACTTTGGTTCCACGCTATTTTCGTGATGGTTAGAAATTTGTCTTGCATTCCTCTGTATGGTGAATAATCTTCCAAGTATTCAAAGATATTTAGATATGACACTAATTACGTCTGGATTTTGTAGTAAATACTGTTGCAAACGGCTTTCGCCTTCATTTTCTGTACTGATGGTGTTGGGTGAGGTGCCTAAACTGAGATGTATCGTGCGGTTGTAGCTGTGCTCCGTGTCTTGAAGAGCGCCCTTGGATTCAGTTAATTATGTTAACGGGCATGGAACATCGAGTATTAACGATTAGATATTTATATTAATCGTTGTATCACTCTATACGATAAAATACGTGTACTTTATTCGTGTTTCATATACCCTAGGGCAACTCGTTGTCTAAAACGTACATTACGGATTATTAATAATTTATCGCGTTTTTATGGAATTATACGTAACGAGGTAAGATATATATTATTCATTTTCGCTAAAGTACATAGGTTAAGTTTGTATATAGCGTATAATTAGGATTTCTTACGCGATAAAAACGTACGTCAAGTTTGAATAATATAATGAACGTATCCGTATATTCGTTGAAGTTCGTGAAGCTTATGAAACGATTGAGGCCTAAGTCCGTTCTAATCGGTATATATTTATAGAAGCGTTCTTAATCGTTATTTATGGATCGGTTCGTAGTGGATATTTATAGAAACGTACGCGATCGCTATTTATAGAGCGGTTCGTGTCTCGAGACGGAACGAACGTATTTAAAGATTATTTTACGTCATGGTCATATAAGGTCATCCAAAATGGCCGCCTCGTAGAGACTTATACGCTGTTACTAGATCGTCCGAGATGGACACCGAACATACGCCTTCGTACACAGAGCTCGGTAGTTGCGCGATACGTCATCAATAGACTCTATAGTGACGCGTATACCAAAAAAGCAAAGAGACGGGTTTACTACTGGTAGCGACGATAAATAAACGTAAAACACACATAGATCAGCTAGAGTTTAATGAGATTATGCTTGCTAAAAGCGCTATTTGTAAATGTATATTAATTGTCAATGTTGTATGTAGCTTGTTAAATGTTCATATAAATGCATTATCGTAGATTTGTCTTATACTCACTTAGTTATACATCCACAGGACACGAGTGTCCACAATTGGTGTGCATGATTCGAATAGTAATACTTAACAATGGACCATAACTGTGTTATAATTTCGAAACAAGGGTGTCATTATGCACAACACTGAGTATACTATTTAAGCATCGATAAAAGTATTGTGAAATCGAATAATGTTTATTCGTGGTAAGGAGCTTAAATCACCAATTTCAGGACGTGGACATCGGTGGATACTCCGAAGGTTGATTTTAGAATTAATGTGATATTCCTTACTATGATAAACTGTACATTATCAATCTGAAAGTTAAGTCAAAAACAATGAAACGAGTATGTGTCGTACTTACTGATCATCACAGTCGTAAAGATTATTTAACTACTGGACAACTGTCATATAAGGCGATCAACCTCTTACACTACCTTGTATATATATATATATATAATAAACTAACATAACGGCCACCACTTGGGTCCACCCGTTATAATGAAACAGTACTTATGCATACGTACCCATAATTACTTAAATGCTCGATTATATGGGAAAATAAGTAGAACACCGTTACATATCTATGGTAATGATCAAATACTGGACCAAAGTGGTAAACAATGATGAAAATTCGCGTACAAAACAAATATATAAAATGCCAAAACAGGATTTCGAAAATGAACACTCAAAACAAAGACAATTGGGCTTCAAATATAAAAATATTAGATTTTTTTATTGCTAGAAATGTTTCTACAAAATGTTGTATGGATAAGTTCAATGTCTCTTTGGAATGTCCCCATACTTCCGCACTATGATTAATGATTTGGACTACTAGTGAATAAAAGAGTTTGCATATTTCAGATGTGAGCAATTCCAGTTGATTATATATGCATACAATAAACAGATTGTGCAGTGTAAAGGCTGCATGCTGTGCTCTTTGGTGATCTATGCCAACTATTATTTTTTAAATGAAGTACGCCTATAATGATATTTAAAGGATGCAACAACTTCAATTGTCGACCTTTTTCAAAGATCATAATTTTGTTTTATCTCTGTTTAATGCCAGACTACAAGTTTCACAGAACTGTTCAATATCATTTAACATAAGTTGTAATGATTGAGGATTATGAACGAAGATTACTGCGTCATCTGCAAACAGCAGCATAAATATATGTTAACTATCTACGGTAATTAAAGCAGCATTACATCGTAATAAAGGATGTTTTGGGTAAAATATAAATACTAATGTGTTTACAAAAATCGAAAGAGTCGCCTAGAAACGATAAAATTCCAATAAATTTAAACCGTCGTATACGCAAATTTGTTTAT